>CM002476.1:5548715-5570694 GCA_000325765.3 Leersia perrieri
CTTGCACATAAGTTCTAAAAGGTATAAAACAGCACAAGATATATATATTTTTTAGAACCACACGTTATCTATGAAAACAATAAAAGAGTTCAAGAATTTATTTTAAAAAACTATACTTATACTTTACTCTAAGGAGCATTTCACAGAATCACACTTCCATCATAACCAATGGTTCTGCAATAGTTTCGTAGTGCATGTGTGCTTCTATACTTTTAGATAATACTTAATACTCTTACTGGTGCTTTTGCAGCTGGAGGTGGATTATCCTTCTTCTCAAATTTCTCTGGTTCTGTCTTGCTCTCAACAGAAGGAGCGGCGGCAACGGCTGGAGGAGGTACTGGTGGCAGCAAAGTTGCAGGCTTTGTTTCTGATTTTGCAGCAACTGGAGCAATTCCCTTGTCAGGCACCTATATATGAGGATACATCAATAACTACAACTTCAAATCAACAAAATATTCTGAACTGTCTGAAACGTGTCCATGTAACAAAAATGTTATTTGGCAAGCTTTTGCCATAGCAGTTAAGTAATACCTAGTTACTCTGTTGGACTAACAATAATTAAGAAAATACTTCCTCAAAAATAATTAAGTAAATAGGACACAAAGGACTGAATCTAAGAATTCGTATTGTACCAATAAGAGAAATTGTTTGTCAGCATTCTATAAACTTAGTGTAAATACATTAGAAGTATTACAAACCTTAGATGCATCATACTTTGCTTCCAACTTCATGCTGTCCTTATCGTACATCTTGTTCTCTTGAAAAATTTCCAATGCATGGGACAAGCTGTGTCATAGAGAGTCATAAAACGACGAATAGATGAAGAAATCAACAGAAAACTACACAAAAGTGCTAAGTACCTCTTTGCAGACAAAATTAATTTTCCATTTCGGTACTCCGGATCTTTGTTATTCATCAGGTGATAAGAAACCGCTGATACCACAATCTCCTCAATGTACCTACCTAGAAACATTGTATCAGATAGGCATATCGAGCCTAAATCATCACACTCAAGGTCGTTTTCTGCAAGGACTTCTGTAATATGATTCCGGTTATCCTGGAACTGAATCATCTTCATATCTTCTTCTAATTGGGAGTTCCAGCTCACAAGGTGGTTCTCATTTTCTGGTTGCTTAATTTCAATGTTGTACGGAAATAAAGCAGTTAGTCTTTCATCCAACTCTTCATCAGAGTCCATCTCCACAATCCTTGAGCCAAGGACTAGCACTGGCCCTTCAAGCTTATTCAGTAGTTTTTCAAACATGACATACATTTTGGTGGACTTGTGAAGAAACTTCTCAACATCTCTTATGTAAAGGACAATTGGGTTCTTCTTAGACACTGAATGCAGAACCTTGTATACTGCTTGCACCAAAATCTTCTCATCAAAAGTCCAGCTGCTTGCACGTCTGAGAGAACCTGAAGTGTTTGCAAAATATAACATGAAAAACAGAGAGAAGTCCATGGTTCAGAGCAAGAGTGCTGCAAAAAAATTATGAAGGCAACATATGCAAAATATTTGTAAGCTGTGGGACAAATTTGGTGTGAGAAGAAATTTTACTATGACCTGCATTATTCGGAGGTCCTTGTGCTGCCAGGCTACTCATATCAGATGAAGTAGAGGCATTCCTTTTAAGTTTTGGTAAGCTGCTCGTACTTTCAGAGCTCCTGCACATTGCATAAAAAAATCATATCAACAGTAGCCAATTGTTTGCCATTTTTGTAACAGGTTCACAGAAGCTTAAATTTCTCATACCTTAATTTCATGTCAGTCATGCTGCTTTGTCTACGAATAGTTCCTGTCATAAAACAACAAAACTAAGATAACAAATATGCTGCAGAATTTCCAAAGTAGAACAGAGTACATAATTCAGTTAAGTTCTACATGCTGATCATAAAAGCGAGTTCAATTATCTATGAAGGAAAAGCATTACTACATTCCTTTACAGCATTCAGAATTTCAAACTAAATTAAGGATAAATTATGAGAAGTCAAGATTTAATAGTTTATGTGCTTTGTTGGCAGTAAGTAAGTGTACTTTACAGATACAGCGTCATTATCTAAGTTCATAAAAAAAGTGTGTTGTAATTTTTACCAACTTTGTTCAGACACCTCAATATATTCATCCATAGAAATGACAGCAGCTACAGATGGAATCAATAGATGATAGCATACATTTTTTTCAGATAACTGAGAATATTATCAACATGGTTATATTCAAGATCTTAGTGCTGTTCAAACGGAAATACATGTCCATCCAATTTGTACAAATAGAAATGAAACCAGGAAGTTCACATGATCTGCTAATCATTGAGTAAAGTTCCAAGGAAACAGTACAAGAATTGAAGAAGGCCACTAAAGAAGCAAATAGAACAATTGTGCAATAGTTCAGAGTAAGGAACAGTTGAACATTTCTTATTGAAAAATTGCTCATGTCACCTTTGGGTTTCTCCTTTTGTGGTAGAATTGAAAGAGATCCAAGTAATCCAGACACCCTTTCAAGGGTTGTCTCAGAGATGGATCTTTTGAAAGACTGATAAGAAGAAAGTGCTCATCAGTTAACAATTAATTAAAACTTGCCACTGTGAGGACAGTTGAAAACCTCAAACTTGCAACAATAGAACAATTTCAAGAAAAAGCAAAACAGAACAGACGAAATTATATTCTCCAAGATTCGAAAATCAGAAGAATAGCGATAGTAAAACAAATATGATCAATTTCAGAATGTGAAGATTGAGAAGTATGATCTTACCGAATCTGAGCTGCTACCAGCACCATATTTGTTATGGATCTGTACGGAAGAAAAAATTGCATTACAACATAATCATAAATGTGCATGAAATGAAATCCATGCCAGCTCAACTCACCTTTATGAGAAAATCTGTAGGATCTAGTAACAACAATTTTGCTTCAAAATAGTGGGCAAGCGCCTTGGCAAGCATTTGCTGGTAAAGTTCTTCAAGATAGGAACTTAATTAGTCTTAACTTAGTCCAGGAAAGAGAATAACAGTGATACAGCATTTCCTTAACATATATGATGAAACATGATTTACCTGCAGGACCTGACAACAGAATCGCACGGCTAGCTGGTGCAAGATTCCTGGTATATTTTGAGATGTCTGCTTGCTTCAAATGAACATAGGCTGCGCTCGTCAGCACAACACGTGTTTGCTCGCTGCAAATCATAGTAGGCAATAGGTAAAAAGGATGAAGGGACGAAAGAAATGAACATGTACAGTAAAAAGAGCTCAGAGCGCGAAATCTATCGTTCATCTAACATCTTCATTGTCCTGGTGGGCGATCATTAGTCATAAAGTGGAATTCCAGCAAACATTTTGACCTTGAAAGGGAAGGATCAAACAAGACGTTTGACGTCCGATCTCTGTTTTTCTGTATGTGTTCTATCAGACTATCACCACTTTTTATTTTTTAACCAATCCTACAACCACTACTTCAAGGCCGCCGTTCTTCAATCACACTGAGGAACATTTCAGAAAACAGAGCACCTCTCTGCTTCCCTAAATTTTGAAGACGTTAATCTTAACAGTGAGCGTTCATTTTCTGATCCCAGGGTCAAACGATCATAGTCGTAGAAATATTTGCAGTTCATCTGTAACAAATCTGTTGCTTGCACAGAACATAAGCAGCAGCTAAAAAGGAATATAAAAAAAAACCAGAGCAACACAAAATCCCCTGTTCAGGACAGAACAGAGGGACCAAATCCTATTGCATAAAAAAAAGGACCCAAAAAAAATTCTGATACTATGATGCAAGGTGACGGAACGGCTGCAGACGTCGATGAATGGAAGAATAATAATAATAATAATAATAAAACCGTCGATGTAAACCATCATCACCTGAGGTAATAGGGGAACTCGTCGAAGGTGACCTTGCTGTCGGCGCCGTCGGCGACGAGGCGGCGGAGCTCCTGCTCCACCCTCTCCACCGTGACCCCGGCCCTCGCCTGCCCTCCCTGCCCGCCGCCTCCCCCCGCCCACGGCGCCGACGCCAGCCCCAGCCCCACCCCAACTCCTATCCCGATCCCCACCGCCGACATCACCACGTGCTTCCCCTCCATCCCGCCGGCGTTGTGCCTCCGCTCGCTGCAACGAATCAACCAAACCGTACGGACGGACGGCGAAGGTGGCGAGATGGATCGGGATTGGTTAATGGGGGGGAAGGGGGAATGGGTGGCTCGGCGAGATGGATGGATCGCTGCGGCCTGCGGGTTTCTCGGTGCTTCTGCTGCGGCAGCGTGCTGCGTGCGCTCGTCGCTTGGGAGGGCAAATCCGGGGAGGGCACGCGGGGGGCGTACGTGGGCTATTTCATGGGAGAGGTGGCAGTGTGCCAGTGTCCGAGAACCATGACGGGAGAGGTTTTCTCCATGGGCACCCTTTAGGTTCTCTAGAATTGCGTGGTGGTGTACTCACCCCCCTTTTCTTTCGTTATTTTTTTTGTTTTTGAAAATATTGATTGGTGTTTATGGCAAACCAAAAAAAGGTTACTTTCCATGATGAAATGTATTTATTATGACCAGTTGCTTCAAGTTGAAGGTAAGGAGTGAATTCGATATAAAGAGACAATTAAAAGTATATTGTTTTCGTCGTCCTCTCTGAACGATGCAATTGAATGATCATTTAGAAAAAGGTGTGGAGCATGCGGCTTGTTTGGCTGTTGGATACAGCACCACCGCGCAATATGGCAATAATTTGTGGCCGCTTCGATTGTTATGGTTGTAATACACCAACCTAGTCGTGAGGCACAACCTACGGTCGCTTCGCTTGGTGCAGCTCCAATAGGCTAGTATGACTACGAGGCTTAATCTAAGGCCGCTTCAAAGCTAAACGTTGTATATAGACCAATATGGGTGTAAGGTATATCATGCGGTTGCTTCATTTGCCACAATTAGCTTGGATTTGAGGCAAATCCACAGAAGGCATGCGGAGTGTGTACGTATGCTATTTTGATAGGTTGCAGACTTGCGGTGCTCGAGGACCCAAGGGTTGAGAGGTTTTCTGCAAGGCCCCCTTGGGTTTTCGAGAATTCTGTGACAATGCACCTTTGATTTTTTTTACATATTCATTGGAATATCGTGAACATGTATTTTTTTATTGTGATCCAATGTATTTATTATGGTTATTTGCTTCAATATGAAGTTATAAAGTTAATTCGATTGGAAAACAACTAAATTGAGGCAACATTCCATGTCTCTTTCTCATAGTTTTCTCTAAGAGTCGTGAAATGAGCATGCTCGGTAAAGCGGGACTACTTCCTCTCACGCAAATGTTTGGGCCCTAATCAATAGACCCATATTTCTGTTGTGTAAGCATCACATGTTATTTATGGACCTGATAGGTGGGTGGGTGTGTAGAGGCCAACAATCCTCTTGAACAAGCATCGCGTGTCAACATGGACCAGATAGGTGTATGGTTGTGTGCGGGCTCGCATCCCTCTCGTGCGAGCATCTATCTTGTGTAAGCTATGGACTAGATAGGTGTGTGGTGCAGGTCCACATTCCTCTCGCATGAGCATTGCCTGCCAGAAATGGGCCAGATATGTAAGACACAAACTGTGGTTGCTTTGGTTGGTATGGATGCAATAGGCTAGCTTGAGTGTGAGGCACAACCTATGGCTACTTTGCTTGCTATACCATGTACTATCTCCTTCCTAAAATAAAGCTATTTCTGCTGGGATGTGACATATCTTAGGATAATGAATCTATATATCATTTTGGGATGGAGGTAGTAATAGAATAGTTTGGGTGTGAATTACAACCTATGGCTACTTCGCTAGCTTTCTATGGTTTTTATAGGCTAGCTTGGATGTTGGCACAATCCGTGGCTGCTTTGCTTTCTACATGTTGTGTAATAGGCTCGTCTAGCCATGAGTCAAATCCACGGAGGACATACATGTGTGTACGCATGCTATTTCGTTGGGGGTGCCCTTGTTCATGGACCAAGGAGACCGCAAGGTTTTATGCATGGGCCCCCTAAGGTTTCCGAAATTGTGGGTTGGTGTACCCTTAATTTCTTTTAACATGTTGATTGGATTTTATTGAGAACAAATATTTCCATGACTAAGTACATTTATTATGATAAATTGCTTCATTTTGAAGGTCGGGTGTGAATAATTTGATTGGAAAACAACTAAAAATGAGGTATGATTTGTGATGACTTTATGCTCCACCCCCCTTCCTCACGGTATGATATCTCTAAGAGCCAGGGGACGAGCACACGCAAAGCGGGACTAGTTCCTCTCACACATATGTTTGGGCACCTAGGTGCAGTGCCCCCACATTCCTCTCATGCAAGCATCACGTGTCAGCTATGAACGAGATAGGTGTGTGGGCATACACAACCTCACATTCTTCTCGCACGAGCATCATGTGTCAGCTATGCACTAGATATGTGGTTATGCGTTGGCCCATGTTCCTCTTGCACGAGCATTGTGTGCTAGCTGTGGACAACATGAGAGAGAGAACGCGCGTGTGCAGGCCCACATTCCTATCGAGCTTGCATCATGTTCCAGATAGCAGTGTGGGGGGTGTGTAAGGCCGTAAGGGTGCACACTCCTCTGGCACAAGCATCACATGCCAGATGTGAAGCAAAAAGAGTTATGAGTGTGTGAGAGCCCTTGTTCCTGTTGCGTGTGCATCACTTGCTAGCTATGAACCCGATATCCTACCTATTCACATGGAAAGAAAACCTATGCATGGTATCCATGGATATTAAGTCCTCTAAAAGGTACCAAGTCTGATATTACCACATCTAATAATACTATTACTATCTAACATGATACCCCACCATATAGATGCTATGCATAATAAACAAGGTATCGGGTTTTACCATATAGGTACACACATGATTTTAAGGAACATATCATTGGAAACAATCCTTTCAGTTGCTGTCCAAGACACCCTCTTTCCTCACCATCCATGTCAATCTCAACTTGCATAGGTCCAAGAGGCCGTGAGCATCGTCAATACAATTGCAAACCACTCGGCTCCCTTACGCGTACAACGTACACAAATGATGGGAACGAGATCCCGTCATCTAACTTTTCCATTTAAAATGCTAGAGTATCGCTATTTATCATTTTTTTAACTCCTAGATTAATTTGACATGATTTGGTGCAATGACTATGGAGCAAAAGAGCATGAACCCCGTAAAGAACAACTTGTTGTATATTTTAGAGTACTCCAATTACATGCATGCATGTAGTGACTAGCACTGCCGTCTTTCTTCTTCGGGCAGTAGCGGCTGCCGGCTAGCAGCAGCGGAGTCACCGAATCAGCAGCGGCAGTACTTCCAACTCAAAACCGCATCTGCATTCCAACCCTGGCCGATTTGATTGGCCGCAACTGTTGCCTGGCCAGTCTGATTGATTGTCTGAACATGCCCATGCAGCGATGCAGACGCACCGATCCAATGCACCTCTGCCTGAGTATGTTGCATCATTGCATGCGTATAGCAAGCACTGCACGATGATATCATTTCAGGCAGAAATCAACTGTTGCATGCATGCGTATAGGATCCACCCACCTGATTCATTATCGATTCGTTCGCCCCAACTTGGTGCTTGTCATCAGTTGCCACCCCGGCCGGCGTCCCAGTACAACGTACGCAATCGCACATCTCGCCGCAAGAATCTACACTGACATGATTGCCCGCACGCGTTACGGAGCGAGCGAGCGAGCGTGTACACTGCAGTCGATCACGTCGTCGTCGTTTTTCCTACTAGCATAACCACTGTTGCGCGCACAGAGGATGGATGTTTTTAGCCGCGGGCGCGCCGGCCGGCTCGCCGCCACCGGCACACAAACAACAAAGTTAAGACAAATAGTATGGTTGAAACATGGAGCTAGTCGACGTGTCTCCGGTCGTCGATCGCATCGACCATCGAGGACGTGGGGTTCTATTCTTGTTAACCTGCTTGCCACACGTCCACCCTCTCCGGTGCGCACGGTGACCAGTCATCGCGGGGGACAACTAAACTGCACAAATGGGAATATATAGAGGATGATAGCAGAAGAACGTTCTAGTAGTTGTAGAGTTGTAGTGCTGTGTTTCAAGATCAGCTCAAAAAAAAAAAAGCGCCATATGGTTGGCCAAAGAGTGGACGACTCACGACGAAAACGTGGCATCCGCCCAGTGGCTCCGGGAGGCTACGTGGCGCGCATGCGCGACGCCTAAGAATATCTCACGGTCTCAGCGGGTCCCACCTCGTGGGCCTCGTGAGCCACGCCATGCGTTTGCGAAATGGCCCCGGCGACGCCGAGATATTCACGTCACGGGTCCCGCGCGCACGGGCCTTACTTCTTTCAGCCCACCGAACCAAATATCGGCCCACCAAGGGAGAGGAGGAGAGTACTCGGCGGCCCAGGCCCGCAGATGGATGGATGAAGCGAAACGTGGGCCGCGTGTTTTTTCTCGTCTCCTCTTCTCCCCTCCCCCTTCCGCTCCGGCGGAGCGCCACCGATCCCCACCCACCCTTCACCGGCGAGGCGGCGACGGCGGGGCGGTAGGGATAGTTTGCGACCTTCGTCCTCTCCCCCTGTTTCCGCGTCTCGGTAAGATTCGATTTTTTCCCCATTTTGTTAAACCCTATCGTCGAGGGCAGGGTTTCTGAGTTCTGATTCCGTCGCCTGAACTGCAGTTGTGTCGTAAGTTGGCCTGAAGAGCTCGTTTGTGAGGGGATTTCGAGGGGAGACGTCCGGGATGTTCCGGCCACCGGGTGCTTTCAGGGCCGCACCCCCGCCGCTGCCGCTGCAGCAGCAGCAGACTCATCCGTGGATGTGGCAGCAGCCTTTCCAGCCGGCGGCCGCTACATCCTTTTGGCGGAAGGACAATGTGCAGGAGCATGTGGGGAGGCTGCAGGAGACTATCAAACTTGCCAGTGCAGTGTGAGTTCCTGAATCACCGAAACCGAAAGCTAGTGATAATCGTGTCTAAAAGTGGAAGGCTTTTCTTTTACAAATTCAGACTTTTCTTATGGACTAAAAATGGAATTCAATTGGCAGGATGGATGAGCTGGAGGACATTGCACGGACTAGAGACTCAGGCGATGGTAGCACGCAAGAACATGACTTGTCTTCAGCAAAATCATCATCAGATCATGATTGTTCTTCTGCAGAGAGGCCTCGGCATTTTGTTGAGATTGCTAGAGCTATGAAGATTAGTCAAGACACTCATGAGGCTCTGGCCACAGATGCTGCTAATTATCTTTGTACTCAACTTCAGAACCTTCTTGCGCCTATTTATCCTGCTATTAACCAAGGGGGTCCTTGGGAAGAAAGGTCTGCGATGGTTAGGTTAGTTCAGAAGCTGCAGAAGTCCAAGAGAAACAAGCGATGGAGAAAGCGAAAAAGGAAGCATGTTGCAGAGCTTTTCCAGAAGGTGCACTCATCCACATGTTTTATTGCTTATGTTGATACCATCAAAGTAGCCAAATATCAGAATGATATTATGCATCTTGATGTTTCACAGGAGCATGCAGATTATGACAGAATTGATCAGGAAGCTGATGAATGGAGAGCTAGGCAGATTGCCAAGGACATTGCACAACGCAAGGTTCTTTTTTCTTTTTAATTTGTCATTTCATTAATACTGTGATGCTGTTGATCCACAGATAATAACTTCATTGATACTGTGAAATCAGATGGAAAACATGAAGCAAATTGCCGAGAAAAAAGCGAATGAGGAAAAAAGACGTCTAGAATCTGAGGTAGAATTAGTGTTTACATATGGTTGAAAGTGCGAGTACCATGTTTCATTAATCCATCTGCATACACTGCTGAATTATTATTCTACTATGTTACTATGTGATACCTTGAGTTATGTATTTGCTAATCTGTAAGCATTAAGTTACACTGTTTTTATCTTTCGACCTTATCTCTGATTTTTTTATGAATTTAGGAAACTCTGTAAGATTGCTTAAAAATATGTTAAAAGTACTGTGTATTTGTCTTTGATATGCTTCAACCAACTTCTACAATTACTCCACCTACATACATGTTTTTATGTCATTCATAATTATTGTGCAATTAGTTGCATTCGTGCGTAGTTATTTAAGTGTGTTATATTTAGATTCCAAGTTATTAATATTCTTTGTAGAGGTTATAACTTTTAAGGCAATAAAATAGTCTTGTTTTCTAGAAAACTAATATTCTCGATACAAATCTGTTGCTTTCAGCTTGAGCTTGCCCTAATGGTCGAGAAACTACGGGAGCTTCGCTCTATAAGAGTTCAAAAACTTAAGAAACAAGGTATTATATGTTAATCTACCTATTATTTTAAAGAATTTCCTTGTTTTCGTTTGTTGCACCATATGTCCATCAAAATTATGGTCAAATTAATGAGGTGCAAAATACAGGAAATGATTAATGCATGGGGGTAAATCCTACTGTAATTGGTCAATATATTGTAATATGCTCTAATATTTCAATAATTCGTCCTATTCTTGGATAGGTTCCTGGCAATCCCAATCTCCTCTCTGTCATATCTAATGCATTTGTAGCCACCTTTGGCCAAATGGGAGATGACTGAAAATTCACCAAAATATTAAAAATAAAATTTTGTTAGGCTTGGATGGGAATCAAACTAAAGTCAGCTTAAACTTTGCCTTTTGCTTGTTAGTTTTTTTTTGTGTTCTGTTTTGGTATTGATAAATTTAAAAACAGCTGGAGACTGATGCATGAGTTCCCCGTGTAATATATTCCAGGTCATTTTCTGCCAGAAGAAGATGATAAATATCTTGAGCGTGTTAAGGCTGCAGTTGATGAAGAGGAACGCCAAGCTGCTAGTGCTGCTCGGACTGATGCTGCCAAGGATGCTATTCTGACTGCTGAAGAATCGAGGAAGGCCGTGCAGTGTACAAATTCACAAGAAGATGACTCTGAACAAGCCAAAGGTGTATCAACACTAGAATTGAACCAGACAGATGCAGGAACAAGTGATGGAGGTCATCACGCAAGTCAAAAAACTGAACAGGAACTTCATAGGGATGAGGGAAAAGGGCATGGACATTATGATTCTGTTTCCAGTCTGCCTTTTGAGTTCTACCATTATTATCATGGAAGCAGTTATGACATGGGAACACTCATTGAGGTAACTTATGCCAGCTCAAATTCATGCTATTGTTAAGGTTTTGTGAAGAGTATATATATTTTGAGCAAGAGATGTTGCCCTATTGTGAAGAGCATATAAGATAGTATAACTCTGAAATCTGTACTAGGCTTTGCACTATCAGTCTATCATAGTCATAGATATGGCATGGTGAGTTTCACATTTACACTGCATAGTGCATACCATCATTGCCTCATACGGGAGCTTTGTGAGTGCTTCTTGTGTTAATGTGATTTCTACCGAAGTCAGTGTATTAGGTTGATCCTATCAATGGTTCCATATTAGTGCAATTACTCAATTCATTTTTTTACTGAGAATTACTCAATACTTTGACTCAGTTGTCACGTCTATATTCCACCTTTGGTTGCAGGTCCGCAGGATGTGGGATTCCTTTGTCAGGCCTGGAGGAAGGTATGAATTTCGCTTAGCTAAATATAATATGTAAACTACATTCACTCAGTAGACATCTTTGCCATACAACAACAAATCATGTTTATATGGTCTGCTGGCTCTCTGAAGAACCAATACCAAGATAAGAACAGGCTCATGAGGATATATAATGTTCTATTGTGTTATTTTGGCTTATATATGGGGGTTCCACCATAGGAAAGTACAATCTTTTTTAGTAAGCAGAATGATGGTTATTGGATACATTCGCAATTTCTTTTGGCTACTTGGATACTACTTTAGTGCTTTATTGTAATTTCAGTACCAAGTGTAGTTTTGTACTGCTGAATGTCTTGTGGGTTTTTTCAAGCCACTCATGGTAACATTCGTATTGAGGTCCTGTGATGATAGGGTTTAGTGCATTATGCTCTCGATTGTAGTGCTTTACCATGTGAAATGAGTTCTATGAAGCATTCTCATGTCTAACAGTGCAATCATCTTACCTGCCTGCAGCCGTATACCTGGGCACTGGGTTCAGCCACCCCCTCCAGCTGATGAAGTATGGGCATCATACTTAGTGCAGAACCACAGCCCAAGTAAATCCAGTTAGCTGTAATAAATTTAATCTTTTTCTGCCTAACCACTGGATATTTCGAGGCTACCACAAGGCAAGCCAGGTACTTGAGTAACTATTTTCTTTCCCTTCATGTTAGAGAAATTTGATTTGTTATATAGCCATTTGCATTGGTTAAAGTTATATTAACTAACGAAAATTCAATTGCTTGCACTATGAACCCTCAGTTAACACTTAAATGTCTTATGGTTTCACATGAGTTATCCATAAGTTTAGAGTTTCTTCACCACCATAAACACTGAAGATTTATTACAAAGCAATTGTATTCTGGTATATGCTTTTTCCAGGATGTCTTTTCACTCCATTAATGATCTGAAAAGTTAAATCAATTTTGTTAACCGGGGCAAGATTGGCTCTGTCAGTGATTCTGTTCTGAACTTCAGATAAGTGATAGCCATTTCTGCAGTCTTGAGTCACTTGCAGTTCAATACTTCCACTGTGTTGCTTTGTCAGTCCTCTGTAATCAAATCCTAAACATCGGAAACGCCATTAACTTCTTTGCCTTCTCTAAAGAGAACTTAAAGAGTTGTAGTGGTTCATGTCAAGGACCAAATTTAATGTATACAATTCAGAATCACAAACTAGTATTATATACCAATTCAAGAAAAACTGAAGAAAAATGCTAGAATGGGATTCCTTTTCTGATAGTTTATGCAGACATGGTGGAGGCTTTTCTATATGAAGATTACTAGCCACAAGTCCTTTTCTGACCTGTTGAGTACTTCATGACAACCACCAGATTGTGACTCAAAATCAATGGGACTTACATATTTAGATCAATCAGTGTAATTCTTACAATACTGTTTGTTATTACTAATGCATGGAGACATCATGCCATACTTATGTACTCATCCATTCTTGTGGTGTTAAACTGAACATACAAACATTGGGAATGCTATTGCTTGGCCGTGTAAGCTATTTATTCCACAAGCTGGTGATATAGGCATATAGCTATAACTTGCATGTTAGGAATCGCTTGGCCCCTTTCCTAGTGATATGCCATTGCACCGTAAATCACCGTTTGGGAAATGAATAGTGTAGGAGTAGCATCTAAGCAAGTGTTTCAGCTACCAGTTAAATTTTTCGTTACATAGCTCTCTGATATGAATTTGAATATTTAGCCACACTGCAAGCGGTCCTTAAAACACTTAAGAAGCACATTTGTTCTTCCTTGGTTAAACTTTCCGAGAAGCTTTCTATTGCTAAATAAGACACTCGAGGATTGAAAGGAGGGATGTTTATTATTCAATTTCTTTGAATTGAGTAAGATGTATGATCAAAATCTGACTGACAAATCTAGACTTCAGAGAATTCCACCAAGCAGTAGTCAATGGAATACGAGCAAATAGCTTCAGAACATGATAGCTTAGATGAATAGCACACTTGTTCTTTAGCTTGTCATTTCAATCAAAAATTTTTCGTACCGAGTGCATGGACATTTCTCTCTGCATGCATCCCCTTTCCTGGAGCAGCACTTTGGGGGTATGCCCCACGGCTCAACTATTGGTCAGAACTTCACCCTTTCTCTGTGCCGCCATATAGATGGGGCCCCGAGAAAAAGATGACCAACTGAAAAATCGTGGACACCATTAGGAGAAAACAAGAGGTTAGTGAATTGGATGACATTAGTACCCAGTACTAGATTATCTCTATAGAGTAATAAGGGCACGGCATAATGCCTACTGCCTTTCTTGTTGTGCTTGCTTGCTCCTCCGATTTTCTTATCTCTTTGAGGTGATTACACAGACCAACACTGAATCCTAAAGCTCGTAATGACAAATTTAATGATACTCGCAATTAGGGAAAGAGATCTTATTGCTTTCATGAAAAATAATGCTGCTTTAGCTATCGAAGAATTATTGAGTGCACTTGGTTTTTAGGTATAATAGGAAACGAAGTATTCTATCATGATGAAAGAATGTTGGTTACTACTGGGATTTTGAGAGAACTGTACTTATCAAGTGACCCTCTGACTTTGCCCGGGACGGTTTCCTTTCTGCATTTGGGCTGGACTGGTTAGAAGCAGGTCAATGAAGCAAAGTTTTACTGCATCCAAAAATCACTCTACAGTGACAGGAACATGTTTTGAGCATCGACATGTTCTTGAAAATGCATCTAACCGCTAATTTCTGCAAAGAAAGGGGTTCTCAAAACAAGATAAAACTACAACAATATAGGTTGAAACAGGATTAGAAGCTCATTTTTATGTTCTTGAAATTTTGTTCCGTTCTTATGTTGATCAGGAGGTAACCTCCGGGATGGAAATAATATACCTTTGATACGTCTCAAAACCCAAAAAAGTCTCGCCATTACCCATCATATACTTGTCTTCTAATCAATTCAGCCTGTTTATTGTTTTTTTACCTCTACGATATCTCTCAAGTATAAGGAGGTATGTAACTTCTCAAAGCATTGGAGAAAACTGCACACACACACACACAGTAACAACCGGCTGAAAACGACTTGTGCTCTCTTTTTCGAAAATAATAAACAAGCTCAAATTGACTAATTTCCTTTTGTTTCACCTTTTAGATTGTAATTTATACAGAATTTGTTCTTTGGTATAAAATTAAAGCGTGGTGCCTTTGACTCTTTTGCGCTTTTCATTTTTCCTTATCTTTTTTGCAAAATGGCCTTGATTTTGACATTTTCCTTTTCCACATAATCTGGTGTGACACTGACCTCAGCTAGGCTAGCTGTGCGTATACTTGGGAATGCACTCATGCTAAGGAGAATGGACGCTATATTTTAGGACGAATGAGTGCTATATTTTAGGAACCAGTAAGCACCTTAAACAAGTCACAGTATGTTAACCAATTCTTTAATTCATCACATGAATTATGGCAAGTACCTTTATATTAGCTCTTTGTGCTTGTGTATCAAACTCAACTTTCAGTAAATTTGTTGGTCACACTGTAGTACATGCCACGTTTTGTTTAACGCACATTTGGTATCGTCAGGCAGACTGGCACTAGGCAGCAATCCGGATAAGCCCAGGTATCTCACATAAAACAATCTACTAGTTCCTGACAGTTAAGCTTGTAGCACTCACACATTCCAAACGAGTAAATTATTACTCCACGAGCTACAAGCATAACTATTTAAACTTGAACGGAGGGAGTACTACCAGATGTCGCGAGTGTTTTTATACTCTCCTTATATCATATAATAAATTAAAGTTATTTTGGCTTTGTCAAAGTCAAACTACTTAAACTTTGACTAAATTTATAGTACTGCTATTTAAAAAGGTATATACTACTGCCAGATAATAACAAGTATATGCTAGTGCTGACTGATAAATGGTATCTACCGCTGCATACTCGAAGAAAAAAGGTCACTCATACACGTTTTACACAAATAAAATGAACTGGGTGTACATACACATGTGTGTATGTAATAGCGTTCCTATATATAATACAAAAATAGTTTTATTAAATCTACAATTAGATATATTTTTATAATATATTTGTCTTTGTGTTTAAAAATGTATTACTTTAACTTAATCAAACTTAAAGCAGTTTGACTTTGTCAAAACGGCTTGTAATCCAAAATTTAGGGAGTATAGTTTTGTTCAATTTTCTTTGAAATATCTTTAAGATTCCATTCGATTAGCTGAAATGCAACCCACAGAAGCCTCCCAAACACCCCCCCGTCCAGCTCTTAGCCATCCATCTGGTCAAATATCACTTGGACAATATATGGGTACCCTTTTTGTCCCAAACTATATGGTCTATGTCGTTTTTTAAGACAATAGTAGGCTCATAATTTTTTTATTAAGATATTATTTGTGCGATAGGAAAACATAATCATAAGAGAACATTTTTGAATATATATCTAACAACATTAATTTTATATCATAAAATATTTTTAATACTACATAAATAATTGGTCAAATTTATGTCATAACAAAATAAAAATATATCATCTAATATAGGACGGTGAGAATGCCATATATTGCTCACTAGTTTCTTTTTTTTTTGAAAAACTAAACTCGCTTGAGCTGGTGTTATGTTAAGTAAGGAAGCAAGCATTTGTGGAAACACAGGATGGCAGGAAAAAAGAAAAGAAAACAGATTACATAGCACCTAAGCGCCGACCAGAACCCCTAAGCAGATAATCTTGCGACATGGGTAGCACCATAGAGAAACTACAGCTTGATCTCGTCGTTTATTTTGTCCGAAAGACACGTAAGGACATCTCTTTATTTATGAAGATTCTTCTATTTCTCTCGCATCAAATCTTCCAAAAGACAAGTTTTATGTCCTACTACTAAACGTCATATAACGTCATATAGAGATGATCGGAAGAAGCACTTTAGTTTACTACTTACTGCAACTGCAAGGATGTTACTCTGCATAGTTGGATCAGGTATTCGGGTGGTGTAACTTGCGTATATAAATTGGACAAGCGAGGCAGGGTGAGACGCCACACTCGGCAGTCGGCACACGTTTGAGACAGAGAGGAGCAACAGCAGCTGCTTCAGCAACCAGCAGCCAACGACGGGAGCTCCAGAACACTGTTCGCTTGGCCTGGTTTCTGGTGAGTCCAAAAGCTGTTCGTCCCTGGTACTCATTGCTCCTACCTGCACGAATCACGACGCATCGTTAATCCCTGATTCGCTTCGAGCCATCTCTCCTTGGTCCCACATGCCATGCCTACACAGGCGGGGCCCCACCGGGACGGACGAGCCCGTGTGAAGGCGCTCGTGCCGAACCGTTGATTCTGGCCGCCGAATCCCAGATCGACGGTCGGCAACAATCCAACCAACCCCAACGTCAGATCGACACCCTCACCCGATTCTGACACTCCGACCCCACTCGCAGCGAGTCCCCGCCACGCCACCTTCGGAGCCCAGCCCAACTCCGGCCGGCCCGGCCGCCCGATCGCCGCCGCTCCGGCGGCCCCATCTCGCCGGTAGCCGCCGACATCGCCGGACTCCTGCATTCCCTTTCCCCCACGTGCATTCGCCGGGGTAATCACTAATCAATCCCTTGGCCTCTTCTCCCCTTCCATATCGAGGAAAAATGTTCTCTTTTGTTCTTTTTTTTTCTTTCCTCTTTTGTGTGCTTTTGCTGGAAAGCTCCAAAAATTATAGGCTCAGGCGAACTGCATAGTTGGTACGCCGTCGTCTTCCTCTCGTCACGCCTCTTGCCTTCTCGGCGGCAGGATGCCCTGTCAGTTAGGGATGCATTCACTTCTGGTTGAACTTCAGAATTCTTCTCTGAAAGCAACGGGCTATGTCTCTGACTCTGACGTGGTTCAGTTTCAGTCATCAGTGATCTGTGTTTGTTAGGTTGGGTAGAAGGGGGTAATGAGCCGGTTTGAGTGATGGGGAAAACCTTAAGCGTAGTCTGCCGGATTGTGCAGGCATTTCGTTTTCAGTTTGGAAAGCTTGTTATTGGCCTTGTTCACTTGTGGGCGTCGCTGATCATAGAAAGATATGCGTTTACATGAAACAATGGGATAAGGTAGAGGAATAGTTTGGAGAGGATTTTTCGGTTTTTGTTCCATTTTGGTTGATGGTGATTGATGAAAGAGTGGTGCAACACAAGAACAGGGTACCTTCTGCATGCCTTTATTCATACACTACAATTGGTGATGATTTAGTATAACAGATGAATTTTCTCGTGCAAAGATCATGTGCCAACACTAAAACTTAGGTGCCGATTTGAAGAAGATACGTTGTACGAAAACCTGCAAAACTACTTACTTTTGTCCTGCTTATGATGCATGGCTGATTGTGTAGAATTGTCGACATTGGCTAGAGAAGTAGGACTTTTTTGTTTGTAGAGATGCGTCCAAATAAGAGGACAGTGTAGTTATGATAAGCAAATCGAGCACATTCTGTCGTGCCATCGACGGCTCTCGACAGCACTAGTATGATTTAGTGGTCAATTTCATGCTGTTGAGATTTGGACAGAGACTGGCCGAAGATTGGCAGTCAGACAAAGAACTGGTAGAAGATTCAGAGTTTTCCTGCAGTGCAAGGCTGCCCTGCCGTGCCTGATGGGCATCATTCTCTGCAACTTGCAAGAAAACCATAGATCAATCAACCGACTACTCACAATCGATCATTTTATCTTGATGATCAATATGTCGAGTCTATTTTTGCAGTAGATGGATCATCCATATATCTCACTTACTGTTATCTTACCCAGATCTGCTTATACTCTTCACCACCATGAGTTGATGACTGATGAGACTAGAGCTTAATGCTGCTTGCCAATTGCCAGGGTTACCAGTAAACCAGGACAGATTCTGCCATTTATGTCTCCGGAATTCCCTGCCTAACATTGTTAAACCTTGAGTCAAAACTTGAGAGCCACAAGTGCCGAGATTTGCCTTGATGTTCTGCAAGTAAGCCGCACAACTGTACGGCCCAGAATGCATCTGCATTGAACTGCAATCTGTGCCTAATCAGGCTCCCCTTCTGGTACACGTTGCAGGATTGCAGTTGAATAGTACAGTTCTGCCGTATAAATGCACTCGCTGATCAAGCTAGCAGAAACATCGGTCATTCTCGTGTCTTAGTACCGAGGCCAGTGTGATAAGCAGATTGCATCTTCTTCTGCTTTGATAAGATAAGCAGAAAGTTCCGCCTCGATTGGCCCAACAGTGGACGCTCAATGTCGTTGCCTAAACCACATGGCAAAGTGTGCTCTCGTAAGACAATTCTCATGGCTAAAACATCGGTAGTTAGTCCTATCTGTTCATAAACACTAACAATGTGATGATCTCAATTGTCCATTCTTGATTCTTTGCACCTTTTCTGATGATGATTTACATGTCTTGTAGGTTTCCCAAGGTTGATGGAAGCTGACGAATCGGGTGCGCCGCCGCGATCGGTCGCCGGAGATGTTCACATCCCGGCGAGCCGCTCTGCCGAGGAGCCAATCTTCAGGGTAAGTCTCGGCGCCTAATCGTTCACGGTTCACGCAGAACACCTGATCGGAGCACGAGAATGAACAGTCGCGTGCCGGTGTAGGAGCGGCACGGCGACCTCGACATCGCCATGGCGTCGTCCCCGGACACGACGGCGTTCCACGCGGCGCGCCCGGTGGTGTCCATCAGCCTGCCGGCGTCGCCTGCCAGGTTCGGCGTCGCCATGCCGGAGGTGGATCTCCATCGCCACGCCATGACTGACGCGCCGCCGTGCACGCTGCCGTTGCCGCTCCCGGCGCGGCCGCCGGCGACGACGACGGCCGCCGCGCAGGTTCCCGACCGGATTATGTTCCGGTCCCAGCCGATCGCTGTCCACGGCGCCGGCGCGGCGGGGATGCCCCAGCACGGGAGGAGACCGCAGGCGCACGACGGCGGCGGCGGCGGCGCGACGCGCGGCGTGGCGCGGCGCGACACGAGCTACGACTCGTTCAAGACGTGGTCCGGGAAGCTGGAACGGCAGCTCACCACCCACCTGCGCGGCGGCTGGCAGCAGCATCAGCATCAGAACCAGCAGGAGCAGCAGCAGCCGGAACAGCAGAACGATGAAGAACGCGACGCCGACGCCGACGCGACATCGGCGGCGGCGACGCCAGCGAAGAGCGACCGTCCGTACAATTCATCATCGATGCCGAGAGTACAACGCTTCTTCGCGGCGCTAGAAGGCCCCGAGCTGGACAAACTACGGGTACCCTCTCCCTGCCGTCTCCAATTCATCCAACACTTGGCATATAACACCATACCAAAC
The DNA here is from genome assembly GCA_000325765.3 of Leersia perrieri. Lineage (NCBI taxonomy): Eukaryota > Viridiplantae > Streptophyta > Magnoliopsida > Poales > Poaceae > Leersia > Leersia perrieri. Next base: position 5,568,547 of record CM002476.1, read on the forward strand.
AATAGCTCACCCGCCGCCGTCGTGGTGTTCGTTTCGTGTTCTCGCCGTCACCACCAGTCATCGGAGGAGCTGGCGCTGCCGTCGGACAAGACATGGCCATTCCTACTCCGATTCCCAGTATCATCATTCGGGATGTGCATGGGGATGAGCAGCCAAGCGATCCTATGGAAGAACATCGCCATCTCAACCTCGACCCGTTTCCTCCACATCACCGTCAAGATCAACCTCGTACTCTGGTGCGTCTCCGTCGCGCTCATGCTCGCCGTCTCCGCTCTCTACGCCTGCAAGCTCTTCCTCTACTTCGAGGCCGTCCGCCGCGAGTACTACCACCCGGTCCGTGTCAACTTCTTCTTCGCGCCATGGATCGCATGCCTCTTCCTCGCCATCGGCGTGCCGCCTCACGTCGCCGCGAGTCTCCCTCATTGGCTATGGTATCTTTTGATGTCGCCGATCGTCTGCCTCGAGCTTAAGATTTATGGGCAGTGGATTTCCGGCGGGCAGCGAAGGTTGTCGCGTGTGGCGAACCCGTCGAACCATTTGTCGATTGTGGGGAATTTCGTTGGCGCGCTGCTTGGGGCAATTATGGGGTTAAGGGAAGGGCCCATTTTTTTCTTTGCGGTTGGGCTCGCGCACTATATTGTGCTGTTTGTGACGCTCTACCAGCGGCTTCCTACTAGCGAGACGCTGCCGCGTGATCTCCACCCGGTTTTTTTCCTCTTCGTTGCTGCGCCTAGTGTGGCATGCCTCGCTTGGGCTCGGATCACCGGCGAGTTCGGCTACGGCTCTCGCATCGCGTACTTCATCGCCATGTTCCTCTACGCCTCACTGGTAATTAAAAACACAATTTAATTAATTGAGAATTTTTACGGTCCAATAAATATTAGATTTTATTTTAATATCTCGAGGTACCCGTACCTCGAAGTAACATTTATTGGACCTAAAAAAAACTTTAATTAATTACTTGCTGAAGCCATCTTAGCAGCTGATGTTTTTTTTTTTTTGGTCGTTGTTGCAGGCGGTGAGGATAAATTTGTTCAGGGGGTTTAGGTTCTCGCTGGCGTGGTGGGCGTACACGTTCCCGATGACGAGCGCGGCGATCGCGACGATAAGGTACTCGTCGGAGGTGAAGAACGCGTTCACGCAGTCGCTGTGCATCGGGCTCTCGGTGCTGGCGACGCTGACGGTGACGGCGTTGTTCCTCACGACGCTGCTGCACGCCGCGGTGCACCGGGACCTGTTCCCCAACGACATCTCCATCGCCATCACCGACCGCAAGCTCAGGCCCATCGCCGAGATACGCGAGCAGCGCCGCGACAAGGACGATCTCGAAGCCGGCGTGCCGGCGCCGTCGTCATACGCCGGCGATCGATCGACGACGACGACGACTGACTCGTGCCAATTTGCCGGGCAGTTCTGACCGTCTGATATCGATTGAGACCGACTTGATTATTATTGGATCGATCAGCCAACGACGTGCGAGACGTATAGTGGCGTGAGGTTCATTTCATGGCGGAGAGGAGATGCAACCGAGATGGACTAGGACGTGTGTACGCCAACATGGTGAACAGACATGCATGGCTGTGTAATTGGCTTGATGTAACTATGTATGTACGTGTACGTGGCGATGTGGATAGGAGATTGAGTTGTTGACAACTTGGGATACGGCTAGCTAGCGCCATCAATAAGTCGGTATGCTCTGAAGCATGCAATGTACAGTGCCCTGGTCATCCACCAGGATAGATCCTGGGAATTCCAATGAGTGAATGATTCATGGAAATGATTAGTGGCTACAAACCTACAAGAATGTCATCCTAGTTTCATACCAGAAAGCAGCAGGAAAAATAGCGTTTGCCTCCATTTCAAAACAAAGGCATGAGCTGACTTCCAGTAAAAAGTTCATAGGAATCCAAACAGGAGGGACTATTTTACGGACTTTTTTTTAGTCTCTCAGAAATTAGAAGTCCCTAGGAAGGTGTTTATTGGGACTTTTTTTTGCCTCTTTTCACGCGTTGCCCCTCCCCACGCACTCTCTCTCTCCTTCTCTCTTCTCCACTGAGCGGGCACGGGACGGCAGCGGCGGCGGCGGATCCCGACGACGGCAGTGGCGGCGGGTCCGACGGCGGAGGATTCCGGCGACGGCCCCCCGGT
>CM002476.1:5570794-5628540 GCA_000325765.3 Leersia perrieri
TTCCTCGCCGCTCCCGGAAGGAGGTCGTCGCCGCCGCCGTCCCCGCCCGACAGCGCCGAGCTGGATCCTGGCCGCCTGGCCTCTTCCTCCGTCGGGCGCAAGACGATAAGCTCGGGATGGAATGGGCGCCAGGGGTATGGGCGGCAGGGGCATATTAGTACTTTTACCCTACAAATAGGGACTATTAGCCCCTCTTTCTAAACTGGAGGGACTGTAAAAAGTCCCTAGAACTACTATTAAAAAGTAGTCCCTGGATCCAACATGCTCTTAATCCACCTAATGATTAAATAGGCACAACAAAATTCACTACAACGAGTCATGTTTTTCTTTTTCTTTTTTGCCCAGACTAATGCCGAATCATCTAGGCTGGCCCATTACAGAATACACAGGTGTTGGGCTGGCCTGGCCTGGTCAAAATCTAGTCCATTTGCACACGAGTCGGGCCCATATTGGGTGGTCAAAAAGACCAAATCATCTAGGCTGGCCTGATACCGAACACGGCCTGCACGCGGAACGTCCATCTCCATCCCCACAGGCCCACACTGGCCTGCCACACGTGAAAATATTTGCACATTTCCGCTGTTCACGAGAGGTTAAGCTAATTTGAGCATAAGTGCAAATACTTGTGCATGCACGTACGGGCGGCTCGTCCGGTTCATCGTATCGAGCCGTTCGTGTGGCCCTGTAGGCGATTGTGCTCCATCTCCATGCACTGCACATATATGATGCATGTGAACGGATCAAACCGATCGATCGATCGATCGAGTGGCCGGCATGTTCCCGACTCCTGATAGTGCCGACCCGTCCGATCGTTCTGCTCAAGTGCTCATCGGTCTAGTGCTATACTAGTTACTACTAGTAGCAGTATGTTTCTTTTTCCATGCAAAACATGACTTTTTCCTCGAGGGGGAGCTAGGACCGCTGCCCATGCATGCGGAAACAGTAAATTGATAACATAAATGATATGCAGCACGTACTATTGCAGAACGATCGACAAAAAACTTTTAAATCCTATGGCACCACAAGTAATCATTAGTGCCAAAATATCTATGTGCTACTACGTAGGAGTACCTCCTTTCTATGTGCCACAAGAATGGAGGGAATATGTAGTACTAGCTGCTCCGTAGGGTTGTAGGAAGGAAGTACCTATAGGCAGTAGTCGGTCCATTGTGCCAGGGTTATATAATTTTTTTTGAGGGTTAGGGGGGAGAAAAAAATTCATAACTTTCAGTCAACTCCTAACAAAATGAGCTAAAACCAATCGACTTTACAAGTCGATTCTCCACTACTCTCTCCATATTTTTTTACTTACGTTACGTTGGTTAGTGCAATTTTGCACTAATCAACGTCAAGTATATGTGATTGGAGGAAGTATTTTATAAAAATTGAAACCATCGACTACAACTATCCCACAAGTAGTTTCGGTAAATGAGGTAACCATACATAGCCCATAATCTAGAGATAACGTTATACTTACTCAGTCTAAAATTATAAGCATTTAAGGTGGAATATGACTTTTTCTACAATAAATCATGACAATAGTTTTCTTGATTTGTTATATTAGAAGTAATTATTTTTAATCTTAAATCCTTATATTGTTGGACGGAGCGAGGTACTACATGTAAAGAGTAGCATGTCCTAAATAGCATGCAGCCAGGCTAACACGGACGTCGTCACTGTATGCCGTCGCCAAGAAACCACTGTAAAAACAGTTGGAGAAAACAAATATTACTAGTCCACATGCTATACGGTTTGATTCTCACGCTGCCTCTCTCCCTCTTTGGCTCCACGCTCCCTGGGGGCGCGGTCGATCTGTTTTACTCACAGACTCAATCATGGTAAATTCTCTTGGATCCAATTAACATGAGCCAGGTCACCAGGAGAAGACCAGACCACGGAGGCTAGCGGGGACGAAGCATATATTAATCAAACACTCAAATCAGATCTCCAGGGCGGGGACGAAGCGTTAATCAATCACTCAAATCAGATTTTACCGCCCTTGCTGCTGCATCAAAAGGCGGCTACCTGCATCAAAATTCTCACCTCACACTGCACGTCACCCCTTCTATGCTGAAACTAGAGTATCGTCACACGCATCTCTACCTGGTCCCCCCTCCAGTTCCGTGCACTTGCCCAACGAGTCGGACCCACGCGACGCGACACGGCCACGAGCGCCCCGACATGTAGGACAAAGAGGCGACACGTCAGTCGCACGTACATCTGCCTCCTTGGCTTGCCTTGCCCCTTTAGATTGTTTGCTCAAACTCCTTTGGACTTGCTGCATGCATCGCATATTCGCATCCATGCATGCTGCCGACGCCACTTCTTCTCACAGCTCTTGGCTGCTTGCAGTTTGCATGCATATACACGTATACCACGCTATACGCGTGCGTGATGAAACATATACTGCATGCAATACACGGCACTATACGTGGTCCAGGAAGGATATGTATGCATTTAAAGGGGTCTTTAAGTCTTTTTATTCCATTACGGTACACATATACTCATATAGTACCATGTACAGTGGATGATGAGATAGCTATTCAATATGCAGATGTGATGGAAGATGACATAAATTCAGTAAGAAAAATCTGAAATTTGCCCTTTATTTGTTTGAAAAATTGTCTGGATTAAAGATAAATTTCCATAAAAGTGATCTTTATTGTGTGGGCATTTGAGAAGAGAGAGCTGATAAGAAAAAATCTAACCTATAAGGTTGGAACTTTTCCAATGAAATATTTGGGAATTATAATTGATAAGAAAAAGAATACAACATAAATATTGGGGTGATAGGTGGAAAAACGGAGAAAAAGTTGAGTTGTTGGTAGGCTGTTGTCAATAGGAGGGGGCTAATTCTAATAAATTCAAGCCTTAGTAGTTTGCCTCTCTTCACGTTGTCTTTCTACAGAATCCCAAAAGCGATGAAAAAGAGGATGATTTTTTCAGAGCTAGAATGCTTTGGCAGGAAGATCAAGGGACAAAAAAAATGCCATTTAGTTAATTGGGCTCCTAAGGACCAATTGGGGCTGAGGGTGATTGATCTGGAGATAATAAATATAGGCCTCTTGGGAAAATAGCTATGAAAATTAGAAAATGAAGAGGGTTTGTGCCAATCCCTCTTAAGAGGGAAATATCTTCATAGAAAAACTCTTAACAAATAAACATAGGAGGTCATGAGATTATCAGTTTTGGGCTGGTCTAATGGACATAAAACATCTTTTTCAATTTTTGTAAGAAGAAGGCTGGGAATGGTGAAAACACTCTCTTCTGGGAAGATAACTAGTTAGGTGGCAGACCACTAAGTGAACAAAATCATGAGCTGTTCTACGACATCACCAATACAAAAAAATGTGACCCTTGCAAAAGTTTGCAGAGTGGGGTGTGGAATTATCAAGTTTAGAAGAGATATTAGAGGGAAAGACTGAGAAAGTGGAGAGAAATTGTTCAAAATTGTGAAACAAAACAATTAACACAGGAAAAGGACAGATTAATCTGGAAACTAATCAAAGACAATTGCTTTACTGTACATTCCTTTAATAAAGCTCTTAAGCTCCAAAATATAAAATATCCTTACATAGAGCTTTGGAGATACAAATTTTCTCTGAAAGTAAAGATTTTCCTTTGGCTAGCTTTACAAAATAGCCTGACAAAAGACAACCTGATGAGAAGGGGTTGGAAAGGGAAAAGTGTAGTGTTTCTGTGCTAAAGCTGAATCAATCAACCATATTTTCTTTGAGTGCCCCCTGGCAAGATTTGCTTGGACTATCATCAAATATACATCCAAAATTGATGATGTAACATCAATAAAACAAGCCTTGGTGGTTGTGGCTGAGGCAGTTTGACAAGGAAGCTAAGCAATTATTTGTTGTGGGAGTTGTAGCTTTGCTGTGGGTGATCTAGAAAACAAGAAATGAGGCTTGCTTCAAACAAAAACACTTAAGAGATCCATCCGAGATTATCTATAAAACTTATGATTTGCTAAATGACTGGTATTTGCTGGAGACTTCCAAGGAAAGAGCAAGAAAACTTCTGCAGGCGGACAAGCTTCTAAAGCGCGTTGCAGGTGAGATCTTCGACTCCAAATTTGGGTGGAGAATTGGAGTGTGTCACGGCTGGAAGCTGGATCCTGACCTAGAGTTTGAAGAGTGGAAGCTGAAATTTCACCTGGAGGATGTGATGTCCTGTCTGTGGTAGGACCTAGGCTTTGTCATGTAATAATTCCTTAATCCCATGCGGCTTCCTGCTTGCTGGCAACAAGCAGAAAGTTAACCAGTCCTATTTTGGTTTTTTGTTTGTAATGGATGCTTGTAGTGCTCATTTCTCTAATGGAAATGGGAGAGAGAACCCCTCTTTCATTGAAAACACACCATACACTACTAATAAAAAAAGTAGTATGGCTAATTCTAACCCATCATTTATATAGTCATTTGGTAATTGACTTTATAATTTAATAAATTTACTCACCGTCGTATTATTATTAACTTTGCATGGATATTACATCTACAATATATTAAAAATGTAACGACGCTTTTCACACAATACCCCCATACTACTACTAATAATGCTACCCAATACTACAGGGTGAAATTTTATTAGTATAGAGTTATCTAACCATTAGGTTAGTAGTATGATCTAGTAGTATAGGGTATTATTGTTTATCATAAAGGAGTTTATAAAATTAAATAAAAGATGGTTATGATTTGTTGAGATGATGAAATTAATGTATACTCTTTTGCTTTAAAATATACTAGCAATCCCTAGCATTTATTTTTTCTCAGAATATAGTAACTTTAGATATAGTATGTATACCTCAGGATCTCAATCGTCTTGGTATTTTTTTTTCACTTGGCTACTTTCTCATCTCTACAAACCCACGAAGCATTTAATTTCAACCTTCTCCCAATTCTTGTGGAAAAGTCTTGTAGTGTAATATTTATGACGAAGAGAGTAATATAAGTATAAGTTAATTATTAAGAAAAGTATTTTTCAAGACGAACATGCCCCTTACAATACTTTTATGTACGTTCTCATGTTTTGTTTTCAACCGAAAAGAATACTAGCTAGCCGCTTGGTTGAAAACGAGATTGCTGCAGGCCAAGAGAGTGTCTAACCGCAAAAGTCCACGGCGTCGTTTGAGGAATCTGATGTTGATGCCCCCGGCACCAATGCCTGCTTCCAGCAATCCAACACAACCAAATCCAAGCGATCCATCAGACAATCACGAGGCCTGTGGAATTATATATACTCGTCTCCTCCACCTCAGACACGATTTCCGAGGTGTGCCATCTCTCAGCTCCGTTCGAAGAAACGCATGCAGCTGCTCGATCCAGCAGGAAGCAGCTTTTACAGCAAAATGATACGATTCGATACGAATAGCTGAAAATAGTTCTGATCCAGTGTTTAAAGCATCTACAACATCCATGCCAAATGGCTTGCCAATGCCAAATTTAGGCTTTGTTTAGTTTTAAATTTTTTTTTGTCCAAAATCAACGTTGCATAGAATCTTTCGACATATATACAAAGCATTAGATATAGATTAATAACAAAAAATAATTCCACTGTTTGTATGAAAATCGCGAGACGAATCTTTTGAGCCAAACTAGTCCATAATTAACTATAAGTGCTACAGTAACCCACATGTACTAATGACGGCTTAGTTAAGCTTAATAGATTTGTCTCGCGATTTTCAGACAAGTTATGAAATTAGTTTTTTCATTCGTGTCTGAAAATCCATTCCGACATCTGGTCAAATGTTCGATGTGGCACCCAAAAATTTTCATTTTGCGAAATAACCAAGGCCTTAACACAAAAGAGGAAAAAAAAACCAACCCAACAAACTCTCCATCCCATTTCAAAATGTTATCCTCCTTGGCAAATGAGCCCAAGAGGTGGCCAAATCTGGTATGCCAAACCCACATGCACGGTGGGACTCACAGTAGAATTGGATTTTTTTTCCTCCTCTTTTCCCCTACCCCTCTCTCTCTCCTTCCGTGTCAGCGCCGTCGCGACCTTCGCCTCTCCTCCTCACCAGCGCCCATGTGCGCCGTCTTCGCCTCTCCTCGCCGCCGCGAAACCATGCAGCGGCAGTGGATCCACCCGACCTAGAGCCACGCCCGCGCCCAGTGGCTACCGCCTTCGCCTCTCCTCACCAGTAAGGCTGGACGGTCTGCTCGTAGCTCGTTAGCTTGCTCGGCTCGTGTTCAGCTCGGTACATTTTTCTAACAAGCCGAGCTGGCTTTTCAGCTCGTTTAGATAACGAGACAGCTCGAGCTGGCTCGCGAGCTGCTCACGAGTTTAACTAGCTAGGTAGCCCAGCGGTAAACTAGCCCAAATTGGTGGCCCATTAGGCCCATTAATCGACATAGCCTAACCCTAACCCTAGCTGCCTCCTCTCCTTCTCTCTCCTCTTCCCAGATTCCTCCTCTGTCCTCTCTAGCCGCCGCGGCGCCGCCTCTGACCTCTCCCGATTCTACTCCCCAGTCCTACGAGTCCGAGAGGCGAGGCCGAGCCGCCGACATCTGCGCCGCGCCGCCGTCTCCACGCTCTGCGCCTCTGTCAGCCGCCGGCCACGGCCTCCATCTTCGCCTCCACGCCCATCTCCAGTCCCATCCCCTCACCCCGCCGGCGAAGCCTCTCCACTCCCGGCGGCGGTGGAGCACTGCTTGGGCACCAACGGCACGCGGTTGGGAGAAGACGACGAGTTTGCCTCTAGATCTGCTGCCTCACCTCCCTCTGCCTCGGCGGCGGATCGTGCTCCTGCGGCCGGAGAGCTTCCGGAGGCGTGGCTCGAGGTGCGGGTCATCGTCGTCGATCAGTCGTCACCACTTAGCAGTGCTCCGCCGCCGCCGCCGCCTGTGCAGCTCCCCGACGGCCCCTCTCCACGCTCCGTGCCGCTTCTAGCCGAGCCAAACGAGCTAGCTCGGGCTTTTAACGAGCAAGCCGAGCTGAGTTTCTAGCTTGTAATGGCAACAAGCCGAGCCGAGCTGGCTCGGTATCTAGCCTTACTCACCAGCGCCTGAGCCCGGCGAGCTGAGCGGCGCCAGGGCCAACAGGAGGGAGACGAGCCGCGTTGTGTTGAGCAGCAGCCACCGCCTGCTCAGCTCGTCACCGTGGATCCGCCTGCCCTAGAGCTGCACCGCAGCCATCGTCCGGGACAGGAGCTGAGCGTCGCCGGGGCCAACGGGATGGAGACGAGTTGTGCAGCGCCAAGCAGCAGCCGCCAACGCCATCATCATCGTCTTATGCTCTTCTGTAGGTAAATCATCTTCTCCTCTAGCCGTTGGGATTTGGCAAGTTAAAATAGAGAGGCCGTTGGAATGAATGACCAAATAGAGAGCAATTTCTTTTGGCAAGTATGCTAAATGAGCAAATGGAGAGTGAGATTTGGCATGGCTGTTGGAGATGTTCTTAAAACGACCAATAATATATTCTCCCGGTCATTGAACCAGCATGTTAAAAAAAGGCTTCTTTACGATATCCAATACTAGCGTATACTAGTCAATTATAATTGCGAATGAACGGTCGAGATTAAATTATACTAGTGGTTAGTATATGGTAGTATACACCTGTAGTATGTAATAGTATAGAGCATTTGTATAGAAATGACGGTCCTAATTAATTGTATGACCTTATTGTGCAAGAAGTTAAATATCTTGAATTTAAAATGTAAAGTCGATGGTGTGGTGGATAATTTCTTAAGTTAATACATCAATTACTATAATAATCATATAAATTAATGAATATACTTCATCCATACTACTCCCACCTAACACTAATATGGATACCGTAAGAGAAAACCCTAAAAAAATGTATAGAACTTGAGTTGTTTTTATTCTATTCGATCACTTCTGTTCCAACAAAAATGATGATCAATTGTACACACACTATTGCACTCATGCGTGATGGCGAAGCACTCCAACTCCTGCAGGCTGCAGTGGTAGGAATCGTTCACTGTTCTGTACATTTGTTATTTGCGCACACTGTTCTTCCTACGGTGTGCTAGCTGCACATACGCACGCATGGGAGAAAGCAGATCTGTCGGTCGATCGACAAACAAAAACTGTTGATCACTACAAGTCCAGCCAACACAATTGCTGCCATGCCATGGCGTTGACACGCTGATGATGGTATATGTTGTCACGTTCGTTGAAGGCAGAGAGCCTTCAACTTGTAATCGAACTCGATCCACAAAGCTAGGACTAGTATATATCTGAATGGTACACTTGGATGCATCTGTGCAAATCTCTCCACAGCGACGAATAGTACACTACAGAAGCATGCTTGCTTGCTGTTGCGCGTACAGTCGGGTCAATCTTGCGTCAAGTCATCTGCTCGATCGATCACAGGTGCTGTTGTTGTTGTTGGCTAGCTTGTCATGTCAAGCACAAATCTTGAGCTGGTATATGGTGCGATGTGTATACATATCTGCAGGCAAACTTGACGCATTCATTGACATAAAACTTAAGGTGCATTCACGCACGCTTGGTTGTCGTGCATTCAGCTCACACGTACGTACCAGGAGTGATTTCTGCTTTAGAATGGTTTTTAAGTAGTCTTTTTTGGTTTTAATCTTTAATTAAACTAGGAATCATTGTAATTCAGGTGTTAGCCATGTATTTTTTCTAATTTTTGGCTATAATTTCTTTAAAGTAAAGGCCGAAATAAATTCCATTATCTAAAAAAATTCAGCTCACACTACGCTGAAATCTTTTTTATTTGATAGATGAAACTCATATCTTTCCAGGCGGGTGAGCGAGGCATCCACTTTTAATCGTCTGAAAAAGGATCTGAGATCTTTCTAGGTGGAGCTCCCGCCACCTACAAAGATCAATCTTTGCTAGCGTCTGTCACATCGACATAGTGCTGTCTAGAAAAATGATTTTTTACCAAAAAATTTTTTTGAACATAATCCAAAAAATATAACAAATCTTCAAAAATCTAGTGTTGCTCCGGGCCGCTGTCGCCGTCCACAAACTTCCTTGCCGTTGTCCACCGCGGCTATATCCGTCCCGGGGTTGCCATCGTTGTCATCGGAGGACGTCCTCGCGCCGTAGTCATCGTCTGAGTCACCGCTTGCCGTAGTTGTTACGGTCGTCGGATCCGGCCTTCCCATGATCGTGCCACCGGATCCAGCCATCACAGGGTCGACACCGCCAGATCCGGCCATCGCCGTAGCCGTCACTGGATGCCATCGACGGCGCCGTAGTCATCACCGAGTCGCTGCTCGCCGTAGTCATTGCCGCCACCGGATCCGTTGCTAGTATGCACGTCGGTCGCTCGCACTTGATAGACCGTCTGTAAATAATAGATTTTTACAAAAATCATTAGCGTGGAAGAAGTCGATGAGAACTGCCAAGAACAACCGAACATCATTGGTCGGGACTCGTTGAGGATCACTGGCACCGGCGAGATGATCAATCCTGACAACAACGAATTGAATTTATCGCAGATCGAAAAGTTTATCAAACGAATTACAAAGAAATCCATAATTTTTTTCCAAAATTCTTAATACTAATGTGTTCTATAGGTGTGTATACTATAAAGTTGATCTAAACCGTAGAATCACTAGAATTAGATACGCTAGTATGTTGGTACCGTAGTCCGTAGAGGAGCCTGAGGAGTATGCAGCATGTATATTACTACATGCATGTCCTATAACTTTCCTTTCTTTTGCTAGGAGTACATGGAATAAGGCCTCGTTAGACGGTACTACAGTATTGCAGGCTGTTGAGGATAAGAAGGTGAAGAGACTATAGAGGCAAAAGGGCCCAACAGGTTGCAGGTGATTTGATGCTGGGGAGAAATGCGTTTTCAAATCAAGGCTGTACGCTGCCTGCAACAGTACCTAGTCTCTCTTTTGAATTCATTGTTGATCAACAGCAAAATTTCCAGAAATTCTACGGGCATGGCTCCAAACAAGCCGGTCTCAAAAGTCCACATGCAGTACAACTGTTCATAAACCTGTGTTGGAAGTTGAGTGTGCTCTCTTAACTTCGTTTTGTTTTTTCAACTGTTACAATGTACAAATTGTATATATATTTTTTGCATGGTCAAATTGTATAGTTGAACAATGTTGAATATCAAAGCAACCACATTAGTGAAAAGCAATCAAGAGAGTAAATTATCTTCCTCTGAAGAATTACAGTGTAATTTTCTCATCTCCTTTGATTTCTTTGCTGTTTGGCTAGGCAGTGTACTGGTAGCTGGTCACTTGTGACTAGCTAGTTCAGTCAGTAGAGCATGGTACCTCTGCTTCGGCCTTACTACGACAGGAAAGCATGAATGAATGGCGTAGTAATGAGCATTGGAATGTTGCATATGGATATGCGAAAAGCAGAGGCTAGTTAATGGAGGATAAGGACATAGTATAGCTGCTCAAAGTAATGCTAGGTCAAGGACTCTTGCCACGCCTAGAGAGAACTTGTTGAATGCAGCGTCTATGATTGCTTTAATTCATGTCCAAACTATGCATCATATACGCTGCAATTTGTACCCAGATAGGACTATAGGAGTACATTTTGACTGGACAAAAGGATTGTTAGACTGTTAGTTTGTTATCAGCTCATGTTGGTGGCAAATCCAACTAAACACCCCATGACCGTACACATCCGCATGTTAAATTTTGCTGTGCTAGGGGAAGGTAACAGCTTTGGGAGTCTGTTATTCCCGTGCAGGGGTGGAAATGAGCTGAGCCAAATCTGGCTCGGCTTGGCTCGTAAAAGCTTGCATGAATGCAGATCTGGTTTGGCTTGGCTTGTTTAGGAAAACAAGCTAAAACCTAAGCTTGATTTGTTTCCTGCCTCGAGCTAGCTCGAGCTGGCTTGCGAGCCTTTCTAACGATATATTTTTTAAATATAATTTGTAATTTGTAAAATACAGTCATTTCTTTATAAACCATATAATAAATCACAAGTTTACAAATGATTACTCCATGATATAAATAAAAAGCATACATAGATTACTACCACCTTGGGAGTAATAGTCTAGGCTTGCGAACCAAAACAAGTGCTCGCAAGCCACGTTGGGTTTGGCTTGTTTTACAGACAAGCTAGAACAGAGGAGGTTTGGGCTTGACTCGTTTCGTTCCAGAGCCGAACCAAGCCACGTGAACTGGAGCCAAGCTCACGAGCCCAAGCTTTTCGTCCACCCCTACCTGTACTGGATTAGGGTTTAACTATACATGATATACTTGATGGAGATTCTATAAAGTAGTGTATGCTTTTTAGGAATACAGAGTATACTCCAATGTATTTGTGGCATATGAGATATGTTCTATGCATGCAAGCATAAAAAAAAATTCAGAAGTCGCAGAGAGTGAGTAATGGAAGGTGGTGGATGCCTGGATGGATGCAGAGGAGGAGAGGGCGTTGGAAACATCCTCTTTGCCAGGCGAAATAATGATGCCATCCATTTCAAATGTTGCACAAGGCACACACACACTGACAGAAGATGCCACCGTTCGCTAGGCTGCGGCAAGACGCAATACTATAATACTGGCCCGCACCGGTTCCTTCGGATCTGAAGCGCAGCATTCATGGCGATCGATCGATCGACCGGTGTGGATGGAATGTGTCTCAGAGCACGCATGTCTCCACATCGTTTTGTGCGCTTCGATTCGTACTGTACTATGTACCAGTACTCGGTTTCTTGTAGAAAAAACTCCTACAGTCCTATTACTGGTATACAAAGCCTGAACTATCATTGCAAATGTTACTGTAATTACTCACCTAATCTGACAAACTAATTAACAAGAACCTGGCATGCTGATTGCTGCTACTATTAACTGAATTGAATCTCATCACGGCAAGCAGTTTTGCCTGCCCGTCTGAAGGATCAAAGGTGCCTGTCTGAAGAAAGATCAAAGGAGCCTGCCAGGCTACCATGTGAGTTGTGACTGAGGTAACATAGTACAGTACCTTCCTATATGAGCTTCTTCTACTCCTACTAGCATTGCAAACAAAAAGCAGCTATAGCTCCTGGTACTCCATTTACGCTCGATGATGCCGCTGCAGGAAAGCTAGCTTAGCTACTCCAAATGTACACATGCCTGATGCAATGATGCATTGAATGGTTGTAGTAGCATTGATCGATCCAGCTATAGCAGCAGCTCAAGTCTAGGCTGTTGTTACCCTAAAACTTCACTGTTTGCATGCCTGCTCATGACCTGCATTTGTGGCAACCTAAAGTCGAAGGCTTGCCACCCCATACGAGCAAGCAAGAAGCCGGCCGGGGACCATAGATAGATGCAGACATGTAGTAGTACGCGTAACACGGACGGGCCCCCCTTTCCCTCGGTTTTGCTTTGCCCTCTGCCTTGCGACGCATTGCCGTTCGTCGTTGCAGATTTGTTATTGCAGCGTGGCTGTTAATTAGCTTATCCCCTTCTGGTCTCTCTGCATACGATGCAGCTGAGCTGAGCCGTTGCAGATGGATGGAGTCATGGAGTGATGGAGGCAAGAAGGATGCAGAGAAGGGGTAGTATTCTGAACCCAAGCCTGTGACGCTCGTACGTACGTAGCTAGTTTTTCTGTTATGCAATGCAAATGCAAAGCTGTGCTGCTATACCTGACCAGCAGGCTTGTGTCTCCTCCTCTCTTCCTCTTCACGTGAAGCTGACTATATGGACCGCGATAATTCCCTTTGCTAGCTACGTTTTGTCAGGATGAAAACGAGAGAAAATCTCTGTCAGGATTACCATAATCCATCAGCTAATACGACCAAAACGATCACGATACTCGCAGAGACACAGGCCGAGATTTAGATGACCCGCGCGCTGTCACCTGCTGCTTATCCACTCGTAATCTTGCATGGTTGAATTCAAAGGCCCGGCCGCCCGGCACGTGACCCACACATTTTTCCGCACACGTCCCCTTGCCTCCGGCCCATTGCGCTTACGTACGTCCGCGTACATACACCTCCCCTCCCCGTTTCAAATTCGCGTTCGCCACGCCTCGCCTCGCGAACGCGCGCTATATATAACGCCACTGCCTCTACGCCGCTGCGAGCTTGAGCTTGAGCAATAGTAGTGGAGTGGAGTGGAGTAGCAATTAATGGGAATGGATCATCGAGGTGGGAGGAGCAGTAGCCGGCTGAGAGACCGGCTGGCGAGGATGTTCCGGCCGGGGTCGCTGCTCCGGTCGACGTGCAACAACAACGCCACCGCCTCGACGTCGTCGTCGTCGTCGACGGCGGCGGCGGCCAAGGCGAAGGCGGTGACGTCGACGGCGGCGGCGGCCTCCGCCTGCTCGTCCAGCCGCGCGCTCCTCGCCGGCGCTGACGTCGACAGGGACTCGTTCTTGGCATCCTCTCGCCGCGATTACTCCGCGGCGCTCGTCGGCCGCACCGAGTCGTTCTCCACCGCGCTCGACCGCCTCCACCACCGCCGCGTCGCCGGCGTCGCCGCGCCGCCGCTGCCCCCGTCGCGATTCTCCCTCGACGCGTCGCCGGAGAGCAAGAAGAAGGAGGAGGAGACGGCCGCCGGCGCCGCCGCTCGCGTCGACGTTCGGAGATTCCACCACCGCCATGCCAGCCTCGGCGGCGGGAAGAGTGACAAGACGAGGAGGCTGCTGCTGTCGTCCAACCCGTACGGATTCACCACGTCCGACGACGCCGACACCGACGGCGACGACGTCTTCAGCAGCGACGACGACGACGACGACCGCCGCCGCGTCAAGAAGGTGGAATCCGCCGAGGCCTTCTTCTCCTCCTCCCGTAGCTTCTCCTCCGACTCCTCCGAGTTCTACACCAAGAAAAAGAACAAGAACAATCACAACACCAAGCCCAAGCCGCCGCCGCCGGCGCAGGGGATCAGGAGGAAGAGGAGGACGGCGGCGAGCAGCTGCGTGGAGACGTGCGGGGTGAGGGACGGGTTCCGGCCGGTGATATCGGCGGCGGAGGAGCAGGTGCGGCGAGGTTTCGCGGTGGTGAAGCGGTCGCGGGACCCGTACACGGACTTCAGGTCGTCAATGGTGGAGATGGTCGTCGGACGGCAGCTGTTCGGCGCGGCGGAGCTGGAGCGGCTGCTCCGGTCGTACCTCTCCCTCAACTCGCCGCGCCACCACCCCGTCATCCTCCAGGCCTTCTCCGACATCTGGGTCGTCCTCCATGGCGGCTAGCTAGCTAACCTTCGAGCTAGCCAAGCTTAATTAGCCTTAATAAGAAAATGTCACTGTTCAATTAGTTTAGTACGAGGATGATTAATCACTGTCTTGATTAATTATGTGTGTTAATTAATTGTTTATCCCTCAGGTTTAATTTTGGTTTCTTCTTGTTAATCAATTGCCTTGCCTCTCATGTGTACTGATGAGACGCTTAGTTAATCAAATTTGATCTTTGGTCACACTTAAATTGGTCATGCATGATGCATGCACTAGATTGGTGATGTGTGTGGTGTACTTGTACTGTTCTTGGATCTGACCAATATTGACTTGGCTAGCCACTAGCCAGCATCTGTTTTTTTTTTCAGACCATCTGATTTGGAAGTGGATTTGGATTGACCAGAGAGTGAGAGTGAGGTGTGGTTTGTTGGGTTGCCAGGGGAGAAGCTACGTACTACGGTGTTTGAACTTTGGGATCAATCATTTCGAAATCATGATTGTATTCGTACTATTCCTATTTGTGTCGGCAATTATTGGGCGGAATTTTCGTTGGTTTAAATTTGAAAAGTGATCAAACAATCGTCCCTGTCTACCAACATGTGCAGGTGTATGCACTCAAAGAAACAAAAAACTATAATTCATCCAGGGTAACATGGTTCTTTTGTTCGCATAGTACAAAACTTAAGTGACTTGAGATAAGTTCAGATGCATATCGACAAGGGGCTACATGTCAAAAGGTTAAATTGTTAAAAGCAACTAAATATACTCTCACTTTACTCTCATGCTCTACTGAAAAAGAGAGACATACTGCCAAATAAACAGCCCAGCATATCATCCCAAGCTCATTTCATCCATGTTGAGCCAAATACGTCCGGTTAAATTTCAAACGGGACACTATAAATTCTCCTTTGAGCATTACATGTATTGGAGGTAGCAGTACCATTATTACATCAATCTCCTCAAAAGAACAGATGCCTTTGCCGGCACAAGAGGTCAAAGGGAAAAGGGAATGGAAGATGTCAATAGAGTAATGCCTTTCTCTGCTCCCATCACTAGCTTGGGATCTGAGCCATTGCATTGCGTTGCTGCTCTGCTCTGCTCGGCTCGGCTCGGCTCGGCTTTCACAACTCTCTCACCTATGGGATCCAAGTTTCCAAATCAAATCAGAACGTGTGTTCAGTCTAACACAAGCAAAGGTACTACTCTACATGATTTAAATTTAATTACTGAGTAGTTGTACTAGCTATTAGTAAGACGTTGGAATTACCTTGGAGCAGGGGCTGAATGGCTGCATCTTTTTCCAAGGACTTTTAGAATAGTGTTTGGAAAAAGGGATGGTTCAGGCTGACAATATACTTTAGGTCTATTTGCAATTGAACTTGGGAAAAGGTGGTGGCCTTGGCGCATTGTCCAAATCATGCTATTGGATTGGATGTGCCCTGTTTGCTCAAGGGAATTAATTATACTTAATTGGCTCTGGGATTAGGTTTGTGGGGCAGTGTTTCAATTAAAGATAGGTTATGTCACTGCACCAAAGTCTTGTTCCTTTCTGCTTAGACTTAGTGGTACTATTAGAACGGACACCAGCCAAGTGACCTGAATGCCATGCCATGACATACCTTTGTTCTGATGTGTAGTAGTGGTAGTACTACTAGCTTTCCATGTGGGGTACTCCATATTATTCACATTGACATTTGGGACGCTAACTACTTTGCTACATTGTCTTGGCAGCATTGCTTTGTACTTGTGTGCATGGATGGTTTAAATTACTCCTAACACACCAATATATTCCTACCGAGCGTTGTCCAAACGAATTAACTTGGTGACATGACACTGCGTTTTGTCTTGCTAGAGGCATGTTCACCTATCGACTATGATCGATGATCGATGACCCATTTGAACATACTCCCATTTCAGATGAAACATGACCGTTCAAATGCCCCCTTTTTTAGCATCGCAAATCAGATCAAATCAGCTCGAGGCAGTACACGGTTCAAGTAAGTGACCAACACGGTGTGCTATAGCTAGCTATTCCAGCTTTCACTATTTCTCGAGCAGAATTCAAGCACGCATGCAGCACGCTGTCTGTGGTTGCCTGCTGTGCTAGTTTGACAATGTACTCTCAAGGTTAATGTAAAAAACTTTGTTTAATGATCAATTCAAAAATAAACTTTGTTAATACAAAGTGTTCTCTCACTTCTAAGTCAAGAGAAAAGCAGCTACATGTATCTTCCCTTTTGACTTGGAGGCTAATCTCCACGTTTTCTGCTTCGGAAAGACCACCGAAGCCGATCGCTTTTAGTCACCCTAAAAGGTGATCGATCACCTCTCTCGGTGGTGGCTTCAACTGTTTGCTGCAGAATTGTTGATTGATGCCACTACGTTGTGGTGGTACGAAATTAAAAGCCAACAATGACCGCCACCAACAATATCCTTGAGAGAGAGAATAAAAGTACTCTACTCCTACTAGTAGTAGCAGCAGAAGGCTAGGTTCAGTGAACACAAGAGCTAGACTAGATACGACGTACGTATGCATTCACGTACGTACGGGTGATGCGGTGGGCGTGAACAGTCCCGATTGTACTGCGTGCATGCATGTCATGCTGCTGGGGATCGAGTGTGTGTACAGTGGCTGCCACGTTCTTTGAGAGCGTGGAACATTGTTTGTAGTGGCGGGCAGGAAGTCATGTCATGCATGTCTACACGTACGACGTCCCCTGCTTATCTGCTCTGTACAGTGTGCAACACGCTGCAGTAACCTCTGTCATATGTAGCGTCTTCTCTCTGTAGTAGGTCCTTTTCCTTACGGTTGGGATCGATATATCTGCTACTAGCTGTGTGGCCTGTGGGGGAATTAATCGAGTCAGAACTCAGGATATGCATGCATCGCGGCGCCGGTGTCTGGATGGAAAAACCGTAGATGCGCGCGGCGTGCGATTCGGCAAATGAGACGACGCGCCGACGCGCGTTTCACGGGGTTAATTTGGGACCGATCCCGATCGATGCTGCGACGTGTACGTACGTAGCGCGCGCGTGACAGTGAGTCACTGAGACGTGATACGCCGGGCGAGCTCTACCGCTAGATATGCTCATGGGCAAAAAGCCGCCTGCGCCGTGCATGGCTAGCGATCGTGACGCGCGCGGCGATGCCGGTGTCTTTACGTACACAAATACAAAAGGCACCGGGTTAGTACTCCCGTAGTACTCCGTAGCTATACCAACTCAAATAACCACAACTCAAATGTGTACAAAATAACTGATGGAAAATTTGCAGGGCATGACACCGCAGGAAGCATGAATTATTGAATTGTGATCCAAATCCAGTTACAAGAGATCGACTTGGGCCTCCGCTTCGCTCCGTCGTTCGGCGTTGTAACCTTATCCCGATACAGTGAAAACTTTTATTGGCTGGCGTCCGTGGTTTTTTCTCTCCCATCTTAGAAGGGTTTTCCACTTTAAAATCCCGTGTCCTCTATGATTGATTTTTGTTCTTCGTCTTATTTATGCCTATCGTCCTATAATATGTACCACAGAACAATGTTATTTTGGTGTTGCGGTATCTATGTGAGGTTTTCTCCAGCAACATTGCTCATCAGCCAACGAGGAATTAGGGTGTGTTTGGTTGCTAGCCACACATTGCTACTATTAGCCAATAAAAATTGCCACACTGGTCTAAGTTGCGGTAAACAAATTCTCTACCACACTTTGGCTAGCCTAAGCGAATTTTGCCACACTTTTTCATGTTACTGACGCGTGAGACCAAGAAAATCTTGCCACAAACTGTGGGAACAACCAAACAGTTATCAAGTTGGTCAAACTTGGCTAACCTTAGACGTGACAATTTGTGGCAAAATATGGCTTGTAACCAAACACACTCTTATAGCTCCACGTTGATCTCTCAGGTTTCTTAATTTGTGCTTTAGAAATGGATCGATCGATCATTCGATCGACTAGCCAGCTTTTGTACTGTAAAAACGTGTAGCGATGTAACCGATCTATAAACTTTCAAGGTAATCATGACCTCTTGCCTTTAAGTAAAAAGTCATGGAATCATGGGTGAATGGAGTAAGTACATACGTCGACGTCAGAGAGCCCATGCGTCCTCTGACGATCCTTGAACGGAGACAGGGATATATGGAAGTTGGGCTTGTCAGGCGACCCTATATCAAACTACTCGTACCACTACTTTACCTCTGACGATCCAGTGACTAATCACGTGCGAAAACAAAGGGTAACTTTTTCTTTTTTCCAATTCTGAATTGAATGTGATTGTCCCACTACTATTCGTAAAGCTGAAACCTGAATGCTGCTCTTTTTTATGAAATTGTTCCTCTTTTTTCTTTTCTGATTTCAGTTGAACTTTGGATAAAATTGTTTTTTTTTCCGGGGAACTTCGGATGAAATTGTTGGGTGAAATTGCGGTTGAGCTGACATGCATGTGTTGGAACCTGTTACTTGGGAGGATGGGGTTGAATGACAGGCTCCACTAATGGTGGGATGCCAACTCATCACCACCTATTATCACCGCTAAGAGGCTCTGCTTGTTTGCACTACATGCTGCAGCACAGCCGTTGCAGCTGCAGCTGCTTAGTTCAATTTGGCATACGTTATGCCGTTGGTGCAGTAACAGGGTTGCAAGAAGTAGCTTAAATGAACAACCCCAGAATGTTTAAAATAGTATAGATACATTGTGAAAATGAAAGAACAATAAGAGACCATTTGCATGGTTCCATCTATGTCAACTAGCTTTTCTATCTATATTGTTCATTGTCCTGATATTCCAGACGAGCGTTAAGCACTGTACTGTACTATATTGTAAGCCGATGTTTAGGGGCATCAAGCCTTATACTATATTGCAAGTCGATGTTTGTTATTGTAGAGGCTTAAGCTTCTCTAGATCCTAATCCCATCTACGTCCATAAATATAAACATTTGAAAGTGGATATGACACATAACAAGATGTCGGTATATCACATTGAGTCCATCCTATGATTGTATTTATGGACGAAGAAGGTAGCTCAGCTAGCATGCCCGGTCTAGAAAAAAAAAATTACAATTAGGCCACCTCACAAAACTCGGTTAAAAGGATCAACTAACAACTCAAAGTCACAAATCCTTGTAATCTCTCGAGTCGGAGGAACTCGAAGCGGTCGACAGCAGAATCTGGTTCTACGCCAAGTTACCGATCCTTCGTACAGTAGAGATCTCTCTCGCTCGCTCTCTCTCTCTCTCTCTCTCTCTCGGAAGAAATGCCAAATGACGAACAAGAACAGATCGGAGTGAATGCTCACATTCTGTGCTGCCTTGGGCCATCTGGCGAGACCTTTTGGCGTCTTGCTGCGGGCAATTCGGGCAGAATGGCAACCGAGGCAAAGTCCGTCCCCCCGTCGGGCTCCGCGACGACGCTGTCGCGCGCGCGCAGGTGCATGGGCGCTCGCTGCGTCGTCGTCGGACACTGCCATCCTCTCTGCCCGGCGCCCGGGCCAACCAAACACAGACCGCGTCCTGCGCCGGCGCGCGACTCACAGGATAGCGCTCGGGCGTCGTCGGATCGGCTGCGGTCTGCCTCTGCCGCGCCCGTGTCCTGCACGGGTTTTTACTAGTTGTCGGTTGTCGCTGGAATTTTCGCGACGTTTTTTTTTTTTTTTTTTTTGCCTCTGGGCCTAGTGGCACACGCGAGTACGCGACGCAACCGTGCGAGCTGCGAAGGGGAGGAGGGGAGGGTTTGGGTTTGAATCAGCGTCGAGCACTCGAGCTGTCGGTTGTATGGGCTGGTTTGGGCCTTGGTGGAAGTCCAGCAAGAAATACCAATGGGCCGACTTTAGTTGGAGCCCTCCATATCTTGTGTGGTCTTTGAAGAAAATTACGACTTCTCTAATTACTACCAGTCATGACTCAAGATGGATGAGTAGTTTCTTAATTTCTTCCTTAAAATTGGTACTAGTACTTATGCTTGGACATGCATGCATCTGAGCCAGTATCCTAGTCAAGTCGTACTTACTCGTAGCAATAGCAATACAATACGAAACAAGTAAGGTAATTAACACGCACGAACGCACGCCGGCCACGAGTCACACACGGCTCAATTTGAGCAGGCAAGTTTCCTGTCTCGCCGTGTCAGTGTGTGTGTCGTTATTCAGAAATCCGGCAGTCAGAGAGTGTTGCCTAGCTAGCGGTTGAGTGCACGCACAAGCATCGCCACGGGTGTGTGCGTGTGACAAACACGGCCAAACTGATCGGAACTGATTAATTAACCTTGCTTTCTCTACTCCTCGTCCCCGACTCCCCGTTGTCAACGCGCGGCACGGCAGGTGAACAGCAACGCACACAGTCCATACAATTGTACGCACATGCCCGTCCGAGTCAGCTCAGTTGCGTGCCCAACAACAGCAGACGCAGTTCCGTGCACGCACACACGCACGGATCCTGCCTGGCTGCCTGCGTGTGAGCTGATGAACAGGTCGATCGCCCGGCGCCATGTTCAAAACCTCAGGTGCCACACGCCCGTGACCGTCAGTTCGCTCGCTCGCACGGCTGATCTGCCTGAAACACACGTACGCACGCAGCGATGCGATACCCATGAGATTTCTCTGCAGCAGAGAGCAAATCACTGCCGACGGCCGAGTTCATTACCGTACAGGAGATATTTCCAGACGGTGACAACGGAAAATATCCCAGGGTGATCGGATCGGAATCGGATGGTGCATCATGGGCTGATCGATGGATGGATGAATCGATCGGCTCATGGTCCATCTGGGACAGACAGCGAGGGAGCGCGACCCCGAAAAGCAAAGCGATCGACGACGAGGAGGCCCACTGCGGCCACGTGGCGCCCGTCGTCGGCGGAGATGAGGTTGCTTCCAACGTGTGGCCACCTCGTCGCGTGCTTGCGCCTTCCCCGCAACCAAGATCTTTTTGTCCTCTCTAGTCACTCTTCCCTCTCTACACTTCTCTTGCCCAACTAAAATCTGCTTACTAATCGCCGGAATGACCAGGAATAGTAATTTCTTAATAGAAAAAAGAAGGCACATACTCCTAGAGCTAAGAAAAACTTTGGGATTCAAAACGATTCATATTGTGGTTGCCATCGTTTGGCTGTGACTTGTCGGCCACATCCAAATTTTAAATTTAAAAACTTAAATTTCGATATGGTTTCAACTTTTTTTTTGTCGTAGTCTTTTTTTTATCATAATTAGATTTTAAACTATGGATAATACATATATAAAAATTTTCAATAGATGTAATTTCTCGTTGCTTTGTTTACATGGTCACCATTAATATAAAAAAAGGAACGAAACGATTAGAGCCTTGCCTTCTCTCTTCACAGATGGATCAAAATTAACCCATCATTGAATTTAGACCTGAATGTAATTCCCAAACTTTCTGAGGGTATTTTACCAAGCCGTACGCATTATTTAATCACTTGTAAAGTGGTGGGCACACGCCGCTCTCCCAAAACGAAGGAACCCAACCCCACAAAAAAAGCGTAGGACGCGCACCAAAAAAAGAGCACGAAATCCTTATCCCCTCGCGCTCGCGGCGACGCCATGGCCACCGCCGCCGCCGTCGTCCACCTCTCTGTCCACGGCCGCCTCCGCCGCTCGCCGGAGATCACCCATGCGCGGACCAGCTACCGCCCGTCGCCGCTCCGGTGCCGCGCGTTCAAGCAGGAGACCGATAACGGCGAGGAGCCGTCGCCGTCGCCGTCGACGCCCGAGGTGCGCAAGCGCAGGAAGGGGCCGTTGTACAAGCTGAAGGCGGCGATTCAGGGGCTCGCGGGCTCGCGGACGGCGGCCGCGGAGGTGTATGGAGGCGAGTACCAGCGCGCGGTCGAGAAGGCCGAGGAGATCTTCTTCTCCGTAAGATTCATTTCCGAACCTTCAAGCATCTGTATATGCAGTTTCTGTGCGTGATGAGGCTAATTTTGTCTTCTAATTGTGTGATCTGATGCGTTAACCAGTAGTACTACATTAATTGGCGGGAATTAGTGAAGTGCTTGGAAGTTCAACCGCTCAATGGGTTGACTAGGATTACTGCCTGAGCTGCTTAACTGCATATGAGAATTGCTGTTACAAGTGAGCCAAGCTGATCTTATCTGTACCAATGGGAATTAGGATCGAATACACCAGCTGTGGCACAAATCGATGTGTTCGGCACCAATCAGATCGTTCTGAATGCAGTAGGCTCGAGTTACGGACTTACGGTGAAATTCTGTAATGCTAGTTCGCTTTACGTTTATGTGCTGGAGAGCAAAATTATGCCTGCGTTATAATCGATCACATGCCTGTGTGAGATTGCCTGGGCAGAGGATGCGACTTGTAACAAGTGGTGTTATTATGTATTTATGTGTAGACATTCTCTGAAACTCATATGGAAGATAGAAGCTTCAGATTGAATTTACTTCGTCCCTCACTTATATGGGCCTAGATTATCTGGTAGTTGCTCTACTATTGTATGGGAATCGGGGGCTGTGGGTTTCAAGGTACACTAGTGCTACATGGTCCCCAACTGTGCAGGCCTGCTTTGAATTGCTTTCTAGGTGTGCTGTGTGTCTGCGGTTATGATTAAATATAATGTTCAGTATCTGCTTATGCTAAGCTTATCATGTCAGCAGTTTTCTACTTGTTGCAAGCCTGATTTCCTGAACAAGGTTGCTTAGTAGATGTTGCTATTTAGAATGATTGTGTTGTGCCTACTCATGTACTGACCAGTAAAGTTGTCTAGTCATGTGGCTTTGACTTAACTCTATACCATTTGATTGTGTCATTTTGCATACAAAGTTATCAGTACTGAGTGGCAGGATCAACTCCTTTTCTGAAATAGGTGGTTATGACTTATTTCCTTCTCCTTTTCAGGTTGCTACGCAGGTAGGCAGATATGTTATCACTATGGTGAGCAGTGGTGTTGTACTTGCAGTTGGATTTCAATTATCAGGTTAGCTATATACAATTTATATTGCCCTGCCTTTGGACACTTCTCTTTGTTTCCTATAGATTGCGCAGAGTTTCAGTTATGTTCAAGCTACTACTTTTCCAATCAGGTGGAGACAGCCAAATGAATACACTAATTTGGTATAGTTGGCTTGGAGGAGTAATAATAGGCACAATGATAGGTGCAAACAGTGTCCTAGAGGAACACTGCAAAGCTGGACCTCGCAATGTTGTCATAACTGGAAGGTAAACCATTTTGCATTGTTCATTTAACGTGCCATCTGAATCTTTTGCTAGAAAGTGGCATGCATATTCTTAGCATAAGCAAAGGAAATAATAATAGCTGAGGACTTTCTCCTAGATAGGAAGTACTATTTCACCTTCTATTATTTTCTACTTTTCTTATTTGATGAGTAGAGTATAACAATAACAATCACCCATTATATATTGGCCAGTGCATATAGGAGAATATGAATGGTTGTTAGTTCTGTTATCAGACTTCTCATTTGTTGCATCCATTGGGAACTGACTTCATCTTGGTATGCTAGTATCCATGTTTGCAATCAACACTGACCTCGCACTTCAATTTTGACAGCACAAGAGGGTTAGGGAAAGCACTTGCTCGTGAGTTTCTTCTTTCTGGAGATCATGTTGTAATTGCTTCACGCAGGTGGTACTCATAGACATGAAGCTCAGTGTAGTTCTTGTTGCATAGCCATGAGATTCTTTCTCATGGAGTGTAATGTCTTGTCGTAGTTTTAAATATCCTCTTTTTTTAAGGCAGTTCTGAATCAGTCCTTCAGACCATCAACGAACTTGAAGAGAACATAAAGGATGGATTTTCAGTTGCCAAAAGGAAACAGCGAAAAACTTTGTTACAAGCCAAGGTTGTTGGTACGTCATGTGATGTTTGTAAACCAGAAGATGTGAAAGAGTTGGTAAATTTTGCTCAAGCAGAACTCGGTTCAATTGATATTTGGGTAAACCATTTTCTTTCACATATCCATCTTCATCATCCATTCTGCATTACTTCACATTAAGGATTACCCAGTTGGATTGATTGGACAAGTTTTTACCCTTTTCTGCTTGTTCTCTATGAAGGCATTGCAGTATGTACTTAACTTTTGCTGTTTCTTCTTTTTCTTATGTATAGATAAATAATGCTGGCACGAACAAAGGTTTTAGGCCACTTATAAATTTTTCAGATGAAGATATTTCTCAGGTAAGCTAGCTGTTAGCTTATAAAAAATTGTCTCATTTTCTTCATAACAGGGTTGATAAAACTAAGTTATGCAGCCTGAGTTACCAATTTCATCTTGTTTTTCTTTTTTGCTTAGCTTAAATTACATTCTTGTTTCCCTTTTCTTTTTGCAGATTGTCTCAACAAACCTAGTTGGATCTTTACTATGCACTAGAGAAGCCATGAATGTCATGCAATACCAAGAAAAGGGAGGGCACATATTTAACATGGATGGAGCAGGTTCTGGGGGATCAAGTACACCATTGACAGCTGTGTAAGCACCTAATGTGTTCAATGCTCGTTGTTTGTGTAACTCTTGCGCTTTCCTCGTTGGCTAAAAATGAGGATAGATTGCATTGATGCTACTACATGTTCAGTGAAGCTAAAACCTGACACTATTTTGTACACTTGTAGTTATGGTTCAACTAAGTGCGGGCTAAGACAGTTTCAAGCATCACTTCTGAAGGAAAGCAGAAGAGCAAAAGTTGGTGTGCACACTGCCTCTCCTGGAATGGTCCTTACAGACCTCCTATTGAGGTAACATCTGAATTTACTTATTCAGATGCTGTGATTTGATTATTTAGTTCATTCTGACTTCAGGTATATTGATTGCTCTATGTTGATTAGATTTCATGTTGTCCAGATCACATTTTTGTGTATTACTACTAGATAGTAAAACGAGACCAGACTTTAAATGTGTATGGAATTTTTCAGTAGGATCTTTATGGAACCATACAGAGTGGTT
Source organism: Leersia perrieri (assembly GCA_000325765.3). Taxonomy (NCBI): domain Eukaryota; kingdom Viridiplantae; phylum Streptophyta; class Magnoliopsida; order Poales; family Poaceae; genus Leersia; species Leersia perrieri. Next base: position 5,595,806 of record CM002476.1, read on the forward strand.
TATCAGAATTTTATGCTGTCTTCATTCAAAATGTATTTTCAGTTATAAATAATCAGATTTTTTTTTCTGAACAGAAAACAATCAAAATGTTGACGCACCTTGCTGTGTCCAGATCTTATTTGTTGCAATATCTTCTTTTAGGATTTGATATGTTGCAACTATTTCTCCAGGACCAACTTCACATTAATTTAGCTTGTTTCTGATACTAGTCTTATACTTCACGTTTTTCCTATGCGTTTTCATTCCACTAGAGATCGATGACATAGTAAATTGGGTGTGTGGCAGTTGATTGAAACAGTAAAGAATCAACATCTTGTACCTGTGCAAATACTCTGCCTTGTGAATCCAGTTAAGTTATGATGTGGCACATGTTTTTTATATTAGTATGATGCAGATTCAGCTATTTCATAGTTTCTTTCAATATAACTGACATGTGAGATATCTTCCAGATATAGCTGTTAGAACGGACCAATGTGATGGAAAGTTAAAACATTTTTTAGATAGTGGGAAAGTTAAAACATAAGGGTTGTTTAGATTGTTGCCACTTTAAACCATTCCATTGTTTGGCAAAGCCACAAAAGTTGGATCCATTTAGTTTGTTACCAAATATTGGTAATGCCCATAAGATTTGGCAAAATTCTAGAAACTTCTCCTCACAAAATTATGCTAACATTTGGTAAGGTGCCAAACCAAACATTTTGACCTTTTGCCAAAATTCTGGCTATGCCAAAATTTTGGCTTACGAACAAATGGTAAGGTTTATTTTGGCAATGAAGTGAACAAGCCCATAATCTTTTTTTAATCCTAAATACAAAGAATAAAGTGTTATTTAATTTCAGTTGATGGTGCATGCCACCTAGTCTTCCATATTGATCTGGTTCTCTCTTCTATTGACACATGCCCAAATGTGCAGACTGCCGTAGTGAACTTATAATCCTTCTATGTATTGCAGCGGTTCATCTCTCAGAAATAAGCAGATGTTCAATTTAATATGCGAGCTTCCAGAAACTGTTGCAAGGACATTAGTACCAAGGATGCGGGTTGTGAAAGGAAGTGGAAAGGCGATAAACTACTTGACACCACCAAGGATCTTACTTGCCTTGGTTACTGCGTGGGTTCGCCGAGGCCGATGGTTTGATGAAGAGGTATGTTTCTTCTCTCTGCAGCTAATATATATTTAGATTTTCCTATTATTTCAGCAATGCCAGTAATAATATACACATGCTGAGTTCCTGCAGAAGCCATGTCTGCAAACATGGTTGTTTCTTTCATTATTATGCATCTCGTATCTATTTTTTTGCGATATTGAACCTCATAATTTGAGCTGATTTGCTTCTAAAATAGTGATACATACATTTCTAGAGAAAGAGCGCCAAGCTCTTCTACTGTTGTACCAAATGTATATATGCTGCTTTGTTGTATACAAAGAACAGACTAGACTATCCAAATTATTCTTGTGGGGTTTTATTGTACGATGTGCTAAATTAGCAGTATCCGTTTTAATACTGGACCAGCTAGGCAAGTCAGAGAGCAATGAAGCTTGAGACCAGTGTCCAGTTCTGTCAGGTCTCTACATAAGAGCAATAGATAGGGCTCTTAATGGTTCAGTTTCCAGGTTCATTATAACCAGCTCCAATCCATCACCCTTACTGCTATTGTAGTGTTTAAGTTGGCCAGATCTCTTCAGGAAGGCCTTAGGCTAGTCTCCCCTCTATGACTTCAATCACCTGGTTCCACCATTGCTTTGCTCGGTCCTCAGTCTCAGTGGTATTGTGCGTACTGTATGTTAAATATGACATAGTTAATCCTCAGATGTATTGCTGCCTTGCTGGATCTCAGTTAGTCAGCTTCCACAAGGAATTTTTCAACAAATTTTAACTGCAGAAATGACAAAGGCCATGGTTTTAAAAATCAACTGTACCCATCAAATGACTGCACTCTATTTCTTTGGGGCTGAAATGGACAGCAACTTTACGTATTGACGTATTTTGTATTGCGCTGGTTTATTGGTTGTGATTTAGGGGGGAAAATCGCCTGGAAATTTTGGTATTGCTGAAATTTCTCGCCATTAGATTGACATATATAACACACATTATTTCCGTAAGATAGCTAGAGAAGATGATATTTTATAGTTGTAGCAGCTAGACATTTGAACAAAATTGTAACAAGTGGGTAATAATTTAATCATAACATAGTCTATATTCCTTCAGAATCTTTCACACTAACTCAAGAAAAGTGCTGTACATTACTGTATAGACCAATATGTTTTGCGATGGGCACTGCTCCAATTATTCTATGTACAAGATTGATGAAGTAAAAAATATTGTACTTACAAATGAGAGATCAGTATATCAAGCAACTTTATGAATACTTCATATTACTAGTTCATAATACTTTCAGTTTGATGATTTAATTCTTGTGGTCCTGTGACTGATCATGAGCACATTGCAGGGAAAAGCAGTATATGCAGCTGAGGCTGACAGAATTCGTAATTGGGCTGAAAGTCGAGCACGCTTCTCTTTCACAGATGCCATGGAGATGTACACTGAGAACACATGGGTTTCTGTGTTCTCGCTCTCTGTTGTCTGTGCATTCATAATTCTTTCCAGCTCAGGTGGACCTCTTCCAGGCACATGATCCCCGGAGTTGCCAAGCTAGATGGCCACATATGCACCATTTTTCTTCAGTACGGGCATTCTGTTATCTACTGATATATATGACACGAAACTTATGAAGGGGAAGGTGAACCCACAAGCTTACTTGCGTACATATGCGCAACGGTGATAAGCATCAGCTGCCTCACCATTGAAGATCAAGCTAACGTACCATGTGCTCAGGAAAAGGGTAAATAGCATTTGTTGGGTGGGCATTCCACTGTTTGTAATCTGTTATTTGTAAAACGTGTATCTGAACTAAACTGAGCACGAACAGATTTGACAGACGTTGTTGCCTGCTGTACATGCATGTAGTAATGTAGTTTTGATAGCTGTAAGCCTGTAACTCTCTGATCGTCGCTTCAACGGTTGTATCTTTCAAAACAGTATGTTACAACTACCTAGAACTCAAAGAAGTGAAAGTAAGGAATTTGCACGTACGTATGTATATACATGATTTGTCAATCTGATTTTGTATCAGATGAAGCCTCTGGGTTGTTGAAAACAAAGCTACCAGTAGTACTATGAAGCCTCTGGATCTTCTCAATTCATGTATCATGTGGTTTTGTCAGTTTAAGATTTTGATCACGAGGGGAAATGCAGTAGTACTACTTTAGGCAGTTTCTTAAATATTTGTTGTCTTGCACAGAGTAATAATTCTTTCCATCCTGATCGTTCTTGATGGGGAAGCATAACTTTCACTTCACATCGTACAAACAATGTACGGATTCCGTGAGCCATTTTGAGCAAGGGCTTCTTTTCTTTCGACACAAAAATACAGACTAGTGCTTTTGCATGAAAAATATCTGGTGAGTGGAGAGTGCACACTGCCGTAGCCCCCGCATGCGTTGGCAACTTTTCTGAACTACAAGCCGGAGACGTGAGGCTTCTTTCCAAGAGCTGATAGCAGCATGCACTCTGAACTTGGGTGTCAATTTCTCTCCCTTTTCCCGCTGAGCAATGCCATCTTCCATTAGTTGGAGGGGTGGAAGCTTCCTACTTGTGTCCGAGAGGCCCCCATGTCACCAATCCTTCCCACTATTTCATATTGTTGGATTTAAAGTATTTTTTTAGATAATGAGGAGCATAAGTTTTTTTAATCTATTTCCATCTTAGTTTTGGGTTAAACTGCTCATATATGTCTGTCCTTTTCTGTCAGCTTAACCTCTAAGGGTGGACTGATCGGTGCATGGAACTCAGTACATGTGTCTATACGAATGCCCGGCCTTATCCATGTGCATTCCGCATTCAGATAGATAGCCCAAAGAATTTGTTCCAACAATCTGATGACTCGATCTATACACAAAGAGAACAAAAAGTTGCATTTGTTTAGATGACTCAAATCTCACTAAATTTGCTGCTACTTTGCTTGAATTAACCAACTAACAGACAAGGTGACTCTGCCATGGCCGGTCAGTGCTCATTACTAGTCTCTTCTTGGACCTTGATTGCAGCTTGCTACCTGCAGCCACAGCCGCTTTTGTTTTGCTTCTCCCTGTTTCAGCTAGCAACCACTTGGCTTCAACATTGCCATCATGTGTTACCTAAAAAAAACATTACCATCATGTACATGCCACTGCCGGTAAGGAATTCCAATGAGTTGTTCATCTTGAACAGTGGCTGATGTGCCTTAAGGTCAATGTATTTTGTTTCTTGAGGCGACTAGACAGTGTGAGTGCTCTCCAAGATTGAACTGAACCGTCGGATCCACTTGCGTTGGATGGTTCTCTTTTTGTGGATGGCTTTGCAGCAGGATGAAGCCATGGAGGAATTCATGTAGTCATGTATTGTATGTAAGTGGTATGTGGAGCCCAAGGCAAAAGAATTATTGAAGAATAATGTGCCTGTCTTCATGAAAAAATGATCTTGTCGCACATGGACAAGGTTATGGCATCTCACCCTGTAGCTTTACTACCCACTAGGCCTCCGGAACACATGGATTTTATTTGAATTTCATAAGAATCAGTTCAATTGCTATCGGAATTGAGGTTTCAGAAAGGCTAAAGTTAATAACTTACCACCATGGACCGTTTAAAAATCTTTTTTTTTTGAGAGAGAACCGTTTAAAAAATCTTAAAGCAATAGAAAATGAAATGGATAGGGAGAGTAGTTGTACGATCTATTCCACGACAAAACGAATCCCACGCTAATTAAATCTCTGATTGAACTAGACAACTAGTATAACAAAGAAGAGATTAGGCTAGCCATCAGAACAGGTGTGTCGTCACCGCATCATATCTCTATTTAATTGGTGGCTTATCATAAGGTTTAACCTTGGAATGTTTATCCAAATTCCAAAACGATCAAAAGGGGTATGGTCGGGCTTGCATTAGATGAAGGCGATGTGCATGCATCAGAATATACGCAACACAATGCATGCGTGGATTGTGGATGAGGGTTTGCATCTTGCATGAATGGCATATTTGATATTGCGCGATGTGTGCATGGCCAATGCAAAGTCACATACATGTGAGCATGTTGGGCAGAAAGAAAGCAACGGCCACTGTCGAATCTACAACTTTTCTAATTTTTTTTGGGCGTAATGTTGTAGTCTTGTAGAGTTGTACTGACTACTGAGCTATTGCTTTGCAAGATTTGATGTCATGTTTTGGCATGAAAAGGTCGATGTAATCTGTCTTCCTTTTCTCGAAGGGAAATTTGACAACACATGGAACAGAGCCCGTTGGGTTATATGATTTATTTGAAAAAAACAGGTATAGAAAATTTTAGAATCCCTGATATAGTTTGTGGTCTGCCATGAAAATTTGTGCCCATAAAAAATACTGATATGTAGTACTTTCGCTATTTCACATTGTACTCTGTAAAAGTTTTTAACCTCTTCATTTCTCGTCTAAATTCACTAACATTCATATGGTTCTAGAAATACATGCATTGATCCATGCATAAATCTATTTAAAAAGTAAAACATTTTACAATATATATAATTTTCAAGGACAACAGGAATATTTGAGCTTGGGGACGTAGACAACCTATGGATCGGCACAAGCTATTAGAGGTAGCTAATTAAAATCTAATCTACAATCATGTATAGATATGCATGCTCTGCTTTTAAGTTCAAGTGGCAGGTACATTCTGTCCCTCTCTTAAAGAGGAAGAAGCATGTGCTATCCTTGGACTATGCCACTGAAGAATAAAAAAATTAATGTCCTGGAGCAGAGGTCGTAAGAGAAATGTACCCAACAAACCAGAATTGGTGCAATGCTGCAATGGGGGCATGGGCCTACGGTGGTTGAAGAAAATTATTTTTTTCAATTATTTTACTGGGGCTTCTTTACGGTACCCAATACTAATGTATACTAGTTAATTATACAAGTAAGATTAAATTATACTAGTGGTTAGTTGTAGTACGCAATAGTATATAGCATTTGTACAGAAAATACGGTCCTAATTGTGTTCCTCATTATACAAGAAGCTAAATATCGTGAATTTCAAATTTAAAGTCGATGGTGTGTTGGATAATTTCTTGAGTTAATAGATCAATTATTATAATAATCACATAAATTAACGAATATACTTTATCTATATTACTCCCTACCTAGACTAGTATTGGGTACCGTAAGAAAATCCTTTTACTGATATACTAGCTGTAGTTCAGACGTGAATAATTTAAGGTCAATATAATTCAAGTTCTTGAAAACATGTTAGTGTGGTTCGATTGTCGTAGGAGACCTGGCCACTGTAACGATCTGCATGGACATGGAACCATCATAATTCGATCACTGGTTATGAATGATGAGATACCTGCATGCATGTTACTATGTATCCTACATGCATGCTGAATTGCTGAGATTAGATGATCATTCTAAAAGAGAAAATTTATAGTTGATGATTGCCAAACATTTCCAATCATTACAAAAAACAAAAAAAAATGGAGGGGCTATGATGCAGGCAATGGGATTAACTCGGTAGAGATTTTGTTATCATGATACGGATTTTATTGAATTAGACCTACATTTGGTTTGCAGCCACACCTACAATAAAATATTATTTTTTTACTATCGGGGTCCTATGTGTCATCAATATGTAATGGTGTCACAGATTCCATCGTGCTGGCAATAGCATTGATTTTGATAACCCAACTTACTTGAGTTTAGCCAGAAAAATATAACATTTTGGACAACCTATATGCTTAACTGTATAATCAACACGTAAAGTTGGACTCACATGCTTTTGGTAGGCTAGTAATCATGCCATTGCTTTGTTAGTTTTCATTTGCAGAAAAGGTCTAATCAATTGATTAGCATTTCTTTAGCAAGGTTTTCTCCCATCCTCAAGGATATATATCTATCTTGCACATGTGATGAGAGAAAGTAAATAACGGGCGCTCTCTCTTTTTAAGGATGAGAGAAACCTAAAGTGTAGATTTCTGTCTAGCCAGGTACACACCTTAATATTTGAAACAACAATATAATGAATCATTTGGTTCCACCACTCTAATTCGCAATATTATGTTCCAAGATAAACCATAAACAATTATGTAATAGTTAGTTACTAATAGAAAATAATATATCTTAGCGGGTGAAAAGAGCACATTAGTATAAGTTAAATCAATTGCTAATTAAGAAAGTGTGATACAACAACCCCTATATAAAAAAAACCTTTAGCCATGGGCGGTGGTCGACCTTGCGAAAATCAAATGTGGAAAACGTGGCATCAGGTAAACACTAGGGTGGGTATATATTACATGTAATACATTCTATTATATATAGCGCTGCTGTCAATCTTAGAACACATGCAAGTAAATGCAACCACATGTATAATACACACGGTCCTGATATATTGGAGTAGCTGACAGATGCAATTAGTCAATTAATGAATAGCTTTGCTGGCATACGCGCCGATTTCAGCTTGAGTAAGACTGTTCGTTAGTATATATAGTAATTAATTAATAAGACTGTTCGTTAGTATATATAGTAATTAATTAAAGATCAAGAAACCAAAGCAAATATCAATCAATCATTCTTCAAACTTGCAACCACATATTTAGTTCAATCATAGCTATGTCTACGTCATATTAAACAACACTTCAAATTAACCTGGCTAGGTAGCTAGCTAGCTAACTTTGCGTGGATCTTCTCAGTTAATTTGGTGCTAACATTTGTACTTTGTTGAATACAGATTGTTGGTGGATACAATATCCACGTAGTGTGTGTACGTTAGATCATGGTTTGTGCGGGAGAGGTTTGATGTGTTTGCGTGTGCATATTTGAAGGTGATCGGAAAAAACCATACATATATAATTGCAAACCGTGTATCCGATTGTATTTCGTGATATAAAGGCTACATTGCTAATATATTAATCTCAATAATATAAGAGTAAATTGTAATTTACTTTACACTGGATAAAATGTATTGTTTCATCTTGTACTGGGTTTATCGGATACTTTTACTTTGCACCGGGTTACATCAAAATAAGTTTCACTTTATACTAAATTATACCATATAATTTGAAAAAATCTTGTAAAATATGAATGAAACTTTAAAAATAATTTGAATTTAAGTAGCTAGGTATTATAAAGTTTGATTCAGAATTTAAAAATTCCATGAATTCTTTAGATTTAATGACTTTTCTCTATATTAACCCCGTGCAAAGTAAAACTTGTTTGTGCCACCCAGGTACAAAGTGAAAGTATACGCTAAACCCGGCGCAGAGTGAAACAATATACATTTTACCCGGTGTAAAGTGCAATTCGCTCATAATGTAATATCTTAATGCAGAACCTGTACTTATAGGAACACCAAAATGACATATATAGTTACTTTTGAAAAAAAGCAAAACCACATACACTTCAAAGAAAACGTCACTCCACTGCCTGATAAGTGGTTTCTCAATATTTGTAAAACTTAATTGATGCCAACTGCGTTTATAGTTCAAATTGTCAAACTCCCATGGAAAATCGCCATATTTTTCACCCGTACATTATTGACATGGCAACTGTCCCAAATCAAAAAAATAAATAGAAGAGAGAGGGAGAGAGAGAGCCATCGATCCTAACCCTTGCATGCAGATGTAGGCGTAGCCTGTAGAACCCTCATGACACGTCACCTTCTCCCTTAGCTCACACGACAAGTGTCGCTGCAAGAAAGGACAGATCGATCTACTATTACACACACAACATCCTTAACCTCCCACTGACGTGTGGGTCCTCCTCCCGCGGGCAGTAACGCCACACCCGCGTCACCGTCCCACATAACGCCCCCCGCCATAATCACGCCGTGAGAGAAAAGCAAAACCCGTTCCAGATCCGTGCCACTGACATCTCGACCCCACAAACCAGCATCCTCTCACTGACGCTTGGGACCCAGGAGAGACGGGTTTTGCTTCGCCGAAAAGCGCGGGTAGGACGAGTGCGAAAAAGTCGCCGTGTTCTTCTTCTTCTTCTCTTCTTCCCTTTGTCGAGTGAGTGAGCGAGCGAGCTCGCGCGCAGTCCAATCGAGCCCCGATTCCTTCCCGCTAATTTATTCCCACCCGCTCTCGCCTCCTTCTCCACCACGTCGCGTCGGGCTCTCCGCGCCAGTAGACTCCACTCCACTCGCGGTCGCGATCCGCTAGCTCCAATTCAATTCCCCACCACCGCCGCGAGGAAAAAAAAAAGGCGCTCCTTTTTCTGTCTTGTTTCCGCTTTGTTCTTGTTCCTGCTTCTGCTGGTGGTGAGTGAGTGAGTGCGGTGAGTGAGCGAGGGGGATAGTGTATAGTAGGCGGCGATGTCGTCGTCGTCGCCGCCGCCGCCGGCGAATTCCTCCTCATCCCCTTTGCCGACGGCGCCGCCTCCGACGAATTCCTCCTCCTCCCCTTTGCCGCCGGCGCCGGCCTCCCTTTCCCCCCCCTCGCTGCCCGCGGCGCCGTCGCCTCCGTCGACCACGCCGTCCTCTCCGTCGACGGAGAGGTCGACGCCTGCGGCGCCGGCGGCGTCGAGCTCGGGGCTGACGGCGCCGGTGGTGGTGGGGATCGTGGTGGGTGGGCTTGTTGTGCTGCTGCTCGTGAGTATACTCTTCATCTGCATGTTCAGGAAGAAGAAGAGGCATCACCACCACCCACCGCCGCCGCCACCGCCGCCGCTGCCGCCGCACCTCCTGCACTACTACGGCCACCCGCCGCCGCCGCCGCCACCCCCGCCGCCGTTCAAAGGTGAGATCTTCTGTGTGTTTTCTTTTTGTCTCACTAGCAACAGCAAGGTCAGCAGCAAGTTTGTCACTGTAATTCTTCCAAAAAAAAAACGTTTGTTACTGTGAACTGTAATTTGCTGAATTTCTACTCCTGTCAAATGTGTCTTTTGGCTTTCTTGAACAATTTAGAAAGATGGATTGTTGTTGGTTCATGCTGAATTATTGTTATGGGATAAAGGTCATATTGTTAGGCAAAAATAGAGGTTAATCTTTGGTTTAGATTGTGCTAAGTTTGGTATGGAGTAGTGGTGGTGTAAATCATTAGTTCATCACCTGTGTTTAAGATAACACAAAGGGGTAATTTTGGTTCATCACCTGTGTTTAGGATAACACAAAGTGATAAGGGCTGACATGGTTGTATAGTTCTGAGTTTGGCGTTCTTTACTTTTAAGCCAAATCATTTGCGAAAATATGCCATTTTCTTTCTTTTTCATCCTTGAGTTAATTAGCAGTGTAGCACAGAGTTGAATATATTTCTTTTCTTTATATATATTTAATCTTTGTGCAATCATATGAAAACGTAAAAACATGTGCAATGGATCATTTCCTTATCATTTCATTCTGCATTGGAAAATTTATTTGGAACATTAATATTTCTTTGATCAGCGGTCTTTTCAGTAGAATTCTTGCTGAGCTGCAGGGGATCACTATGGTGGGGTGTACCAAAATTGGCAGCAAAATGGTCCTCCGCCTCCACCTGATCATGTTCTGAAGAAGGTGCCTTCACATCCTTCCCCTCCACCACCTCCTGCTCAACTTAATGTACACAGTGGTGGTTCTGGTTCAAATAACTCTGGTGGTGACAGCCAACCTCTAAAATCACCCGGTGCACTTAGTTTTTCAAGGAGTACTTTTGCTTTTGAAGACTTGTCTGCGGCAACCGATGGATTCTCCGATGCTAATCTGCTCGGACAAGGTGGTTTTGGGTATGTTCACAAAGGAGTGCTGCTGGATGGCACAGAGGTTGCTGTGAAGCAGTTAAGAGATGGAAGTGGTCAGGGAGAGCGTGAATTCCAAGCAGAGGTTGAGATTATCAGCCGAGTACATCACAAGCATCTTGTAACATTGGTTGGTTACTGCATAGAAGAAGGGAAGAGGTTACTTGTCTATGAGTTTGTTCCAAACAACACATTAGAGTACCACTTGCACGGTATACTCTCTTCTTGTAACTTCATTCTCAACGCTTCTTGCTTTCTTTCAAAATGCCCGATATAATGTCTGTAAAAAGAATTAGAACAAATCAATACTAAAATGATTTTGTCAATCCAATTATGACATTATCTAAAAAAACAAATTTAGGAGGTTTCTCTACTCGAGCACAAATGTTGAGAAATGAAATCCCATGACCTACTGCGCTTAACTTAATTGTTGATGAATTTTATCAACTCTCAATTAGGCAACTAAACAAATACCTGAAATATATCATCTTTCATGCCACTTTATGCGGTTAAAGTTATTTTCTTCTCTGATTTGTCAGGATGATAAACAATAGATAGTATTCTTCTGCCACATACATAGGGAAAATGCTCTCTAGGTTCTTCTATTACTCTTGTGTAAATCTGAAAACTTGCCTTGGAACAGCTGTCATGCCGACCATGTTCTATACTCATTTGGTTTCTCTGTTCTTGAGCATTTGTTAATGTCTACTTTCACCTCTTTCAGGGAGAGGCCGGCCAGCAATGGAATGGCCTAGAAGATTACGAATTGCCTTGGGTGCTGCAAAGGGATTGGCATATCTTCATGAAGATTGTGAGCTAAACCCATTTCTACTCATTATGCTTTTGGTTTCATTTTCCACTTCCATATAGCCATATGACTGTACCATAATCTTTCTCTCACAAACTTTACAGGCCATCCTAAGATCATTCACCGTGACATAAAAGCAGCAAATATTCTTCTTGATGCCAGATTTGAAGCTAAGGTGTGCCATACACCTTTTTGTTTTGTTTCCTTTCTGTTTTAGAAGTGCATACTGGTTCTTAAACTAGAAGCCACAAAGACTTTGCAAATTTATATTCACATTTTGTCAGCAAATGGTGACATCCATTCACTTACTCAAGCTTGTCACATACTCACATGAACTGATTTAAAATACTGAGGTGGTTTAAACTGTTCAGATCTACTGTGGTCAACTGGTAATATGGCTGTAAAGGGTACTAAATGAGAAACACAACTTTGACCCAGCTAAACTTTACAGTCTACCTAATATGAGTAAATTCAGGATATAATAATAGGCCAATCGGCTCATAAGCAATCATAATTACATATTATTCCGTTCCAGATTGTAAGGCGTTTTGACTTTTTACTTTTAACATTTGACCATTCGTCTTATTCAAAAATTTTGTGCAAATATAAAAGCTAATAAACCATGCTTAAAGTACTTTTGATAATAAAGAAAATCACAGAATAAATAAATAATATTTTCATAATTTTTTGAATAAGACGAATGGTCAAACTTTATAAGCAAAAAGTCAAAACACCTTACAATCTAAAACGGAGGTAGTAGTTGATACTAGCTTATTACCAAATCGGTTGATGTGTAATTTGTCAAGTAAAACTCTTTTACAGGTGGCAGATTTTGGACTTGCAAAACTCTCTGCTGATAACAACACGCATGTTTCAACCAGAGTAATGGGCACATTTGGGTATATTCTATCTACTTCTGTAGCATCATTTCATATTTCAGAAAACATGATAATCAGAACTACATATATAAATAATCAATTTTTAAGCTATTACAGAACATGATCTGCTATATCAAAATCCTTTCCCTTATAATTCTTCTCCTGACCAATAGGTACCTCGCACCAGAGTATGCGTCTTCTGGCAAGCTCACTGAGAAATCAGATGTCTTTTCTTTTGGAGTAATGCTTCTTGAGTTGATAACTGGTCGCCGTCCAGTGAGATCGCACCAGTCACAGATGGATGACAGCTTGGTTGACTGGGTAAGTTGTTTCTCAAAATTAACTATGTTTGTGTCCTCAATATATTCATTAACATACTTCAAATGTTACATAATTTTATCTACTGAGGTTCATATTTGATAATTTAAATAACAGTGATGGGTTCTATATTCATAGAATTTTACACATTACTTTCCATGCATCTAGTTTCCAAGTACAATGATGTCTCTCTCTATATGATCAGGTATTTTTGTCATTTATATATTTTTTAGTTTTTGTGTACAGCCTTTTGTACTTAACTTTCTTGTACTGTTCATCATCTTGTAAATTTCCTCATGCCTATTTCCTGAGCAGGTGTTATGCTCTTGGAGAATCTTCTATACAATTAGTTGAATTCTGATCCTTTTACCTGCAGGCAAGGCCTTTAATGATAAGGGCATCAGAGGATGGTAATTATGACCCTTTAGTGGATCCACGGCTAGGACAGGAGTACAATGGTAACGAGATGGCAAGGATGATTGCTTGTGCAGCTGCATGTGTACGACACTCTGCACGTCGACGCCCACGGATGAGTCAGGTACCCTCTTGTTATTTAAAATTTCTTTTCTTTTCCTTCGATGTTTGAGTTTTTCATCAACACGGAATCGCTCTTCATTTGCTCTACTCTGAACTTTTTTTGTTATTATGCCAACTTGCCGAGTATGTTCCTTCTAGCAAACAAAGTTCAGTTAAAAATATCATTTACAGTTTCACTTCCACTGACTAAAGGGTTTCTACACATTTACAGCATGGCAAAATATCACTTTTATCTACTCTCCCAACTCCTGATTATTATTGCCATTTGATTGATGTAATGAACAGGTTGTTCGGGCCTTGGAAGGCGATGTGTCATTAGATGATCTGAACGAAGGTGTTCGTCCTGGTCATAGCCGATTCTTGGGATCATACAGCAGCAACGAGTACGACACTGGCCACTACAACGAGGATCTGAAGAAATTCAGGAAGATGGCATTTGGCAGCGGCGGTTTGGACAGCGGCCAGCACACGCCGACCATCGAATTCGGCCAGAATCATTCCGTATCAATCGGCGACGGCCATCAAATGCCGGAGACGGAGATGGGCAATGTGAAGAAAGACGGCGACGACAATGGCGCTGGAGACAGCCATGCTTCATGAGATAATCTCCTCTTCTTGTTTTTTAGGACATTGCAACTACCGTAGCTCTTGTAAAGTCCCAGCCTTAAGCTGAAAATTCACATAAGTTGCTGACATTGTTTGCAACGAACCGAAATTGTTTGGTTGAGATATATAGTTTTCGGTAGCAGCAACTCCCTACTTTTTATTGAATTTTCTCTGTGCGCCTTTCTGGCCTGAATTACATCTTTGTCGCTTGACATATTGTCGTTGAAAATTTGCGACCAAACTTTCTTGTTTCTTGATACAATTTGCTGCCCCACAAAGCATGAAAGCAAGCATTGGACACAGTTTTGCAGAACAAAATTGCGAGCTGGACGCCTTCCTGTTTCATCCTTGTTTCTGGCTGTCCTCTGAAGGGTGATGGTTGGTAGAGGAAAGCTGATGCAGGTTCTGTTGAATTCAGACATTAGGGACATACAGAGACAGGCATGAATTCGTTGGACCAGGCTGTACTCTTCCCTGTCACTCCTCATTTCAATTTTGATTTTGATTGGTGCAGCCAAGTATCCCATGTTCTGTCGTCATGCGGTTTGCTTCTGTATTCGACCAGTAGATAGGTTGCAACTGTAGCTGCATCGGCAGTAGTATGCTCCAATGCAATTTCACGCAATCTTCATGGCTATGTTTTTAAATTTTTCTCCGGTGCAATTTCACACAATTTGCATAAAAACAACCTGTGCAACTTATTATTTCTCATGAATGTATCTTAAATGATCTAGGACAATTTATTTAAAAACGAATAATCGTGAAAAAATAGTACTTATTGTGCCTAGAATAGCCTACGCTCGGTTTATACAAGCCTGACTGTTAACATATGATTTTCTAAAATAGATATTGTCTAACAAGTCTATATAATTTTGCCACGCGGTAAATCTTATATAGATCAGTCGTACGAAATAGACCGTAACATAAATTACATTGTCTCATAAAAATATAAAATATGCACTATCACAAGCTAATGCTCGTATCTTAATGATTGTGAAATGGACTACTCCTAAATCCCTTCAGCATCGTTTGGACTAATTTGACATGTCGCCATCCAAACCATAAAACAATCTCTTACAAGGCCCAACTGGTAAGCGAATGGCTATTAGAGAAACCAAAATCCAGAGTCCTGACCACAAAACCTGACAAAATAAATTAGCTGCCCAACCAACAAACGAACAAAAAAATCGCTAAAAAATGCTTTTTTTTTAGCACAAAGAGTCACACCAATCCCAAAGCAGAACAGCCAAGAGAAGCGCAAAGATCACCATCTGTTGCTTCTCCTCTGTTCTTTCCCCTCCTCGTTCTCCGCCGATCCATCCGCTGACTCCAGATCCGCGCCCATGGCGTCGCGCAGGCGAATGCTCCTCAAGGTCATCATCCTCGGTGACAGCGGGTGCGCAAAATTACCTCTTTTCATTCACTTTCTTTAGGGAGGATTTCGTTTTGGGCGAATTTTATTCTGTATTCTGATCTCTGGTGCCTTTTTTTTCGTTGTCAGGGTCGGGAAAACGTCCCTAATGAACCAGTAAGACCAAAGCAATCTTGCGTTGTCCGATTCGTCAAATTAGATTTTTTTTTTCAGGGGTTATATGAAGGGGCTTCGTGACCTTGAATGATTTGGTGAGTTTTGTTCAGGTACGTGAACAAGAAGTTCAGTAATCAGTACAAAGCGACGATCGGTGCGGATTTCCTGACCAAGGAGGTGCAGATCGACGACCGGCTCTTCACATTGCAGGTTCGGTCTAATATGGTTTCCCATAATCATCTTGTAGGTTCATCGAAGCTGGATTTGGGTTCCCCGGTGATAGTTTGTATTGGGAATCGTTTGGGTGTCTTAGATCTTGCAGAACATTTACCAATTTGGGGATTGCTTGATGTTCTTGTGCCGTTGACCGGTTGTAAATTTATGATCGGAATTGCATTGCCAAATCGTGTACTCCTGATTTAGCTTGGTCGTCTAGTAGTACTGTACTACTGTAGGTTTGGTCTAAACAACACAATGAATTCTGATCAAATTGGGGAACAGTAAAATCATTTTTCTTGTGACAGGTTGAAGAGTTTAGGTATTTGGGTCACACCAGCAACATTTCTGTTTTTATCTTAGTGCAAGGTACTTCCGCAACCATGCTGTAATTGCTTTTTTGAGAGGTTAATTGAACTAAAATTAAATATGGAATACAAATACCAGAAAAAGGGATCGAGAAGGTACACAAATATCGCAAAAAACGATAGAGAAGGTCTCAGCCTCTAATTGATTTTATATCACCCTGTTTACCCAAATTGGAGGCATACTGCATAACAAGTGATAGCTCCTTTTATAAGCTACATACATGGAGGATCATGTTATGATTGATAGGTACATAAAGTCATCTCTAGTTCAGTAGTGCATTTAGTTGCTCTTCGTGCATTGGTACAATTTCTTAAGGATGAGGATAGCACTCATTTATATGCCTACTGTTCTTGGCCGTTTAAATTTGTTGGGAGATATCACCCTTTGTGCCCGCCATGGCTGCTGACAACTTGTTCTAAACATTACCTCTATCTTAATCCAAATCATGTGCATTCTTACGTTATGCGCGCATCCCCTAAGAAAAGGATATAGCAATTAAGGTCAGGCGTGATGATCTGGAGGAAAAAAGGACTGAACTGATTGTTTGCACATTGCAGTTGTATTGCTTCCTAATGTGGATTTTTAGTGGATCGGTTTATAGCTAACGTGCTTGTAGCATGATGGAAATTCCTTCCAGTGGGAAGCTACCAACCAGGGTTTAAATCTTGATTTCGCACCAAACAAGATCGTTTGCTGGCTTCCCCAAAAAAACATGGGTTAAGACCTGGCCTATGGAAGGCAATTCTTCTTATGGGTCAGGGGCCTTAAAGTACATGTTAAGGTCTGATTCATAAGGGGCGGCTCCCCATGTAGGGAATACTGGCATCGTGACCTTTCTCAGCCCTGGTTTTAGGTGCTTCTTCTTAGTTGCAATACCTCTGGGGAGTTCTTTCCCTTTGGGGCCAAGTTCTTTAGTGTCTACTAGCTAGTGGCTTGGATTCTACTACCTTATCTGGAATTCTGTATTATATGTTTATCATTTGAACTCTGATTGCCAGCATATCATCATCAAGAAGTGTAGTTTTGTGATTGGGGTAGTTAGTTGTACTTTAGGTCTCCTCCCTGATTTGATCACAGCTGGCTGATGTGTGTTGTTTTCCTGATGAACGGCGAGTACTATTTTAGTCAATATAATATGCATATGCTTTTCTAAGACAAAATTAACTAGGGTACAGAAAATCATCTCGACTATGTGGAACTAATGGTACTCTCACTATACAACACTTGGAGAAAATATCCACATCAGCTCACCCATAATGCTCTTTGATAGTGGTTCATAAATGTCAAAACTACTTCCCGAAAAAAAAAAGTCAAATCTTGAATTCACTTTTTGACATTTATTGGAATAAAGTCTATAGTCTTCGATTCATATATACTCCCTATGTTTCATAATGTAAGAGTTTTGACTTTTTTGCTTGCAATGTTTGACCATTCGTCTTATTCAAAAAATTATGAAAGTAACATTTATTTTTTTGTGACTTACTTTATTATCAAAAGTATTTTAAGTACGACTTATCCATTTTTATATTTGCACTAATTTTTTAAACAAGACGAATGGTCAAATATTGTAAGAAAAAAGTCAAAACTCTTACATTACGAAACAGAGGTAGTAATTCCTAATCAGCAAAGTAACTCTATTCCATGCTGTTATAGTTTACTACCTAATACTCCAAATGTCTGCTGGTATAAGTGTTATAAGCTAGAACTCATAAAAATACTCTGTATGGTGATCATATTGGAATTTTCAAACAATAGTTCTGCTTACATTTAAACTCAATACTTGTAAATTAGATTTGGGACACAGCGGGACAAGAGCGATTTCAGAGCCTTGGTGTAGCGTTTTACCGGGGAGCTGACTGCTGTGTTCTTGTATATGATGTCAACGTGACCAAGTCATTTGAAAGGCTCAACAGCTGGCGTGAGGAATTCCTAATTCAAGTAAGTAGCTTGCTTGGTTATTATCCAAATGTTCTTGATCTGTTTATTGTAAATCTGAATTATTATTCGTAATGCAGGCTAGCCCTTCGGATCCAGAGAATTTCCCTTTTGTCGTACTTGGAAATAAAATTGATGTTGACGGTGGTAATAGCCGTACTGTGAGTATTTGTCCTTGTACAACTGCCATTATCTTCTGATTTCCTGATTTATTTTGTGTTGTTTTTAACCTTGTTGGCTTTCCAGGTTTCTGAGAAGAAAGCTAAAGCATGGTGTGCTTCTAAGGGGAACATCCCTTATTTTGAGACGTCTGCTAAAGAAGGCTTCAATGTGGAGGCTGCTTTTGAGTGTATAGCAAGGAATGCTATTAAAAATGAACCGGAAGAAGAGATGTAAGTAAACTATCTCGCAGACTCCCAGTAAACGCATCAATTAGAAAATAAAAAACATTCTCCCTCTTCTTTTTTCTGATAAGGTAGCATTTCAAAGTAGTAACACATCTGAACTATGACATGGAACTCAGCCGTTCAATAACATACTTCTCTAAAATTTGTAGATATCTTCCTGATACAATTGATGTTGGGGGGGCTGGAAGGCAACAACGCTCGTCAGGCTGCGAATGCTAGGACATATGGGCCAAGTGATATCGCCTATTGATTTTATCGGATCGCTGTTTATCATGATCCTCTTCCAATGTTCGTATGTTTAGTTTGAAAGCTGCTATCTGTGCCCAATGCTACATATGGTTTGTTTAGTGCTCTCCAACATAATTGGAGAATATTCATTCGTAACTGTCGTTTCTTTGTATCTGCTAGATGCTAGATTTTGATACTTATTTAGCCTTCTATCCTTATGTTTGATTGCTGCGGTGCATATCTATCTCGAGAGATCAAAACATGTTCTGTGAGAGCTTGTAAATTGACAGAACAAGTCAACAACCAATCTATCTGGTTCTGTTCTCTTCCCGTTTTGATGGTAGAGCATACCAGATTTGTATCTAAATGGTTTGCTTCTTCCTACCTTAATGTACGGATATCTAAATGTCTTCGTTTATGTACGGTTCATGTCCGTGCTTTAATAACTATTCATTGAAATCTTTGCTTCTTTAGACGAGTTTTTTAGTAACAAAATTATTTTGATGGGAAGTTTAGACTTTGGAGGTTCTGTTTAGGCCACAACAATCCAAAAACACTATTGCGAAATGGCCATTTTTCTCTGGAAGGATCGTGAATTGCGTTTCTGTTTCAACCATATCCGTGGGCACCCGCGAGAGTTGCATTTTTGTCAAGATTCTGCCGAAAGCATCCCATTTCCACTCGCGCAGCCATGCGTGTCTGAATTAAATACATGGACGTGACTAGAACAACGGGTGTCTTAGCGCGCCACCCTCCCAAAAATAAAAAGTTCACTCCATCTAAAAAAGACATCATCCACCTCTACTTTAAATACAAATTTCTCTTAAACTACTCATCCAATCTATAATCCGATTACACTATTGTGTTCATAACAATTAAATCTTTACAACAAGATCTCACATGATTATATTTTTGATGAAAAATCATGTGTCTAAATTACTTTTAGATTTCACTAAGTTACTTCTTAGACATAAAAAAGTTACATCCTATGAAAAAGTTACATCCCTCAGAACTAAAAAGTTACATCCACGTCCTATAGAAGTTACATCCTTCACAAATAAAAGCTACATCTTTAGAATTAAAGATACATCCTATAGAAAGTTACATCCCCAGAACTAAAAGTTACATCCATCAGAACTAAAAGTTACATCTACATCCTATAGAATTTACATCCTTCAAAATTAATACTTACATTCTCTAGAACAAAAGTTACACTCTATAGGAGTTACATCATTCAGAACTAAAGTTACATCCCCATAATTAAAAGTTACATCCCGCAGAACTAAAAAGTTACATCCACGTCCTATATAAGTTATATACTTCACAAATAAAAGTTACATCCTCTATAATTAAAGATACATCCTATAGAAAGCTACATCCCCAGAACTAAAAGTTACATCCATGTCCTATAGAAGTTATATCCTTCAAAATTAATAGTTACATCCTCTAGAACAAAAATTACATTCTATAAAAGTTACATCCCTCGGAACTAAAGTTATATCTTCAGAATTAAAAGTTACATCTCCAAAATTAAAAATTACATCCACAGAACTAATTTGTAATTTTTCATCAAAATATAATCATGTGAGATCTTGTTGTAAAGATTTAATTGTTACGAACACAACAGTGTAATCGGATTATAGATCGGATAAGTAATTTAAGAGAAAATTTCATAAGAAAAAAAAAGACACAACCTAATACCAAAAGTACTTGCATGCATGTCTAGCGTGTGATGGCATGGCGCATGCACGACGCCCCGCGCGGAAACCGCGTCCGTGGGACACGTGTCGCACGCTCAATATGGACGCGGGTTAGGACGAGACAACGTCCAAGCTCTGAATAAATTTCACGTAAATATATTATCGATTCCCTTATAGAGAAAAACACAAACATTTCTGCTGCTATATTCCAAATAAATCATCTTGTCTGGAGATTTGATCCAACGTACCAGGGCGATCTTTGCTCACACTCCCATGGAGCTCTCGCCGTCGTCGTCGTTTGCTTCGCTGTGGCAATCACCCCTCTTCTTGCTCCTCCTCGCCTCGGTGATCGTTCTCGTGCCGCTCTTCTACTTGCTGACCTCGCCGGAGAAGAAGCCGCCTCCGTCGTGCGGCGACGATGGCGACGGCCGGCAGACGCTGCCGCTCCCGCCGTCGCCGCCGGGCGCCGTCCCGTTCCTGGGACACCTCCCGCTCCTCGGCCCGCTGCCGCACCGCAAGCTCCGTTCCCTCGCCGCGTCGCACGGCGCCGTGATGCTGCTGCGGCTCGGCGGCGCGGCGCCCACCGTGGTGGCCTCGTCGCCCGCCGCGGCGCGCGAGGCGATGCGCACCCGCGACGCGGCGTTCGCGAGCCGCGCGCCCGTGCGCATGGCCCAGCGCCTCATCTACGGCCGCGACATGGTCTTCGCCCCCTACGGCGAGTACTGGCGCCAGGCCCGCCGCGTCGCCGTCCTCCACCTCCTCAGCCCCAACCGCGTCGCCTCCTTCCGCCTCCTCCGCGAACGCGAGGTCGCCGCCCTCCTCGCCGGCGTCCGCCTCGCCGCCGGCGCAGTGGTCAACCTGAGCAACGCGCTCATGTCGTACGCCAACGGCGTCATCTCGCGTGCGGCGTTCGGGGACGGCGGACACGGGCTCGATGGAGAGACGCTGAGGAGGCTTTTTGCTGATTTCGAGCAGCTTCTCGGGACGATGACGTTGGGGGAGTTCGTGCCGTGGCTGGTGTGGGTTGACAAGCTGATGGGGCTCGACGCCAAGGCGGCGCGCACGGCGGCGGTGATGGACGGGTTGCTGGAGCGTGTCATCGCCGAGCACCGGGAGAGGCGGCGGCGTGGGGAGACGGTGGGGGACGGTGATCACCGGGATTTCGTGGATGTGATGCTGGACGTGAGCGAGGAGGAGGAGAGAGCTGGCGGCGAAGATGTGCAGTTCGACACTGTAGCTATCAAGGCCATTGTCCTGGTGCGTATACTTGAACTTGATTACTTTCCGTAAATCCAAAATAAGAGAGTAGTTTTTTCCTTAAATGCAAAGACATCTCTCTCGTTGATAGTAGTATAGCACTGAAAACTCCAAACCATCGTTTTGCTACCAAAAGAATCCAAAACCTATTTTCCATGGAGCCACATCACAGTTCGCCTTGACTTTTTTTTTTATCATTTTCAAAAAAAAAAACTCAAATTAACACCGTTTATTTGTGAAAGTGAATTGACTTCGGCAGTATATTAGTCGTACGGAGCAATGCGCAAGTGTAGGCTCATCATTATCATAGTCAACTGAAAAAAACTTTTGAAAACAAGTAGAGAAAATACACGGATAACACATTATTGTCTCTGCACCTGATATTGACATCATTGGCTAGATTTTTAATGTAGGGCTAATTGGATCTATGCCATTACAATTTTTCAGAGTTGAAGATATGTCATCCGTTAGTCAGTGCTATAAAATGTATTATAGCATCGGATTCCCCATAGTTCCATCAACTAAGAAATTAAGCTCAATGCGCTGAAAATCCTTAGATCATCCAACTATATGGGTCATGAACTCATGATTTCTTTTTTTTTTTCGAGAATAAGCCCATCGTATACATTATGCATACACTCATTCATGCACATGTACATACCACATTCGACGTCTACACACGCAATCATCCATAGGTTTACGCATTTTAGTACAAATGTCTTAAAAAAACTCATCCACATGTATGGGTCGTGATTTTAATTTTAGTAAAAGTACACACGTACGTATACACACCACATTCACACCCACGTCCTTAAATGTTTGATGCCATTTACTTTTTGACACATGTTTGACCGTTCGTCTTATTCAAAAAATTTTATGAAATATATAAAATTATATATGTGTATAAAAATTTATTTAATAATAAATCAAATGATATAAAAAGAATTAAACAATTTATAATTTTTTTTAATAAGACGAACAGTCAAATATGTATAAAAAAGTCAACGACGTCAAATATTTAAGTGCAGTACATCCCTGTCGGTACGTCCTAGCACACACGACCTAGCCTCATGTGTAGCGTTACTAGCGTAGGTTTAGTACGTACGTTATCGATCCCACTGAACGCACGGACCTTGTAGGATTTGATCTAGAAAAACAAAACCACATGTGGAGCAGGTTCGACGACAAGACACTGATAGATTCAGCATTTTTCTTAATGCAGTTCATGCTTTGAGATCAAGGGGCGTGCATGGTTAGAAAAACAGTGGCATTAAGCCATTAAGCAACATATTAATATACCGGTTCATGTATGACAATATAAATGGAGCTTTTAATTACTCCAAGCTAGACTTCTTATTGGAGTATAAATTGTAGTACATATATATGTATGCATACATTAGCAAAGCCAAAGCTACATACTTGTCTTGCGGGGGAAAAAACTTGGGGTACATCCTTCTAGGTGCACGATGCACCCCACGAATCAAGCTGTCTCTGCGTCTATCGCAAGAAGCTTACCCATTATGCTACTGATTTGAGTTTTAATGTAACTATGTGGTCGATCAAGCAGGACATGATTGCCGCCGCCACGGACACAACCTTCACGACATTGGAATGGGCCATGGCGGAGCTCATCAACCACCCCTCCACAATGCGCAAGCTGCAGCACGACATCCGCGCCGCCGTCGGCGGCGCCGGCACCCAGGTCACCGAGGACCACCTCGGCGAGCTCCACTTCCTCAGGGCCGTGGTCAAGGAGACCCTCCGGCTGCACGCGCCGGTGCCACTGCTCGTGCCGCGCGAGACGACGGAGGACACGCAGCTGCTCGGCTACCGCGTCCCGGCGCGCACGCGTGTGGTCATCAACGCGTGGGCCATCGGCCGCGACGCCGCGGCGTGGGGCGACGACGCGGAGGAGTTCTTGCCGGAGCGGTGGCTCGACGGCGACGGCGGCGGCGGCGAGGCGGTGGAGTACGCGGCGCAGATCGGGCAGGACTTCAGGTTCGTGCCGTTCGGCGCCGGCAGGAGGGGATGTCCTGGCGCCGGGTTCGCCGCGCCGAGCGTCGAGCTTGCGCTCGCCGGCTTGCTGTATCATTTCGACTGGGAGTTGCCGCCGGCGCCGGCCGGCGGGACGGCGAGGGTGGACATGAGTGAGCTGTATGGGCTGTCCGTGCGTCTCAAGGCGGAGCTGAATCTAGTCGCTAAGCCGTGGTCTTCAAGTGTTTGATATAATTACAATGTTTAGGTTGAAAGGAGCTGGTATATGTGTGCATTGGTACATGTGGGTTGTTTAGTGCGTCTCCGATCTGATTGGGGAAAATCCATTTGCAACTGTTATTTCCTTGCATTTCTGAATTCTATCTGTTTGATAGTGTGTACTCCCTCCATCTCTAAATGATCTTTATATTAGGAATTTAAAGATGTCTCTAATTAATCTTCATATTTGCACAAGATAATACTAGTCTATTCGTTTTTCCGTATAGAAGTAAATATTTTTTAGATGCATGTATATTTTAGTTGGCCACACAAGATTATAGTGATGACCATGCGCGCAGATTAATGTAAATTAAGTGGCATGGTTATATTGGTATTCCTCCCAAAACCAAATATAAAGATCATTTAGAAATGGAGGGAGTATATGTCAAGAGATAAAAACATGTTTTGTGAAGCTTTTAATGGATAGAATTAATATACTCATTTTGATGGTAGAGTACCATCTTTGTCTGTATTGTATGCTTAATTCATATAACTTGGATATATCAAGCAACTGGTTGAGGTAGGCTCATTTCGCAAAAAAAAAAGCTTTGTGTTTTTTCTGGGTTAATATAGAGTTCATGTCTGTAAAAGTTTTCAGTAAATAAAAAATCTCGGTAATGGCTCATTTGTTTCAAACGAACTGCAAAGAGAAGCATAGAAACATGAATCTACCAAAGAAAAACCATATGAAAATATCCTATTCCTTGACTTTTGATGAAAACATAGAAAAAAAATATCCACTCCAACCCTCTAATCCTTTTAATTGGCTTACTCAACACCAATAGTAAAATTTAATTACCATGTTTTTCGATTATTAGGTTTACACGTGCATCCATCATTATAGTACTACGTTTTTCCTATTCAGCCTTAGGTTTGGAAGAATTTTGGCTCCGCCCCCTGTCCCATAAACCCCTATGATTAGCAATATACACCTTATGATTAGCATTATACATTGTGAACTCTGGCCATGAGACAATAACTGAATAACTGCAAGAAGTAGTCTTAAGATTTGCGCAGCCACCATGTTGAAGAGAGAGAAGATATTAAGCCATAAATGCTACAACGCAATGTATTTTTAAACATTGTGAGGCAACTAAGAATAGCCTCAAGCTTAAGGTGTTGCTTTTTTTTTTCTTACATGGTAGAACCTTTCTCACACCATGGTCCATGGGTGTGTTCAATGTTCCTACCAAGTAAAAAGAATAGTGTTTTTCTCTCTTGGCACGATTATAAAGCTACTGACTGTTGTATTTTTAAAAATATTATACATAAAAATTGTTTTAAAAAATCAAATCAATGCATTTTTAAGTTTAAAATAGATAATACTTAATTAATTATACATTAATAATGTTTATCGTTTTGCGTGCTAATACTATTCTAAACTAAACCATACAAACTAGGAAGTGGTATTTTCTATAATTGGTGAGCCTCGATGGAACCCATCTTTCTTCATGAACATAACCATTGTTGGTTGAGTCATAGCTAATGCTTACTCAACTGGGTCTTACTCCTATTGCTAGATGAACCACGAACATTGGTGATGCTTGGAGCTTGACCTTAATTAAGAAATAAGATATATAATTGAGTAAACAAATACACACCATAGCTGGTTTATTTGCATATGTAAAATAGGATTTTGTACATAGTGTGGTGGGACCCATCTCAACATCTTTTCTTGGTTTAACCATTGTGCCAATGACCATAGTGTATGGTGGGACCTACCTTAATTATTCTCACCAAAGTTACAAGCATTTCTGATGCCCCTTCTCTATATGAATATTGAAACTCTTTGAAGATTTGCATTGCTGATGCCCTCTTCTCATTATGCATACTCAAAATGTACTGTCACGAAATTGCCAGCTCTCTGTAAGTAGTATGAATTCATGTGATGAGTTTCAAATGTATCACCTATCAGAGAGAGCAACATTTTTTGTCTTTATTTTCAGCTCGTCAATGATCAGGACCGTAAATTGGCTCTGGTAAAAGTATTCCACTTAACATCTTGCAGTAAGAAATTTCTCCTTTCCACCAACAAGTAAATTATCAAGAGCCACACGTACTCAATTAAATGTTACCTCACTCATTGTGCAAGTCATTTTGATTTTTTTATAAGTCAAACTTAATGTTTGACCAACTTTACATGAAAACGTAGCAACATATATAATACTAAAATAGTTTCATTAAATTCAACATCAAATATATTTAATAATATATTTGCTATGCGTAAAATATTATAGCATTTATTTATAAATTTGGTCGAATACATAGAAGTTTTATTTAGAAAGAACACATTTGAGTACATCGTAAAATGGATGGAATGTCTTTGAAGTTTGAACCTTATTTTGGAAAGATAACCACGACTGAAATCGGCTGCCTAATATTCCAAACAATATCCACCTCTATATATATTGACGGAAAATTCGCACTAGTTTGTCTTATTCGACCATGCCGTACGACACCGTTTTTCCATGGGGTTCGGAATCACGTCCATAGACTTACGTACGTGCCACGGCGATATTCAGTGTCAATTGGACACAAACGGATCAACCAAAGTGACTGACCTTTCGCAAAAAAAAACCAGAGTGACTGACTAAGCACACTTGTGCTGTTGTGCAGACATGGAGTTATCGTCGCTAGCTCCGCTGCTACACTCACCCCTCCTCCTCGCCGCACTCGTGCTCGTCTTCTCATGGCGCCTGATCGTCCCGTCCACCAAGAGGCGGCCTCCTCCGCCCTGCGGCGACGGCAGCCGCCAACTGCCGCTTCCTCCGTCCCCACCGGGCGAACTCCCATTCCTCGGACACCTCACAATCCTCGGCTCCCTGCCGCACCGGAAGCTCCGTTCGCTCGCCGCGGCGCACGGCCCGGTGATGCTGCTGCGGTTCGGCCGCGTGCCCACCGTCGTGGCGTCGTCGGCCGCCGCAGCGCAGGAGGTCATGAGGACCCGCGACACGGCGTTCGCGAGCCGCCCGCGCGTGCGCGCGGCCGAGCGGCTCATCTACGGCCGCGACATGGTGTTCGCCCCCTCCGGCGAGTTCTGGCGCCAGGCTCGCCGCGTCGCCGTCCTCCACCTCCTCAGCCCCAACCGCGTCGCCTCCTTCCGCCTCGTCCGGGAACGCGAGGTCGCCGCCCTGCTCGACGCCGTCCGCCGCCGTGCCGGTATTGGTGTCTCCTCCGTGAATTTGAGCGAGCTGCTCATGTCGTTCGCCAACGGCGTGATCTCGCGTGCGGCGTTCGGCGGCGACGGAGGGTACAGGCTAGAGAAGGCGAAGGAGCTGTTCGCTGACTTCGAGGAGATTCTCGGGACGGTGACGGTGGGGGAGTTCGTGCCATGGCTGGCGTGGGTGGACAAGCTGAAGGGCCTCGACGCCAAGGCGGCGGGCACGGCGGCGGCGATGGACGGGTTGCTGGAGCGCGTCATCGCGGACCACCGCGAGAGGCGGCGGCGCGGCGAGACGGTGGGCGACGGCGAGCTTGATCACCGCGATTCCGTGGACGTGATGCTGGACGTGAGCGAGGAGGAGGAGAGAGCTGGCGGCGAAGATGTGCAGTTCGACAGCGTCGCCATCAAGGCCGTAATCCTGGTATCACTTGCTGCTTACTTGGCTACTTGCATATGTGTGTCCGTTGATTACTTCTGGCGGTTTAGGATATCACTAATAATACAAAAATTGAAGTTAAATACCCAAGATTCGTATAGGGATGCCGATAAATTAATCACTTCTCGACGACTGCCGCTCCACGTCCAGGTTCATTGCTAGTATCGTGGTTGTTGACATGTCGTTGTTGGAAAAGACAACCGAAGAAGAGAATATGACCGGATCACGAATCTTAACATGGAAAGTACGGTGGTACCAAACACAATCATGTTTCTTCTCAAGACTTTCACAATGGATCTAGGTGCCATTCTTTCCCAAGCTTATCATGACTTTTTTGACACGTGGTGTTTCCTCTGTTGTTCATGTCTTTTTTTTTCCCAAGCACCTCACTTATGGGAGTACAAGTTGAGTATATAAATTCACATGTCTGCTTTAAAGAGATAGTCTTAGACATCAGTTCCTAGCATATGTTAAGGCTGCAGCAATCCGCTTCTGAAGGGGTTCGAACCTGGGACCTTCTACTGAGGCTCTGATGACCAACTGGTCCCCTTCGCTCATTGTTCATGTCCTTATGCATCCATCCAAAACCCTGTAAACATACATGTCCATCCTGTAAAAAACAAACTTCTAGCTATAAATTTGGATACACATGCTATATCCATATCAGAAGTTGTCTTGTAATAATACCCAGTCATGCCATTGGATTTACATACCCCTTCGTCCCATTTGTTGGACTTAAAAAACCTGTTATACAACTTTATTAAATTTTTGTTCATAGACGATAGAGCTTGATTTAGTAATACCTAGTCATGCCATTGGATTTACGCGCAGTTTCATACTTAGTGAACACTCTTTCCATCTCAATTTTTATTGTCACCACTACGCTGCACATGAAAGCATGCTACCGATCGAGCAGGACATGTTCGCCGCCGGCACATCAACAACCTTCACGACAACGGAATGGGTCATGGCGGAGCTCATCAACCACCCTCCCGTAATGCACAAGCTGCAGGGCGAGATCCGCGCCGCCGTAGCCGCCACCGCCATCGCCGGCACCCCAGTCACCGAGGACCACCTCGGCAAGCTGCACTTCCTCAGGACCGCGATCAAGGAGACGCTCCGGCTGCACGCGCCGGCGCCGCTGCTCCTGCCGCGCGAGACGACGGAGGACACCGAGCTACTGGGCTACCGCGTCCCGGCGCGGACGCGGGTGTTGGTCAACGCGTGGGCCATCGGCCGCGACACGGCGACGTGGGGGGACACGGCGGAGGAGTTCGTGCCGGAGCGGTGGCTCGACGGCGGCGGCGCGGAGTCGACGGCGGAGTACGCGCAGCAGCTTGGGAATGATTTCAGGTTCGTGCCGTTCGGCGCAGGCAGGAGGGGATGCCCAGGCGTTGGGTTCGCCGCGCCGAGCGTCGAGCTGGCGCTCGCCAACCTGTTGTACCACTTCGACTGGGAGCTGTCGCCGCCGGCGACGCGGCTCGACATGGGTGAGCTGTTCGGCTTGGCCGTGCGTCTCAAGGCGGATCTGAATCTCGTTGCTAAGCCGTGGTCTCCTTGAGCATGTTAGTTTTCTATGTATACATACTATCTCGTTGCTATTTGAGTGACTGTCTGATATTATGCTCAATTGCCCATGAATATATGTATATATGCTCAGCTTGTGTGTATTTTGTACTGAACTTACTGTCAATGTTTCACCGACGTCCCCGCAAAAAAAAAAAAATGTTTCACCGACGTAAAAAAAAATAAACATGGGAAGGCTATGTGGTGTGATATGTCGTTGGTGAAACATGTTTATATGTTTCACCTATTGGACTTAATGTAAATTTTCTTCTCAGTATGCATATGCAAATAACAACACGTCAACGGGTAAATATGTATTACACAATTAGCCCCTCGTACCATAAACTTTGATGATAGTTCAACAAACAAATCAACGGCGAAACAAAAACACCTGCACATAAGACACAATACTTCCCGTGAAAAAACCTCCTCTGTGAGGAGCAAAAAAGCACGACACGGCGATGATGTCGTGGTTCGGCGGCGGCGGCGGCAACGCGGGAGGCGATGCGGACACGTGGCCTGGCGTTCGCGAGCCGGGCTTCCGTGCGCATGGTGGAGCGGCTCATCTACGTACGGCTGTGACAGCGCACTTATGAGTTATGACGAGTTCTGGTGCCACCGTGTCAGGCGCATCGCGTCATCGTGCTCCACCTCCTCAACCCTTGCCGCATCGTCTCCTTCCGCCGCGTTAGGAAACGCGAGGTCGCCGCACACTCCTTGACCTCGTCCGCCGCGGCGTCACCGGCAACGACGCCATGATCAGCATGAGCAACTTGCTCATGTCGCGCATGCCAATGGCATCATCTCGCGTGCCCATTCAGCAATGCCGGCGGCAGCGGGGTGTTATCAACAGCTGCTCGGCTACCACGCCCCGGCGCCCGGCGCGCATGCAGGTGGTTAACATCGCGTGGGCCATCGGCCGCGATGCGGCGGCATGGGGCGAGTCCTCTGAAGAGTTCTCGCCGAGCAATGTCTCGACGGCGGCAGGCGAGGTGGTTGAGTACACGGTGCAAATCTGGCAGGACTTCAGGTTCGTGCCGTTCGGCGCCGGGTTCGCCACGCCGAGCGTCGAGCTGGTGCTCGCCGGCTTGCTGTGTCATTTCCATTGGGAGCTGGCGCTAGCAATGGTGAAACGACGACGGCGAGGGTTGACATGGGTGAGCTGATAGCCTGTCTGTTCGCCTCAAGGGAGAGAGTTGAATTTAGTCGCTAAGCCGTGGTTTTCAAGTGTTTGATATGCATGCTTAGCTTGAAAGTAAGCTGCTATCCGTGAGAAATCTGCTATTCTACCATCGTCGGTCTCGCTAACATACCACTCCACATTTTGGGATTTGCTAAAACATCCTCCTCAAACTAGGCAAACTGGCACGAATTATGTGTCTTCTAGACAAGATCAACGACGACGATATCAAGCTATTCCAAAAAAAAAAAATAAAAAAAAAATAAAAAAAAATGGGAGCGCTCTTACATAGAAAGCTGGTAAAGGAACCCCTTCCGTAAGCTGGTAAAGAGAGAGAGAGAGAACGACGATATCAAGCTTTGTCTCTGTTGAGCCGTTTATGGGGTGAGATTATCCTCTTAGCGACCCGCGCCGTTGGCGTTAAGCGTTGTGTAATTCTTTCTTTTTTTTCTCTGCCATCTTATAAATTCACAAACACATTCTCCCTACTTATTATAACAACCAGCTTCAAGCTTATTTCAGTGACGTATCTAGCATTTCGAGTATGAGTGGTCTAACTTATATATTTTTTAATACTTCAAGTATAACATGATAAGAAACAATGCAAGCATAATACCGATCAAAAGTTATCATAATATTAACTAGCATGGTGCCCCGCGCATTTGCGCGGCTAGATTTAATTATTTTGTGTTGTGTTTCTATCTTTTTTAACTCTAAAGTTTTCTAGTTGTTGATCATAGTATTAATTTTTTAATTCCAAATTTCACTTACTCATAAATAGTATTTTACGTGGACTCTAGACCTCTTTCAAATTTTCATATTTTTCATACCGAATTTCAGATATTTGTAAACTGTATTTCCCTATGGACTCTAGACAATCATTCAAATTGCCTTTTTCTAAAATTCCGAATTTTAGTTATTTCTAATTGTATTTCTATATTGGCTCTATACCCTCTTTCCAATTTTATTATTTTTTAATTATAATTTTTAATCTTTTGGACAAGGTGTAAATCAAATTTATAAAATTTGATTGTAAATAATTTATTTAGTTTTAAAAAGCGAACATTATATGTATAGATTTATCTTCAAAAGTATTTTTTATAAAAGTATAATTTTTTAAGATATTCATTTATATTTTAATAAAGACAATGATCAAAGCTATATTTTAAAAATCATGTTATTGTTCGAACCTCAAGAATTATGAAACCGAAGGGAGCACATGACTGACACGAGATTTCCACCAATTTCTCTTGACGATTTTCACTTCTGGCTCTGCTATATATTCATTTCTGTTTTTTTAGAAAGAAATGGCTAATGGCTACGTAAATGTTTTTTATGTTGATTTTTTTTACCATTTTCATTCCTACTGGAAAGCAAAATATTTCCACAAGTTCTCAAAAAGAATTATTGTTATCTTGAAAATCTATCGTTGTCTCCCTTTTGAGTGAGACGGGAGGAAGAAGAGTGCAGATACATGGCACCATCATGATATTTCCGGAATCAGTTGACGGAGTCATTCAGGATTTTGGATTTATCCATTACTTCTATCTATTATCACTTCCTCACATTTGCGCGGCTGCACGTAAAACAAGTGCAAATTCTACTGCTTCCTATATCCCAAAATACTTGTTGAGGTTTGTCTCATAACAATTGACAATTCGTCTTATTTAAAAATTATGGTAAATGTAAAAAAAATAAGTTACACCTAAAATATTTTTCATAAAATAAATAATAATTTTATAGTTTTTTAATAAGACGAATGATAAAACGTCGCAAAACAAAAACTCAAAACGACAAAAACTCAAACAACAAGTATTTTAGGACGGAGGTAGCAGTAAGATTGTAAATTTTTTTGAGAAGTAGAGCAGAAAGTTAAACAAACTGGCTCCTCGTTACCTAGCTCCTTGCGTGCGTGCATCCTCCAACAGCATCACCATGCGTGTGATGCACTGCATATTTGCATATTAGCCATGGCAGGACCCCCCGTGAGCTCCCACTATGCCCAGATTCATCGCAAAAATCATCACGAATTCGCCTACACCCAGCATCGCTATCGCCGCCGCGCTTATCCAATTGAAATGAGACTCTGCCAGTGGAAAACAGTCTTTGGTCTCTTTGGGTAGTTGGGTCTTCGCTGCCGATGCATGTATGATGACTCGGCGTAAGAAATCGAGACGTTCGTGTCGACGTCGCTCGCGCGATTGCCGCCAAATTTGCTACAGGAGAATCAATTCAGGCGGCGCACAAATCCACCCGCATGCCACCGCTGCGCGCAGATGCTGCAATTGTTGTCTTGTTGAACGATGGCCGTCTCGCTCCTCGTCGCCGTCTCCCTCCTCGCCATCGTCTTGCCGCTCCTGTACATCATACTGCGTCCTCGCCATGGCGATGTTGGTAGCAGGAGGAGGCTGCCGCCGTCGGCGCGCGGGTTGCCTCTGATCGGCCACCTCCACCTGCTCGGCGCGCTGCCGCACCGCGCGCTGCGTCGCCTCGCCGCGGCGCACGGCCCAGTGCTGCTGCTCCGTCTCGGCCGCGTCCCGGTGGTGCTCGTGTCGTCCGCCGCGGCGGCG
>CM002476.1:5628640-5641932 GCA_000325765.3 Leersia perrieri
CGAGCAGGCCACGGAGCGCCATGGCAGAGCGGCTCTTGTACGGCAGCCGCGACGTGGCGCTCGTCGCCCGCGTCGCCCGCGCCGCCGCGTCGAACAGCGCTGTCGACCTGGTCGAGCACCTCATCGTCTACTCCAACGCCGTCGTGTCCCGCGCCGCGTTCGGCGACGAGAGCGCGCGCGGCTTGTACGACGGCGACAGGGGGCGGGAGATGATCAGGAAGGTTTTCAAGGACTTCGTGGAGTTGCTCGGGCAGGAGCCGATGGGGGAGCTTCTGCCATGGCTCGGTTGGGTGATTCTCTCAGTGGGCTGAACGCTAAGGTTCAGCGCACGTTCGAGGCGCTCGACGCCATCCTCGAGAAGGTGATCGACGACCACCGCGGCCGCCGCCGTGAAGGAAGAAGACACGTGGACGACGTCGACGGCGATCACCGGGATTTCGTGGACGTGTTGCTCGACGTGAACGAGATGGACAAGGACGCTGGCATCCAGCTCGGCACCACCGAAATCAAGGCTATTATCCTGGTACAAATCCAGCATCATATCATAGCTTATATACAGTACTTTCTCCATTTCATAATATTTTTTTTCATGGGATGTTAAACCATTTGTCTTATATAAAAATATTATGTAAATATAAAAATAATAAGTAAATATAAAAACAATAAGTTGTGCTTGAGTATTTTTGCTAATAAAGTAACTTACAAATAAAATATACGATGCTTCCTGATTTTTTGAATAAGATGAATAATCAAACATTACGAGTAAAAAAGTCAAAACACTTTCTCCGTTTCAAAATATAATAATCTGGGATGAGATGTGACCCTTCCTAAGACAATTTATCAGGATGTGACTCCTCCTAGGACAACCTCCCATCCCAAGTTGCTATATTTTGGAACAGGGATACAAGGGGTCAAATCTCTCCTAAGTTACTATATTTTGGGACGAAGAGAGTAGTATACATTATAAAATAGAGGTAATATTTATTTTGTGATCCGTACCATATTATACCATTATAAATTGTTTTGAATTTTGTTAAAGTCAAACTACTTAACTTAAACCAAATTTATGGACAAATTTTCCCAACGTCTACAAGTCCAAATTAGTTTAATTAAATATATAATTATTATATATATATTTCTTGTGTTAAAAATATAAATTCTTGTCTCTACAAATTTAGTACAAGTTAAAATAGTTTGACTTTGACTAAAGTCAAAACAAGTTATAATATAATATTTTTTTTGTCACTTGAAGTTATAATATGATATGGGAGTAGCTAATTTGATATGTTTCTACAGGACATGTTTGTGGCAGGCACATACACGATGGCAACGGTGATGCAATGGGCAATGGCGGAGTTGATCATCCACCCGCCTGCGATGCGCAAGGCGCAAGAAGAGATCCGGTCAGTTGTCGGCAGCACTGGGCACGTCACGGAAGATCACATGGACAAGCTCCCTTACCTCAAGGCCGTTTTTAAGGGAGACGCTCCGACTGCACCTGCCAATCCCGCTGCTCGTGCCACGGGCACCACCGGTGGACGCTGAGATTCTCGGCTACAAAATCCCGGCACACACACGGGTGGTCATCAACGGGTGGGCCATCGGAGTTGAGATGTTATCATTACAACATAATCAGAAACGGAACAACAACCCTCAATTAGGATTCGCTAAAAATATCAATATTAATGTTGGGCAACCTGTTAGAATGCATTTCTTTTCTCTTTTAGGGGTTAGTTTTTTTTCTTTATTTTAGGGCTTGTGGAAATACTTCTCCACAGAGATTTTTCATGTGACACTCAATTTCTTGGGGAAACTACTGCTGCACATTTGGGATAATGGGGAGCTGTCCCCCTCCCCACGCGGTGCGAACCCGATTTTTCCGCGAGCGCTTGCAGGCTACCGCTGCTTTCTCTAGCGCCGATCGACTTCGATACAGCCCACCTGGAAAAAAAAACCGGTTTTCCTTCCTAAGCACCCATCTAAGCACCCCATTGAACATGGCCCCGTCTAGTTTGTAAATTTTTTTAAAAAACATCACATTAAACGTTTGACCGGATGTTGAGAGGTGTTTTTGGGCACAAATAAAAAACTATTTTATGGCTAGCTTGGAAATCGCGAGACGAATCTTTTGAGCCTAATTAATCAGTCATTAGCATATGTGGGTTACTGTAGCATTTATGGCTAACCATGGTCTAATTAGGCTTAAAAGATTCATCTTCTTGTTTTTGAAAAAACTTTGAGAAGGCCTTAATCAACTGTCGTTGCGGGACCAAGAGATTGTTTGGATCTAGAGACTTTTTTAGTTCATGTCCCATCGGATGTTTGCACGTCAATTAGGAGTATTAAATATAGATTGATAATAAAACTAATTACATAAATAAAATCTAATTCGCGAGATGATTTTTTTAAGCCTAATTAATTCACGATTAGCAAATGTTTACTGTAGCATCACATTCGCTAATCAGGACTAATTAGGTGTGTTTTATTAATAATCTATATTTAATATTAGTTTCTAAACGTCTGATGTGACAGTTACTTTTTTTTTAAAAAATTGCCCTGTATCCCAACAGAATCTGAATGAGCGTGACATATCGCTACGTACGTGTCGCTCGCGCGATTGGCGCCAAATTTGCTACAGCCCATCGTTAACCTTATCATCCGAATGCGGCAAGGGAATTACTCCAATTCACCCGCGCATAAATCCACCCGCTGCGCGCCACTGTTGCACGCAAGTGCTACACGTGCTTGTTGGACGCGCGTAGTAAACAATGGCCATCTCACTCGCCGTCGCCGTCGTCGTCGTCTCCCTCCTCGCCATCGTCTTGCCGCTCTTGTACCTCGCACTGCTTCCTCGACATGGCGATGTTGGTAGCAGGACGAGGCTGCCGCCGTCGCCACGCGGGCTCCCGCTCCTCGGCCACCTCCACCTGCTCGGCGCGCTCCCGCACCGCGCGCTGCGTCGCCTCGCCGCGGCGCACGGACCGGTGCTGCTGCTCCGTCTCGGCCGCGTTCCGGTGGTGGTCGTGTCGTCCGCCGCCGCCGCCGAGGAGGTGATGCGGACACGCGACCTGGCGTTCGCGAGCAGGCCACGGAGCGCCATGGCAGAGCGGCTCTTGTACGGCAGCCGCGACGTGGCGTTCGCGCCCTACGGCGAGTACTGGCGCCAAGCGCGCCGCATCTCCGTCGTCCACCTCCTCAGCGCACACCGCGTGCTCTCGTACCGCCGCGTCAGGGAGGAGGAGGCCGCCGCGCTCGTCGCCCGCGTCGTCCGTGCCGCGGCGGCCGGCGCCGTCGTCGACCTGGTCGAGCACCTCATCGTCTACTCCAACAACGTCGTGTGCCGCGCCGCGTTCGGCGACGAGAGCGTGCGGGCGCTGTACGGCGGAGACGGCGACAGAGGGCGGGAGATGATCAGAAAGGTGTTGGCGGAATTCGTGGAGTTGCTCGGGCAGGAGCCGATGGGGGAGCTCCTGCCATGGCTCGGGTGGGTGGACGCTCTCAGAGGGCTGAACGCTAAGGCTCAGCGCACGTTTGAGGCGCTCGACGCCATCCTCGAGAAGGTGATCGACGACCACCGCCGCCGCCGTGAAGGCAGACGACAGATGGACAACGACGGTGTTGACGCCAACGGCGATCACCGGGATTTCGTGGACGTGTTGCTCGACGTGAACGAGACGGATAAGGGCGCTGGCATCCAGCTCGGCACCACAGAAATCAAGGCCATTATCCTGGTAATAATCGATCGAGTACCATAGCTTCCGTGTAATTCTACACTAGCTGATCCGATCATTCTGTTCAATTCTCGCAGGATATGTTCTCGGGAGGCACGGACACGACGACGACAGCGATGCAATGGGCAATGGCGGAGCTAATCACCCATCCGCATGCGATGCGCAGGGCTCAGGAAGAGATCCGGTCAGTCGTTGGCGACGCTGGCCACGTCACACAAGACCACATGGACAAGCTCCCTTACCTTAAGGCCGTTTTCAAGGAGACGCTCCGGCTGCACCCGCCGATCCCGCTGCTCTTGCCACGGGAACCACCTGCGGACGCCGAGATCCTCGGCTACAAAATCCGGGCGCACACACGGGTGATCATCAACGGGTGGGCCATCGGCCATGACACGGTGACATGGGGGGAGGACGCGGAGGAGTTCGTGCCGCAGAGATTCATGAACAGTAGCGTGGACTTTAAGGGACAGGATTTTGTGCTTGTTCCGTTTGGCGCCGGAAGGAGAGGGTGCCCCGGGGTTTGGTTCACTGTGCTGGCCATGGAGATGGCATTGGCCAGCTTGCTGTACCATTTCGACTGGGAGGCGGCGGCTTTGGTTGGTGGCAAGAGTAAGTCAGGGACGTCGTCGCTAGACATGAGTGAGGTAAATGGGGTCGCCGTGCATCTCAAGTATGGATTGCATCTTGTCGCTAAATCTCATTTTGGTTAGGGTAAAAAGGAACCATATGTATTTATGACCGATATAGCTAGCTTGCACTTGGCTTTAATTAAGACAGTGTAATTTAATTCAATAATCTAGATTATAATAATTCTAAATTGAAAGAAACAAAACCTAAATATTACTCTCTCCATTCATATTTGATCTTCATATAAGGTTTATGCACCAAGACCAAGAATACATTAAAGCACATCGATTAAGATGACATGCATAACATGCACATATTCTATAATGCATGTATCCATTAACACAACATGCATAGTAACTTTCTTAGCATGTACATATTTTTTTCGTGATGCATTAGTTACATTGCAACAAAATATGTGCTCATGCAACTATATAAAAATCAATTGTGAATGGCTAACTAAATCTTATATGAAGATCAAAGATGAATGAATGGAGGGAGTACATTAGATTACATAATCTCTGAATACATTAGATTTTGTGCTTGTTCCGGAGGATATGTGTTTTGCTCGATTTTTAAAATTTTTCAATTAAAAGTGATGCGTAATATAAGTCGTACGTTAGGTAAAACCTTTTCGTACATCGGGTGTCAACCTGAATTCTAGACGCATATAAATTAACTAATGTTTTACTTAGTAAGATTTACTTTAGTATTTAATTATATAATAGCGAGGGAATGATTGATCGACATGAGAGGTGAATAGAAATGATTATAATGTAAGCCATAGCTCTACAGCTGCGTAACTCTTCACCTATGGCAACACAATATAGAGATAGGTACCCAAATGATTAAACAGTGTGCCAATCTCACTGTGTTTGAATGCAGGAGAAAAGACACTCTATGAATGGGTAACCCAACCTTGAAAACCTGGCAATGCAGTGAATAATATAAATTTTCTGTCATTTCGTTTTTAAAGATGAGAATTATACCAATTAGTTGAGCTGTTGATTTCAATATCGGAGAGGTCAATTCTCATCTGTATATTCGTGCCTCACTGTTTGCTCAAAATTCAGGTTAGAAATTTAATACACTAATTATCACTAGAAATCCTGCATTTGTGCATCTAGCTCTGTACCTAGCTGCAAGGGGCCAATTCTCATCTGTATATTCGTGCTGCATGCCTGCACCTATGGCCTTGATGATTCTGCAATCTGCCCCTGCGAACAAGTAGTGATGCTTATTAGCCCTAACTAGTGAACTAAAGTACCTGGGAAAGGGAGTAGATTAGATAAGCACAGAAACATCCATGTGCAGGGGCGACGGCTCCACGTGCGGCGGCAGCGGTAAATCTC
Source organism: Leersia perrieri (assembly GCA_000325765.3). Classification (NCBI taxonomy): domain Eukaryota; kingdom Viridiplantae; phylum Streptophyta; class Magnoliopsida; order Poales; family Poaceae; genus Leersia; species Leersia perrieri. The sequence goes on from CM002476.1 coordinate 5,634,348, forward strand.
ATTCTAATTTCTCGCGGAGGCAGCCTGCAACTGCAAGTGTAGATAAAATGAAAATCTCAGGGAAGCAGTGCAGCAACGGTGACCGTGCGTGGCGCCAGCTCTCCTCCTCCTTCCGCATTGACTCAGCGAAACCTGCAGTGTGTAGGTGACCTCAGGGATGGGCGACGCGACCAATTTCTCGACCTCCTCCTCACGCCTCCTTGCCAAAACGCATCGGCGAATCGGCGGGTGAAGCCGGCGAGGATCCAGGGCCCCGATCCGGTTGGCGGCGCCGGCTCTTGGAGCTATCTCGCGTTGATGGCTGTGGAGGCACTTAAGAAACTGGGAGCTACTCCATGGCCGGATCTGAAAGGGAGATAATTTGTGCGAATGATGTTTGGAAAATGCAATGCAATTAATTAATGGTAATCTATATGAAGCAACGCAATCAAAGGAAAATTTAATCCATCTGATTATGGCTATCATTTACCAAAGCTTTTACTATATTTACTGACTAGGAAAGGATATCACCCATCCAATGCACTCATCTACAAAACTGCGGGTGTAATTTGTGGAAATCAGATGAATTAAAGGCAGGGGGATTAGGTCCCCTTAATCACGTTGCACGTATATCTAGTGTTGCACTATACAGATTTTCCATACCAAGTGTTCCGCGTATATCTGAATTTGATTATAATACATCAAACTTTTACCGAATTTACTAGACGTAAAAGTCACCGCCTAATTCTCTTAAAATATTCATATAAATTTATTAAAAATACTAATTCAAGTTAATCACAACGAACATATTATTGTATTGTTGTTTCGAATATCTTTATTAAAATTAAATCACAGTAATTTAACCTATTAATTCAAATAAATCACAATTGAAAAAAATAATTTTTATCCCAATAATTTAACGTTTATTTTTATGTTGATCATATAAAAATAAAATCTAAATCTTATAATGCCATATCATTTCATTTAAACCATATATTGAAAACCATACCAACATATTAGTCTCTACGGCGTGAATTCAGTTTGACTAAATGATTTACCATATCTAAGATATTTATTTTTCGTTTTAATATCGACATTAATGAAACCGATCCTCATAGAGTTAATTTTGGGCTATCGTATAGCCATTAACAAAATATTTACTGGAATTACTCCATTTATTCCTCATCTCCTTCCCAGCGACAATAAAATCCATTTTTTCCTCCGGCTAGAAACCCCTTTTTTTTTCACCATGGTAACCGATCTGGCACGCTTAATCATGTGGGGCCTTTTCTAAAATAGGAACGTGCTCCACTTTAATCTGATGAGATTACTTTCAAACCACAACAAAACACGTAGCCGCTAATTCCTCGGAATTGATCGATCTTGATGGCCTCGTGATCTATGAGAAGATGATCGATATGGATCTCTTCGTAACTATATCTCATCGTAACCAAACTGAACATGATTGGTCGATCTGCTCTAAATTTGAAATATCCTACTAATGTGATTAACATGCCTAGGTCCCACTTGATTAGTGGGTATACGTGTTACGGTATGCAGGAAAATAGATGATCCTGATATGATTACGTAGGGAAACAAAAAAAGGAAAATAATTGCAAGCTGAAACGGTGAGGCCACGTGAGATCTGGTGACATGCATGGACATCGTGATTAGCGGAGAGGAAAATCGGATTAGAGGTTTGGAAAACAAGTTACACAAATAATTACTATAATTACGGAGCAAAATCACAAATCGTCGCTAGGTCTGCGTAACATCCGTATATATATATATGGAAAGAGAGAGTTGAAAATATAAATTTTTGTCTCTACAAATTTAGTAGAAGTTAAAAGTAGTTTGACTTTGACTAAAGTCAAAATGAGTTATAATATGATATGGGAGTAACTAATTTGGTATGTTTCTCACAGGACATGTTTGCGGCAGGCACGGAGACGACGACAACGGCGATGCAATGGGCAATGGCAGAGTTGATCACCCACCCGCCTGCGATGCGCAAGGCACAAGATGAGATCAGGGCAGCCTTCAGCGACGCCAGCCATGTCACGGAAGACCACATGGATCGTCTCCCTTACCTCAAGGTCGTACTCAAGGAGACTCTCCGACTGCACCCGTCGAACCCGTTGCTCCTGCCACGGCAACCACCGGCGGACGCCCAGATATTGGGCTACATAATCCCAGCGCACACACGAGTAATCATCAACGGGTGGGCTATCGGCCGTGACCCGGAGACATGGGGGAGGATGCGGAAGAGTTCATGCCAGAGAGATTCGTGAACAATAGCGTGGACTACAAGAGGCAAAATTTTGAGCTGGTGCCGTTCGGCGCCGGCAGGAGGGGGTGTCCTGGGGTCGTGTTTGCCTTGTCAATCATGGAGATGGCACTGGCGAGCTTGCTGTACCATTTTGACTGGGAGGTGGCATCAGCTGACAGGAAGTCAACGCTGGACATGAGTGAAATGAACGGGATCTCCGTTCGACTCAAGCACGGTCTACCTCTGGTCGCTAAACCACACACTCCTTAACCTAGAAAGCTGTTACCGCTTGTAGTTCGATCGACATGGTTGTGGTTTTGTCATGATTTAAATAGATCACATGGATGAATGGTTCCTAGAGCAAGTATAATAAAGTGATGTAAGCATGCTATAGGAGTTATAACATCAGCTTTATGGTGAAGTGAAGAGAGACGAGAGACGAGAATCGGACCATAGATTTTATCCAGCTGTAGCATAGATCCCAGTAAACATGAGGGAGAATGAGGTGTGCCAAACATTAATGCTATAATAGCAAACTATTTTTATGGATGTATTGTTATATCAACTATAAATGATGTGACAATCTTTATAACTTGCAACTAGCTATACTATTTAACTTGCTCTAATATCATGTTCATTTGATTCATGTTGTCCTGTTTGCAAATTCAGGGAGCCGGTGGAGAGCTCCTCGATCCCATGGTTCGGTTGGGTGGATGCTTTGAAGGAGCCAGAGGGGAGGGTTTAGGTACATTTGAGGCGCTAGAAAACAGTCTCTATAAGGTGATTGATGACGACTGTCGTTGCCATGATGGTGGCTATCAGATCGGACACATGACAACATTGGTTACTAGAATTTTATGGACATGTTGCTCAATGTGAACGAGATAGAGGACATTGGCATCCAGCTCGACAAACATCGAAATCAAGTCCATCAACCCCCTTCCCACCCTCCTACCTCTATTTTAACTCTTAGGAATCCAATAAAAAACTCACAAATTTCTGCGTTCTCAAACTCTCCTTGTTCTTGCCACCTCGTATTATTTATCGTCGTCGTCTAGACGCGTCATCTTGATGAGCCCTCGATGAGGCACCGACCAGACATCATACCTAGTCCTTATGAGGAGTCTCGTGCAAACAAGATGGCACATGCATGTCTGCAGCTCGAATCGTCTCAACGGCCACCCGCCATGCATTAGCTGCCGTCCTGTCGCCTCTTCTTGCGTCGCTTTTTTCTCCCTTTTTGTTATCTAGGCTCACTCATATAGATGTCTACTTGTTTAGTGCATGTGGTCGACGGGTGATATCCGTAGACTGGATAAATTAGGTATTGGGTTATGTTGGTATAAGGATCCACACAAAACAACATTACAGAAACATATAAACAGGGATTTTTATACTGGTTCAGGCCCTGAGGTGGGTAATATCCTACTTCCGGTTTATATGGGATTGATCTTTGTCAGAACAGAGTACATGGTATATATATATGTGTCTAGTCGACAAAATCGTAGTCGGGTAGTCGACTAACTATCTCGCCGATTTGGCTTCTGGCTATCCTAATTTCGTCGGCACTGGTAAAGGAGGTGTGGTATAGATCAAAACGGAGGGTCACGGGTGGAATTTTTGGGAAGAGGGTAAAGAACTGTGGTATCAATCCAAATTTTCGAACAAAAATAACACTTTTGATAATGAATATGCTTATACTAGTTAGAGTTTTTTTTTCATATTTTTTTATAACTTGTAGAAGTCAAATTTAGAATTTTATCTTCTTGTTTGTTTTGAAAGAAATTTTATAATAATTTAGGTAGATCTGTGCATGGTGGTCTCTACTGTTAGTAAAAATCAGTCTAAACTAAGGGTGGAGCTACAATGTACTCGTCAGGGTCAACCGGCCCCGACGACCTCTAGTGAAATACATGGTTAAATTCTTAGCCAATGAATATGACACTATATATAAATTAAGAAGATTAGAACATTTTGACACCGATGACCCCGATAATTCAATTTTCTAGCTCCGCCCCTGACTCTAAACCATAGATCTATTTTAATCCAAAGGTTTTGATTAATTTCTATTGTCATCCTAATAAATGGTAATAGAAACGTAGAGAAATATTTTAATATGGACGATTAAGATTATTGACATGATACTGACAGTAGAGGCCACCGTAGCGAGCCATGCAATAAACAATGAGATGTCCCGTGTGATTGAATCCATCTCCCGACCAAGTTCCGTTACCCTCCAATTAGCCCTATTCTAAAAGTCTGGCCTTGTCGATCATCCATTCGATTATATCAATGCCTTATCGATCGAATCAGTCGAGCATCCCTACTTGGACGCGTTCCGACCGAACCGTGTAAACAAAACTTTTTTCGCCTTGGGTCGATCTCTGCGGGAGAAGGAGCCTACCACTCCTAGTTGGAAGGGTGCCGTTAATTAACGATATGCTGAGATGAAAGAGAGTTCTCTACTACTCTACTGATTCAACTGATTCGACATGCTGAGTCGGTTCGGTCAGAACGTGTCCAAGTAGGGATGCTCGACTGATTCGATCGATAAGGCATTGATATAATCGAATGAATGATCGACAAGGCCAGACTTTTAGAATAGGGCTAATTGGAGGGTACGGAACTTGGTCGGGAGATTGATTCAATCACACGTGACATCTCATTGTTTATCGCATGTTACCTAAATTATTATGAAATTTCTTTCAAAACAAACTAAGAAGATATATGAATATGTAATATATCATTTCACAAACTTACAAGTCTAAATTTGACTTCTACAAGTTGTAAAAATTAAAATAAACTCTAACTAGTATGAGCATATTTATTATAATTTTTTTTTATTTTTGTTGGACCTGTAGAAGTTAAATTTGAACTTATATCCCGACACAAGTTCCGTTATTCTACAAGTCTGGCCTTATTGATCATCCATTCGATTATAGGAATGCCTTATCGACCGAATCAGTCCAGCATCCCTACTTGGACACGCTCTGACTGAACCGTGTAAACAAAACTTTTTTCGCCGTTAATAATTAACGACATGCTGAGATTAAGGAGAGTTCTCTACTACTCTTTTTAAGAGTTCGTTTTCTTTCACTTAAAAAAGAGTTTGTTTTAATTTCTTTTCAAAGTTGAATCTCAGGAGTCCACCAAAATATTCGTGAGCGGAGACTGGTGACTGGCCTTCGAACAAGATTCTCTGCCGCAGCACTACTTTATTTTGTAGCGTTCCTCACCGAAATCAACCGATATATATGTTTGAATGGTCAAATCGTTTAAATTATAAGCCAGTGATTTCGTCTGGGAGACTAATGCTTATGGTATTTAAGTTTTTTTAGCAACGAATGGAAAATTTGCTAGTCAACCCTTAACACGGAAATAATATTACTCACGTATTACTCTCTTTAATTCAATAATTTTTTATGTTTAGGATAATAACACGATCTTCAAAATATATTCAAAATATAGCTTTACCATTTTTTTGGACAAACAAAAAATATTCTAAAAATTTATACTTCTGTGAAAATATGTTTTAAGTCTAATATATGCATATGGGCTTAAAACTTTTTAACTTACATTTTTTGTAAATTATTTGCAATTAAAATTTTAAAAGTTTGACTTAAACTTTATCCAAAAGGTCAAGAATTATGAAACTGGATGGAGTACAAGAAAATTATAGATTTATTATATCCTCAATTTTAATCTAAAAGGTCATCACATGATTAAATTTAAGACCTGTTTTACGACAAACCAAAACATACCCCAAGGCGAACACCACCGCTAACTCCACCGTGATTATCCACTTGATAACAACAAACTCGTGCGGCTGCATTGGCGCCATCAACCACAGCCACCACCGAGGCTTCCACGCTCGGCGCTGCTTGTCAACCGCCGTCGGCCGAGGTCGAAGAGACTGCGTTGCCCGACGCTTCTTCTCACCCACTGCCGCCGCCACGAGTGCTCTCTCTTTCTTCGCCTTCTCTTCTTTGATCCGTCGCTTCTCCGCGAGGTTCGCTATAACCTTCTGCCTTTGTTGTTCGGGCATGCGGCGCCAGTACTCCTCCTTCACCTTGCCGATCAGTGACCGGACTTCCTCTCGGTTGCCGTCGCCGTACTCCAGCCACTGCTCCATGCCATCCTCCCGTATGAGGCTATCGTAGAACGATTTCATCTTCTTGACGTCTGACTCGTAGAGTTTCCAATAGCCCAGACGTGTCCTCTTGATGAGCCCCTCGCGAGGAGCCGACCAGACGCCGTACCTGGTCCTTATGAGTCTCGTGCGGACGAAGACCCTCCTGCATATCTGTAGCCCGGTACGTCTCGATGGCCACCGGCCGATAAGCCGTTGCCGTCTCCGCTGCTCGCGTCGCCTTTTGCTTCCTTTTTGCTGATCTGATCTGTCCATATAATGTCGGAGATAATTTAATTTTCTGAAAATTACTGAAGTGTTCAGTAATTAAATCTATACTATTTAAAAAGTTTATAGTGATGCCCGTGACTCTCCACAATCATACGGCACTTCCATTTTTGCCCCTCCGTAATTACATCTCCCGCAGATCCATCCATCCACGTGATCCATCCCGCTGCCGTATCCATCCATGCGATCCATCTCCACGACCGCCGCCCTCTGCCCTCCACCTCCGCTGCTTCCATCCTCACCGCTGCCGCCGTCGCCTTCCAAGGGACACCGGAGGAGATAAAACGGCGACGGGCGAATATCGCTGTCGGAGGCTCGAAGTTTTTGGTGTGGTATGACTTATGAGAGCCTAATCGGCCGCGCAGCCACGGGCGACGACCTGGGGCAGCTGCTAATGGCGACGGCCAACGGCTTCATCAGCCTCGACATGTTCTCTCCTTTTCCCCAAGATTTCGACCCCCGCATGGACCTGTCAGCCTCGACTTGTCCGTGCCTCGACTTGTATGAGAGGTTGAAAACTTTTTTGATACAAAATGGTTTTGAAATGGGGAATGTAGACAAGACATTGTTCATTCTCAGAAATGGCATTGATTTTGTTCTTGTTCAGATTTATGTAGATGACATCATTTTTGGTGGCTCCTCTCACTCTCTTGTGGCTAAGTTTTCAGAGGCAATGAGCATTGAGTTCGAAATGAGCATGATGGGTGAACTTACATACTTCCTTAGTCTCCAAATCAAGCAAACAGAGGAAGGTATTTTTGTTCACCAGACCAAGTACTCCAGGGATCTCTTGAAAAAATTTGACATGGAGGACTGCAAGGCGATCGCCACTCCCATGCCCACTACTTCGTCACTTGGACCTGATGAAGATTGTGAGATGGTCGACCAACATGACTACCGCAGCATGATTGGCTCCCTCC
>CM002476.1:5643635-5657138 GCA_000325765.3 Leersia perrieri
TGAAATTGTTCCAGGATTAGGGTTTCGTCCTAGGGGCTTTTTAGACTTTTCCTTTGGGTGTTTAGGCTCCATCTTAGGCTATAAAAAGGGGTCTTAGCTGAGGGAGAAGGTGCACTTTTGGGAGAAATAATTGAGAGACCACTTGGAGTATTTTGGAGACGTATTCTCTCTTGTTCATGTGAGGATTTTTGTGAGAGTTATGATCTAGATCTTGTTAGGCTTTTGGTTCTTTAGGGACTTGTGGTAGGCTTGTATTGAGCTTTTGTAAATTTCTATTCGATGAATGAAATTGGAAGTTTGCTGTGAAATTCAAATTGTTCTTTGCACTTATTCTTCTTTTATTCTTGCACTTTCTTTTGATCTTGCAATTCCGAATCGTTCTTGCAATCTCGACTTACTCATAGCCATGGGCTAAAACCTCGTGTCGAGCGCAAGCTATTTCTTCTTTTCCCTCTCTTTTATCTCCCTATTTCGATCTAGTATTTATGAATGACTATGGTTGATTAGGTCGAGATTTTTGCAGGAATTTTGGGGGATTTTCTTTACCTATAGATTCACCCCCTCTCTATAGCGGTGATGTGATCCTACAGTTACAGAGAACATTGACATGGCACATAAGATTTTTGGAAGCTCTCCTCATGAGAGGCCACGTGGAGGAAGCAATCGGCCGTGTCAATCTGATGGTGGAAAATGGCTGCTTGCCTGATCTAGATAAGTTGCTGGTTGCCCTCTGTGAGAATGAAAAAGTGATGGAGGCACATAAGTTGGCTGATTTTTCATTGGACAGGGACTTTGATGTCAGCTTCTCAAACAGAGTCATGGAGGCCCCGTACACTAAGGAGAAGACATTGCCTGCATACTCCATGCTTTGCAAGATCAAGAACAAAGGGGGTGTCGTGGACCAAAAGGGCTGTGATGCCCTGATGGAGAGCTTAAAAGCTGGAGGGTACTCAAAGTAGGCAGACATTTTATCTAGGATTTTGGTGGAGAATGCATCATCAACATCCAAGAGGGGCAAACGGGTTGCCATGGGTGCGTGGTGGTGTTTCTCCATTTATAAGATCAGTATCTTCCTTTTGACTTGAAGAAAGCAGTGGTTTATTTCTTTTGTTTTGGCTTGCTGAGCTATTGGCCAAGTGGGTCTTTTTTAGCCTGGGAGACGAGTACATTTACCTTTTATTTTTTTAAACCTCGTATTTAGTCATGTACCATGTCTTAGCAAAGAGAACATGTTTAATAATTAACAAAGATGTACTTGTTGTGAATTTCATTGAGAATTTGAGCGATCATGTTAACTTCATTGAGAATGTACTTGGTTGGCGTTCATGTACTTATTTGACTATAAGTGGCTCTTCTAAGACCACACAAGATAATTTAGTTTTTGTATAACAGACTTGCTCTGTGCATTTGTGCTTTATAATTTCGACATATTAGCTTCATTGAGACATAGTAGCTGGGGTGCTCCTAGGCTATGCCACGTCGGATAGGCAATAGTGCTACGGTACTGTTCATTCTCTCATCTCATTGGTTGTAGCAAGAAATCACTCTTATCGGTTAGAACCTGGGTGGTTGGGTTGCTTCTTGCTTACTTGTGGGTCAGGGGTGCCGGGTGCCTTTGGTCCCATGAGATAATGAGTCGTGGGGAACTGGGGATAGGTGGCTGGTGTGCATTGGCGGCCTGCACATGATGCAGAGCTTCATTGAAGGATTAGAGATTGTAAGGTCTTACTTATAGGCAGGATATTAAAGCCAAGGAAATAGATGCAGAATTCAGATGCTTCCAACACTGATCATTTGCATATTCAATTCAGTCAGTAGTTGGATACATTTTTATGCTTACCCTTTTTCATACTACAAATGGTATGCAGAGCATTAGGAAGGTGAAGATCTGAAAGGTTCTTGATTTGAATGCTAGATACTAGATATTGTATATACTCTCTTGTTGTTGAAAGTAATAGGACATAAGCAATATCAACTGTGCAATGTAAATTATGTTTAGGTGAAACTAAATAGTTGACTATATCAATCAGTTGTCTGCTATGTGTTAGTAGTATCATTAACACTTAATCTTTTAGGAATTAGGTAACTTGACAACTAATATTTATAACTAGCATAACCGTATTGTATCTTAGTTGCAGTTGTTTTTCTGAGGCAGAAGACTCTTTTAACATGTTGGCAGGGTGGTGTGAGAATGATAAGTGGCATTGTTGTTGAAGTGTCCCCGATGAAAATGGCTCTTTCAGAAAGCAAAGCAAATGTTAAGATAAATGGATCATGTGCTTAAGCCCATTATCTAATTTGATCCTCACAAAATGTGGTTTTCCACTTCTATTTGTGACATGAAGTGGTGCATACCGTCCATATATATTTCCATGTAGGTTGTCTTGAGCAACTAATTACTGTTATCTAGCATGTATGTTCTTGACTTCTTGTTGTTACATAAATCAGATATGCTTCTGCAATGTGCTAGTTCTAAGTTCAGATATCAATGTAATGTTGTTTTAGATTAATAGTTTTGACATGTCCTATTTGTTGTTTTGAATGTTTTGTTTATTTATTCTTGATAATTCCCACTATGCAGTTTATTGTTTATAAAGTAGAGAGCCTTGAAGGATCACTCTTCCATTTTACGTAGTGTGGAGCCTTTAATGTGGTCATTTTTGTTATGCAGTGGGGCTATGTCACGATCACAAATCCAAATGGTGTTCTGGACCATGAGGAAGCAATTCGGTAGAATGTGGGTGGACAAATCCTTGATTATTTTTATTGGGAAGGAATTCTATTTTTATGTCTTGTTATGTCTAGCCTTGTATCCAAAGGTGTTCTGGACCATCATAGCTTTGGAGTTCCAAGGCGCCGTCGCGCTGCAAATTATTTTTGGGCTAATCGGATCCATGCCATTGCAATTCTTTAAAGTTGGAGATATGACATCCGTTAGTCAATAACATGTGAAGCCCACATGAGTCAATGACATGTGGAGCATGATGATATATCTCTAATTTTGAGAAATAGTAATGGCATGATCTAATTTTTCCTTTTTTTTAAGGCTTTCACTGCATAGGCGCTGATGGACGGCCGGCCGTCTGTTCCGCCACGGCTTGCTCGACGACGACCGCTGTAATCTCTGTGATCAGGAGCCGGAGACGATGGATCATCAACTCGTCGGATGTTCTGAGTCAAGACAACTTTGGTGGCTTGCTCTGTCAGCACTGTCGCTCCCTGAATGCATACCGTCCAGCTCGAGCTCCTTCGTGGACTGGTGGCTGGCGGTGCGCGCCTCCATCCCGACGGGCAAACGAAGGGGCTTCGACATGATCTTCGATTTAGTGGCTTGGATCATGGAAGGAGCGGAACGCCCACGCCTTTGACAACCGATGGCGCCGTTGGCCGGAGGTATTCAGTGTGCTTGCAATCGAGGCAGCCTCCTGGTGCGCGGCGGGAAGGCCATGCCTCCCGGGGATCAGCTAGCCAGCTAGGCGTCTCTACGCGCGTTCTCGGTCGTGTCTGTTGGAGATATACATGAACATCTTGTCGATCTGAGCAGCTCTGGTCTTGCAGAGTATGATGTAGCTTTGATCTTTTAAAAGCGTTTCTGAAACCTTGCTGTACTGAAGATTAAAATCTTTTCTGAAGTCGTGTTGTTGATGTATAGGAGTATGGGACAGTGCCGTAATGCTCATGGTGAGCTGTGAGTGTCTCATATGTTTGAAACTGATGTTTTGACTTGAATTTCTCAGGCGTTGTCTTCAGATCATGAAGTTATTGTAATTCTAGGGAGAACTGTAAGTTAAAGAAAACACAGGTAAATTCCTTGGATATCACAGTACTATACGCGTGTGACTTTTCTTCGAGTCCCTGAAGATTTTTTTGGATTTTTTATTCTGATAGAATATGCTGCAATTAAATTCCCAGGCGGCAGAAATATCTTCGTTTAGTTTGTGGCAGCAGTGGAACGGCGCAACAATCTGTTCACAGATCACAAGTCACTGTCAAGGCCTCAATCTGAAGGGACCAAGCGAGGCGTTACATTACGTACTCACAAAAATGTCGGATGAAATGAGGGATTATGTGTTCGCAAAAAAAAAAGAAAAAGAAAAGAGGGATTCACTCACATTTATATCATATCAAGAGAGTAGTTATGTTAGTCAAATGGTGAAAATTTTGTTTTCTCCCGTTGCAACGCATGTGCACATTTGCTAAGTCATATCAAGCAAGTTAACGTACTCAAAATCCAAAAAGTTCCATCAGCTCACGAAGGGCCACTGTAAAGATTGCATCAACTTCAGGCTGTCCATAACTCCATATAGAAGTAAAATTTTCAGACGAACTTCGGGAGAAATTCGGTTAAGTTCGTACCAACATTCTCCTATTATGAAAAAAAAAATAAATTGGAACTTATCCAAAAAAAACCTGGTGGATATTTGTACACTGCCCCTGGGACACAAACTGGTAGTCTCTAGAGCAGACGAGCCACACGACCGGAGGAAAGCGAGGAAGCCAAGGCCAAGAAATGGGCTCCGCTTCACTGGCGATGGCGACGCAGCCTTCGCCGGCGGCGCTCCTCCCGTACCGCCTCCGCCTCCGCCTCCGCCCGACTCCACACCACGCCGCCTCTCCGCGCCTCCGCAAGCGCGCCGGTAATCCATTGCCCCTCCTATTTTCCTTATTTTAATTCGCGTTAGCCTTTAAGTTTCATGCAATTTGGTGGCTTGACCTAGCTAATTTTCATAGCATAAGGTGTCGTTGTGATAATTTTATTTTGATAACGTACCGAACTTGGAAGTGAAATCATGGTTAGTAAGTGCTCTGAATTTTACATGGTCCAACATTTTGTGTCATGAGCATTTCACTGAATCCTCTGAATGGCAGCAGAGTACTCCTAGGAATCTGAATTTCTCAATAAGCAGTAGTAGGTTTGCCATGGCTTTTAGTCATCTTGTATGGTAGATTGGCAGGTTGAAACAACTGTACTTACACTTGAACACATTCTGATTTTGTGTGCTGATAGCCTGATAGGTGTTGCTCTTGCTGTTGTAGGCAAACTCAGGGTTCTTACGATAAAAGCAGCTCAAAGTGGGGTGAACAATGTATTTGTAGAAAGCCCTCCTGATAATGAAGCATCCGTGACCGGTGCTGCTTATGGCTTTAGAGGAGCAACAACATCTCTTACGAATGAAATCTTGACTTCGTCGAAGAAGATTACTCTTGTGAGGCATGGTTTGAGCACTTGGAATGCGGAAAGCCGTGTCCAGGTTGGTACTTACCTTTCAACCAGAGGTTCACTGTAACCTCTGGCCCTGTTGCTTTCCGGTGATTTATATTTTGGTAAGGTGTACACAATTTGTAGATATTATTTCTTTATTAAAGTAATGGTATTCATTAGACTGCATGAACAATCAATCATTTTAACAATCTGTTTAAGATACCCGCGGGTAAGCTAATCAGAGGATTCAAGACTTTACTTTTGTTAATTAGTTTTCAACACAATGAATAGGTTATGCAAGCATCTACTAGTATTCTAGTGACTGAAGAAATGAGTTTGAGCTACTTATAGGCATCAATTTTATAGTTCTTGTGCAGTTGCATGGATGAACTGCACTATGTTTCAGAAAGAATATCAAATATCAAATATTTAACGCTTCATATCTAGTTCATGAAATCTCCTCAATAATTACGATGCAGTTTCAGAATGTGTTAATGATCAGTTGCTTTTGTCTAGGGAAGCTCAAATCTGTCCGTGTTAACAGAAATTGGTGCCAAGCAGGCAGAGAAATGTCGCGATGCCCTTGCGAATATGAAATTTGACGTTTGTTTCTCTAGTCCTATCTCACGGGCAAAGGTTCTAATTCAGTAATTATAATACGAGCTGATTCTTTGTTGCCTAAACAAGACAAAAATGCTTGACTATGGTGTTCTTACGATGCAGTCAACTGCTGAAATTATATGGAAAGAGAAGGATGAACCTCTTATTTTTCTTGATTCCTTAAAGGAGGCTCATCTATTCTTTCTAGAGGGGATGACCAATGGTATGTCATTGCTTGTACAAGCCTTCTATCTCTTCGCTTTTACTGTCCATTTACGCAAAATGACCTTAGTAAATACTTGGAGGCAGCGGATGCTAAGAAGGAATATCCAGAGTTGTACACCAGATGGAGGGAGGATCCTTCAAATTTCCAAGTCAATGGCATATACCCAGTTCGGAAGCTATGGGGAACAGCAAGAGAAGCTTGGAAGGAAATCTTGCTTACTCCAGTATGAAAATTTCAATCGTTCAAATTATTTTGATCTTTTCTTTTGAGTATCTTGAATATTCATTCTGTTCTCTACATTTTTCATTGCAGGGAGAAAATATGTTGGTAGTTACTCACAAATCTATTTTGCGGGCACTCATCTGCACAGCACTTGGTCTTCCTCCCGAGAGGCAAGTTGGACCTTTTGTATGGCTACGATTTAATTCTTATGCACATGTTGATTCAAAAATCATTCAAAACATTAAAAGTTGCTTGACAGTACTGTCCAGCTTTCTAAGTTGCAATGTTCCTTTATCTTTTTCTTATATAGCATCATATCATGCAGGTTTCGTTCCATTGATGTAAATAACGGTGGCATGTGTGTCTTCACTGTAAATAAGCGAGGAGAGGCTATGCTTCAAGCCCTTAACATGACAGCCCACATGTATAGTGACCATACCTATCAGTATTAGGTATATCATATTTTTTGAGGGGGTGTCTGCACTTCTAGTCTGTATATTAGCACACCCTAATTAGATAAACTTCTTTCTTGAAATAGCATGGATAGGTCACACAAACTGATCCTATCAGATATAGTTGTTGATGTGAATATATATAAACTGTTTACAAGGATCAACTACTGATGCAATGAACACTGAATTTTTTAAGCAATCTACGCAAGCTATGTTTATCAACTACTAATATGATTGCTCATGCTCAAGTATAAAATGTGACTCACGACTACAATTGATATAAGGCACACTTATAAATTTTCTGAATTTTTACCCCATGACCTCTGGTTTTCTGAGTAAGAATGAACACAACCAACGGTATGATTTAGGTAAAACGAAGAAAAATGCTAGATCATGATTATGACAACCAACTGCACCTTTAATAAAAAGGAAGAAAATTTCTGAATGGCCATCCATCTGGGAGAAACATGGCTTCAAAGTGGCTGTCATTTATCAATGATTCATGATTTCATCACTAAACCTTGTTATTATACCAAGAGGGACAAGAGGGGTTTTGTCTGTATCCTTTCCGTTGACTCCATAAGAGATTTTTTACTCATAAAACTAACGCCATTTTAACCGACAGAGAATGCAACTTGTGACCGTGTCATCTAATAGCTGGTCGAAGATAATTTGGACCTTAATCAAGTCGTGGATAATATAAACAATCGATGTGTGAATCATAGACAGTTTTGAAGCTCATGTGGCAAGTTTACAATTTTACATGCCATACTGACATAAGCCATAAACAAACCAGACTAGCACATTACAGCAATTTTTCAGTTTACATAGTAACAGTTGCAATCAATCATATACACCAATGGCAGAACTAAACTAGCTGTGTATACAGAAACAGTGTGCTTTCAGACTGTTGGCCATCACAACTACTACAGGAAAGCCTATACGTATATTTTACAAAAAGAGGATTTCCTCTCATTCTTGGAGAGATATACCTCCTCATCTATCCTAAAGATTGGAGTAAATCTCTTAAAAAAACAGACTGAAATCTCACTCAAAAGCAACAAATTCTCACTACAAACTGGGGCGACATTTCTTGATTTCTACACATCCGTCCTAAAATAGATGGCATGTTGACTTTTTATTTATAATGTTTGATTATTCGTCTTATTAAAAATATTAAGTATAGTATATAAAAAAGATAATTTATGCTTAAATTAATTATGATAATAAATTAAATAACAAAAATAATAAATAATATTTTCATGATTTTTTAATAAGACGAATTATCAAACGTTATAAATAAAAAGTCGAAGCTTTAAATATTTTAGGATGGATGAAATATACTGTAAAAAAAACTAGTAGTAGCTGCTCACGGAAACAGATGGAGTATGTAAATGGTGTACATGAGCATGAGGTCGTAGAGGACGATGGCAACGGAGCCGGCGATGAGAGCCGACCTGACACGGTCGCAGAAGAGCGGCACCTGGTCGCAGATCGCCATCCAGCCGGCGTGGCTGTTCCCGTTCTTCCCCAACTCCGATATTGCCCCCGCCGCCGCCACCGCTCCGGTGAGCACCATCCCGAGCATCTGCACACACACATATATATGCAGCAGCTCTCACACAATTAATATTCAGTTGATTTCATCAGAGTTGATCAGGCAAATCAAATCAATTCAATCTTGCAGCTAGCTAGCTCACCACGTCAGCCATGAGCAGCAGCCTCGCGGCGAACTTGCTCGTCGACGACGGCACAAGGAGGACGACCAGGCTGCAGGCGGCGACGGCGGCGTTGGCCGCGACGAAGAATCTGCAGGAGAATTAAAATAGATATGAAATTCTTCAGAAACAGCAGCTGCAAGCAAAGAATGCAAACGAAATAATGTGCAGCGTGAGCACTAGCAGCTAGCTTACACGAGCGATGGGGTGTAGCGGAACTTGGCCTGCACCTCCATGCCGAAGACGGTGACCGTCTGGTGGCTCATGACCATGAGCGCCGCCGCGACGGCCGCGGCGATGACGGCGGCCACCCTGAGCACGACGGCGACGATCCATCGAGCCTTTTCCGAGATCATTTTCGGTGTGGATTTGGGAGTGGTTCTGTGTTTGCAAGTTGGCAGCGAGGGAAAGGGCGGCAAAAAGAATGTGTGTTTGAAACTTGGAAATGATCAGGATAATGGAAAGGCTTAAGAGTTACAGGTAGTGGTTTGAATTTGATTGGATGTGAATATGTGATGGATGAAGTAGACGAAGAGGTGGCCCCTTAGTGTGTGTATATATATAGGATTTGCCGACTAAAAAATCACAAAGAAATTAAATTATTAGTTGTATCCATGCTTTAGACGGTTATGGGAGCGGTTTACATTATGGATATCTCCATGCATGCTTTGGTAATACGATGGTTACATGTTGGAAGGATGTGAACTTGAATCAAATTTGTATTCGATTAAATTTTTGAATTGTTCCATCAAATTATGCTGAAATATATATAGATATACATATGGCTCTGCAGCCAGCCAGCCATGTAGCACAAGTATTGACGCACTTGCTACACTTCGAATTTTTCTTTGGATAGTATTGCATGTACAGGCATGCTTAACGTAACTGAACTATTTAGTATTTAATTACCATGGTTGATGTATTTGGAACAAATCAATTGGTTTAGCTTACAAACAAATTTTAGCGTTGCTTTTTTATGATGAATAATGATCGAGTCAATGTGGTTTAAAAGATGAGACTGTCAAATCAGCTGGGCTTCCAACTTCCTCGAGAAGTTTAGGATGATGACGCGGTCTTAACTGCTCCGGCCGGGCACTTTTGCCGGAGCCGTATGTCGTAGCCATCACCCCATGTTTTGTTGAGTCATGAGCAAACACATCCATAATATTAAGGGAGATGAGTTAATCTGAAGTGGGTGCACATTATTTTCATGTTTTTGACAATCAGCTGCGCCTAACAGGCCAAGGCCTCAAGTTTTTTACCATTCTATTGACAGAACAAAGTGAAAACCATTAAGAGGGCACAGTTCTCATAAGACAGGCACCGAGTCTATCAATTTTCGTTATATACAACAGGAGTATTTTCAATTTTTCATGGTGCTCTCTACTTTCGTTATATACATCAGGAGTATCTTTATGCTGATCTCTATTAGCAAGTAAATCACTAGTAGAAATGATCTCAAACTTTGATTTGTGCACTCTACTACGATTAGGGGCTGTTCAAGCAGTGCATTTTGGCATTCCAAACAGTGTATTTTCTCTCGTTTAAAACGAGAGCACGCTTCTTAAAATATTAAACGGGGTGTTTTTTCTAAAAAAATCTACAGAAAAGTTGTTTATAAAATATTAATCTATTTTTAAGTTTAAAATAACTAATACTCAATTAATCACGTGCTAATGATGTTTCTCATTTTGTTTGTTCATTTGAGCCAATTGCCAACACTCATGAACGATTGCCTTAGTTCAGGTAGAAGTATATATAGATGTAAGCCATGTTTGTTTCTATAGATTGGGATAGCTACTCTCCTGATGAATTATTATGTGCATTCTTGGCAAGCAGCTAAACAATATGATATTTGGAAAAAAAAAATACTTCTAATATAATGTTTCTTTTAAAAAGCAATATTTATTTTTCAACTCGTAAATGTTAAAAACTTGATTAATCTTGCTCTAATAGCTCACCTTATTCCACGTGCGGCTTATTAGCTCATCCTAATCTATTGAGGCGGTAAATGAATAGTTAATCTAGATTAATTTTAATACTAGAGGCCATTCAAAACAATCTCATACGTAATGTATGAGAACTTAAGAAAGTTTTTTTTTTTTCTTTTAACAGGAGCAGTACTGCCATCCATTTAAAAACAAGAGAGAACGCAGTATATTTATAGGGATGTTTCGTAAGCGGTTCAGTTTAGACCATTCATTTTTCTTTTCGCTGTATCATATCGATCTATACTACGTACCGTCTATTGGTAGTAGAAACTTAAATCAAGTTAAGATAATTCTTAATGGTGATAATACTAGTGTGGTAGAATGTTACCTGTAAATACCATCATGAAGGTTTTGTAGTTTAGTAGAGATAAAAGAAACGTGATTGATCGGATAAGGGAAACAGCATATATTAAATCTTACGGCCAACCCATGACATGAGAAAGATGTATTATGTAAGCTTAAAACAACAATAAAAACAACGTTCTTTACTACAAATCGGTGTCGTCTTCTGAGTTGCAAGTCAACTCCTGTAACATCAAGATGCGAACAAGGTTTGGAATGTCGGCCGTATGGCAGCATATATAATTTAAACTAGATGTAAAATTAAAAATTTGAAATATGCCAACCCTGCTCTCTTACCAGGATGAGTGATCCTTGTTAGAGTGATCTCCTCCTGTTGGGCCGAACCCAACGAAAACCTTGACCACGTCCTGATGGGGAACGCCCAATCCTCTCTCTGGTTGGTGGGCCCCTGTCATACTGCACCATATGAAAGGGGTGAAGGCCGGGACGGCACAGATAACGAAGTTTGCCGCCGCCGCCAGCCTCACCCACAAACCCTAGCCGATCTAACACGGGTGCGCAGCCAGTGACGGGAGACGCCCCACCATCAACATCCAACGCCCACCATCCTCACCAGCACCGACGACCGACACCGGCGACACCACCACCGACACCGGCAAGCCGACAGCCATCAACATCACCACCGCACTCGAGCGCGTGATGGCGACGGACGGGCAGTCCTCTCCTCGAACTCCACTGGTCTCATCTAAGTCTATACCTTTTATTCATGTTTTAGTTCTACTCCTATGCAATGGTTGTTCTTCACGTTCCACTGTCAAAGATTAGTGTTTTACCCACCTAGATCTATGGCTAGTAATGATCCTAACAGATAACAATCCTGTCTTTGCCCTTCAAAAACTAAATTCGCTTTATTCCATCCATCATGTTCATTTATCATTCTTATGCACTCACCATATGGAAAACGCCATTATGGTCTATTTGTGATATATTGATGTATTGTGTATGTTCGGAATCTATGAAAACAAAAATACAATTTTGCAGTCCCAGATTGTAACATTTAATCGAGTGGGCAAGAGCCCCTCCCATTTCCATGGAGGAACTGCCAAATTGTAACATATATTTTTATTTAAGGTTTAGCTTAAAAAAACTGGTCTTCAAAAGTTTAGCTTGGCAAGGTGATCAGCGGTTTCCAAAAACTGTTATAGATAGCAAAACTTGTATATATTTTGGTGGAGTTTAACTGTTCCAAATCCTTCTTCAGAGCGAGTACAATAGAAGTGCTAAGCCAACTCTAAAAACTCTTTTGCTGAGTTGGCATAGAGAAAGTAGTAGGGGAAATGAGGTGGATGGATGCTTAATTTGAAGCTAGTCTGCACACAATCCAAGAAAAGAAACCATTTACAAGACAAAGGAATATATATGATAGGATCATGAAGAATACAATATTATTGTTATGAAAAAACAAGATGAGGTATTAGAGCCTCTTGTTATATATACTGGCTATAAGTTACTTGTGTATGACATGGAAAGAAATTGGAGTATGCAATGCATGCTACTATTGATCTTGCTCTCAAGGAGTAAAGCGAACTATCCCAATCTATAAGGCTTCATAAGCTGAATTCAAAGTGTGTGTGTCCGAAGTCCAAACTAGTAAGCTTTCATTGAAGTTGATCTGGCGCATCACTCAAAAACACATCATGTACCATTTCCTAGACTTGAAAATACTCTATAATGACTACAGCAGGTAGAGATCCTTCGATCTCTGACAACCATTTACGGTTTTCTAAGGCTTGCTCCATTGTATACTTCTTGGCCACCTTCTTCGTAATTAATTGAAAAAGTTAGGTGGTACTATTTCCATAATAGCATTTTCCCCAACCATTTGTCCATTCAAAAAAGAGTGGACTGTATATTGCCAACACAGGAGACTATAATCATCATAAAACGAATTATTTATCATACGGAGAACTTGCACACAAACTCCTTGTCATGCTCGAGTGATGTCCGTCTTTTATAACCATTAACCAAAGCCATCGAATAAGAAGTGCACAACTCATATACTTTAGCGTATAATATTAGTTTGATTGTATGGTACAAGGAGGAGAAAACATTTTTTGTTCTTGGTTTAACCAAGAGCACCATCAATGCCATTAGATTTATTTCCGCGAGGCATTTTAATCTATTTAACAGAAAGAGAAGAGAACGTGGTCGATCAATAAAAAGAAAACAAAACGTATATATATGCCTCAAAGCCAACACGTACATGATGTGATCATGCGAAGCTAGGAAGCAACCAAAAATACAGTGGTCGCTGTTAAAAAAAGGAGCCTCATTACCAACGGTGAAAAGCAAACGGCGGACGCTCCACCGCCCAACGCGCTTCGTCCTTGTGTGCTGCCGTGACGTGTTACCCGTTGGCGCGGTCATTTGTCCTCCATCAGCAATTCAGCACACAACGCTCTCTGAACCGTGTTCTGCTCTGCTGCCTCCGTTTGCTACAGAATCACACGGTTTTTGGGTGAAAATCACGGAGAAATGGGCTGCCCGTTTCTGCCGTGGAGACAGTGACACTGGGGCGCATTGGACGGCCGAGCGAATTCAGAGAAACGCGTTTGCTAATAGCACCAACTTACTGTTGCTTGCATCCAGCCATCCAGGAGAATCAACGAGGCCATCAAAAAGATTTAAAAAAAGAAGTTCAGAGAGAACGGAACTGAAGAGAAGGGAAAGCAAAGCTCACCCATCCCTACCAATGGCGGCGATCGCCGCGCCTCCGCCGCAGCCTCAC
>CM002476.1:5657238-5705465 GCA_000325765.3 Leersia perrieri
GTGTACGTGACGCTCCCGGCCGATTCCGTGGGGGCGGGGGGAAGGGTGGCGCGACGGCGGGCCATGGCGGCGTCGATGGCGGCGCTGGCGGGGGCAGGGGTGGCCGGGGTGGCGGTGGAGCTGTGGTGGGGCGTCGTGGAGCGGCAGGGGCCAGGGGTGTACGACTGGGCCGGGTACCTCGAGCTCGCCGCCATGGCGAGGCGCTACGGGCTCCGCGTGCGCGCCATCCTCGCCTTTCACCAGTGCGGCGCCGGCCCGCACGACCCGCTGTGGTGCGTCTCGCCTTTGCCCTAAGTCCCGCTCCCGTTCTATTGTTAGGTTTTATTATGCCTGTGTGATCAATTTCCATTGGACTATTGTGTTCTCTTGGAATGAACAGTTGCGCCGCACAATGTAAAACTGCTGAATGCCATAGCCCTCTAAAAATAATAGATATTTCTATGCGATCAGAGATTGTTTGTTGAATCTCTCTTGGTCCAATTGTAGAAAGAAATCACTTCATTTTACACCTATATTAGCTTTCTGAACAGTGATGAATGCCGGTTGGTCATATAAGCATGGTTAAGTGAAATATTTGAAGGGTAGCCGGTAGCGGCACAATGCATGATCATATGGTTGATGTCATCTGCAATTTCAAACACTGCCGTCAGATTAGAAACCTTTTCTTCAGACTACAAATCGTTTTTATGCGGTGGGAGTTGGAGTAGAGTTTTCCGGATTGAAATGTAGAATTCTGACCCTGTAGAAAAAGAAGCGAAATTATATGTTTGTAGGAGCAATAGTTGTGTCATGGGGGTCATAATCCATAGCATGTTCGGTTCTACCATGTTAATTTTCTACGTGACATAAAGCTTCTTCTGTTTCAAATCTTGTTTGTGGGAGTGTTCATCAATATTAGAGGATATGTGGTTGCAGACTTGCAGTCGGGCTGCAGAAGATAAACCATTTCCAACTGTATTATTTACCAACACAGGATACTAGTTCAACTATTTATGGAACTTTACCCTTTCCCCTCTATTCTTTGTGTGTATTTTAGACATATCATTGTCTACTGTGCACTGGGAATATATATATATATATTGTACTTGAGTAAATGTTTTTTTCTTGATATTTGATACCAATGCTCCTAAGGATAGTATGTGATATGCTGAGCCTAGCACTTGAGCATTATACAGATGCTTATATGGCATCACATGCATTATGTAGCTTGGCTATTTAGGTAGAAAACATTACTCAACTATTTATGTACCTTGTACCATGTTATGCATCGTGTCTTAACACTGTAGACTTTGTGCACGTAAACAACAAAATGATTTGATGGAACATAAAAAAGAAAAGATCCCTGTGGTGACCGGTAAGCTCATTCTTAATAAGGTGATGCAGGAGCAATGGATTATTAGGTCGAAAAACCTCCTTTGCTCTCACGCCATCTTTCTGCGCAACAGTGTATGATGGTTGTGCTACGGACACAATTATTATGCGAGAGATGCTGAGATTTATACCAGCAAAAAAAAAACTGGACTCAGTCCTGACTTTACTCTGTTGCCTCCTTTGAGTAAGATAACAGTAAATTCTAAGTTGACGTGGAAAACTGGAGACAGCTCAAGTCATGGCAAACATTTTTGTTTCTATACACCTTGGTGTCCAGCTCTTACCATATGAGTGCTGCATCAAAATTTTGTGATCTCTCCCCTGACCATGATCCTTTGAGCCATTTCGCATGCTCTTGTATACTATAGATCCACAGAACGTGGGATTTGCATACTACTTGGTGGAGAACTGGAGATATATGCGTGAAGTACCTTCAGGTTATATGTAGTTTTCTCCTATTGGAGCCACTAAATCTGCATGCATGTGACTAGAAGTGGAATTTTCTTTTAATATATGTGGTTCGCCCCTATTGGAGCAACTAAAATGTAGAACTATCAACTATGTGAATAGTATTGGCATATACTGTTTGTGACTAGATTGAAACAAAGGAATGGTTGAAGAGAAAACGAGCTCTTAAGCAGTGCTTTTAAGCTTAATAAGTAAATAATTGGATTATGTAGTATTATTTAATGTACCTACCAATGTTGTGCATAACGATCTGGCGCAGAATGATCACTGATCAATCTAAAAAAAAAGAATGATCACTGATCATATCCTAGTATCCTACACGTCTGTGTGTTGTGTAGCACTGTAGCAGAGGTTATACAAATTCAGGTGGTGTGAGTAATCATTCTATTAAAGTTAGCCAAAACCATAAAAGGAGCGCAAAATCACACAAGTTATGTACGCGAAACGCGAAAACCTCTTGTAAATCATAGAAAAAGACAGGAGGAATAGAAAGGGATGAAGCAGGAGCTGTCGATGGTGCATGGAGTAGGATTACTAAAGAACTGGAGAGGGGCATGCAGGAGGATAAAATTAGAAAAGAGCCCATGAGGAATAGCCGAATAAGAAAGAGTAGAGCCAACTGCATGTTCTGGGATGTTTCCTAGTTTGATTATAGTACTTAGGATCAAGGTTGGAAATTCTATACGCTTTTTGGCTGTGTAACCTTTCAGGATCAAAATAAATATTTCCAAGTTACCTTCTTCAACTCCTCGTATTTATGTTGTTCCCTGTCCTGGTCATCTATTACTGCTGCTGCTACCCCTTCCTTCCACCATTGAATCAACTTGCACAGCAAGCTCTGGCTACAATACAATGAAACAAGTAATCTACCTGAGCTGAAACTTGAGTTGTTTTCATTGTAATCAAGTTCGAAATCCGTGAGCATGGTACAGGCAGAAGTTGTCACAGTAATGCATGGATCCAGACACATGACTCACATTGTGGTACAGGCAGAAATTGTCACAGTAATCATGTCCGGTCATTAGTGTTATTGCGTTGATATCTTTGATTTTTGGTGGTCAAACTACGCATTTTTACTGTAGCCCAAATTCATCGTAGATCTGAGCCATGCCAGATTTTCTTAACTTATGAATACATGACTGCAGTAATTAGCTGTAGTTAGTTGCATGAGGAATATTATTGTTAAAATGGAAGTTAGCTGAGTGTTTTTGCCATGAAATGTAATGGACAATTTGTTTTGGATGTCAAATGTGGCAGTACTTGCATTCAGAAATGGCAACAAATGCATTCTCAGAAAGTTTCGGATGGCTGGAAATTGAAATTTGAAAAAATATTATAATTGATCTACTAAAACCCGGTTTCTTTTTCTGCTGCGGAGCCACACAAATGTTCTCAAATCTTGCTTTCCAAGTTAGTCATTTACACTTGCTATATGCAGCTGAACTATGCATCATGGTTTTTGCTGGCTATTGCATTTATGCAAAAGATATATTCTTTTTAGTCATATTTAAATTTTACTTCACCTGCTTTCAGGATCCCTCTACCAAAATGGGTACTTGAGGAGATGGATAAGATGCCAGACTTGTCATATACTGATAGATACCAACGAAGAAATAAAGAATACATCTCACTAGGCTGTGATATTCTTCCAATTCTGAAAGGGAGATCACCAATGCAAGCTTATTCGGATTTCATGAGGAGCTTTCGAGACGCTTTCAAAGAGTACCTTGGAGCCATAGTGACAGTTTGTGTTCTTCCTTGGTATTTAAGCACATCATGTTAATTTAACAGCACCAGTAGGTTGTAAGCCTCATGTAATTATTATCTTTCAGGAAGTTCAAGTTGGAATGGGACCAGGAGGTGAGCTTAGGTATCCATCATGTCCAACTGAGAAACTAAGTCAGCCAGGAAGCTCATCTGAACTTGGGGAGTTTCAATGTTATGACAAGGTATGTATCACAAAAGGATTCTTAGCCTTATGCACTTCAATATTGAAATATTTTACATGTTGAAAAAGTATTCGTTTGGGGCATATAATGATTGATCCCAATATTTACTAGTCAAGCTGTATGACAGGTTTTGCATGCACCCTATTTAAAAAACTAGGTTTATGTAGCTTGTGTGTGACTTCCAACATAAAATCAAGTCACTTAGCTCATGTTCCAGCTTATGTCGAACTTCTGTATGTAAAGATATTTTTTACCTTTACTGAACAATGAAAGAAATAAACTGTTTCAGCTTCTAATCACTTGAGCCTGTTAACTGTTAAGCCTGCGACATACCCTTTCCTTTTGAGGAAACAATAATCAAAATTAGAATTATGTATAGAAAAAGGCCGACGTCCTTCAAGTCGAGCATTAGTATATACAGTTATTTCTGTTGTGATCTCCAATTCATGCATGCTATCGTATGGCTTCTCTGAAGGGCTCTTCGGTTTGCCATCTAGCACCAAAAGATAGACTTGTGATCATTATATTCTGTTTTACATGGACAGTTCATGCAAGCATCACTGAAGGCACGTGCACAAATTATTGGCATGGAAGATTGGGGAAATGGTGGTCCAGCTTGCACAGATGGCTCACAACAGAACCCTGAAGAAACTGATTTTTTCCGTGCCGATGATGGATGCTGGAATACACCTTATGGTCGATTTTTCCTCGAGTGGTATTCAGGAATGCTACTTCTTCATGGTGAGAGGTTATGCATGGTTGCTGATTCTGTCTTCTCTGGTACTGGTGTGACCATCGCGGGAAAGGTTTCCGGCATACACTGGCACTACTATACATGTTCACACCCATCAGAACTGACTGCTGGTTACTATAACACATTGTTGAGGAATGGTTATCTTCCTATCACCCAAATGTTTGCTAGATATAAGGCTGCCTTGTGCTGCAGTTGTTTTGACCTGAGGGATGAGGAGAGAAATAACTCCAAGAGCAGTCCAGAAGGTACTCTCCGGCAACTTATGGTTGCTGCCAAGATGTGCAGTCTACCTCTGAATGGCGAAAACTCCATGACAAGGCTTGACGATACATCGCTGAATCAAGTCATCAGAAGCTCAAGACTCTACTCAGGTGGCACCTCAGGAACATCTTTCTCATTCAACTATGTCAGGATGAACAAAAGCCTGTTTGACTTTCACAACTGGAACCGATTCACCAAGTTTGTGAGGCAGATGTCAGATGCCAGGACATTTCTAGCCAGGCTTGAGTTCAGGAGAGGGCAGCAGTACCTCTCCTCAATGTCGGTCGTTTGGGTCGTCAGCCGGGCCTGTGCATATACATGAATCGAAAGTTGCCAAAGTTACTGCTAGACTTGTACTTATGTACCTGTAAACTTGAATGATTAATGATTCAACAGGATTGGAAAAGAAATTCCAGTCTCCATTCACCACACCGTGATGATCTGGTTCCTGGCATGCGTGGTGATCTGTTCCCTTAACTGTTGTTCGAAAGTCTCAGCTCCCTGGGTGTTCACTGGTCCAACAGCTATGCAGCCTGGTGACTGGTGAGTGGCATGTGCATATACATGAATTTGCCAAAGTGGCCTGCTAGAATGTACATTACCTCTAACTTGAATCATTCATGATTCAATAGAGAACTGGATGGAAGCTTGTGCTCGCCACTCTGTGATGATCTGGCTTCTGCCTTGCGTGCTTGTGATCTGTTAGCATAAGTAGTTTGGTGCTTGCTTCGCATATGTTTTTCTGCTTATATAGGACCTATGAGGAATTCATCGAAAGGTCACAAGTCGTACGGGCCATCCTGAGCAGAGAAGGAATTTTCCAGTAGAATAGTGGTTTTGCCGGGGCCTTGGGGCAATTCGATGTAATGCCCTTAGTATTTTTTATAGAGAAAATGGCTGCAAATAGATGAATAACTGACTAGCCTTCAAAATCTTCAACTTTAAGTGAACTCAAACTGGAATAATGTGCCTCCAAAACTACCCGACTTTTGGACAGCAAGGGTATTAGTATTACACCCATTTCGGTTTGTAACTTGGAACATCATAATTTTTCCAGCACCAAAGGGCTTAATATGTACAGTATTGACTACACGTGCCGTTTTGCACAAGTACATGTATTCGTACAAAAAAATGATTACAGTAATCAAACACAATGAAGCAGCTACTGCTATCTAGCAAGAGAACTAGATTAACAACAGGTGAGACTGACCTCATGGAACAAGAACATATACGCACCCATGGAACAAAGGAGAAAAAAAATGCTGACCCTGAATATCAACCGGAGCTTCCACAGGAACTACCAAGATGCGCTGCAATATCACTAACCAATAACCTGATGACATGGCTACCAGAATGCCGCGAGATCTCCATGCATTCTTCCAAGTCTGCGTTGCACGCTAACTTCACCCACTCGTGATCATCATCGAGATACTTGATATTGAATATGCCAACATCCATCCTTAGCCTTTTGGCTACTTCATCTTTCAATGCAGTAACGCTACCAGAACACGGGAAGCGGAACCTTACAATGTCTTCCTTAAAGCTCGCCTTAATAGTCACAGTCCCTGAATTTTGCATCAGCCCCAAATTGCTTGAGCGTGTTAAGAATGGTTGGTCAACTGCTGAAGCGAAGAGATTCTTCAAATCTTTGGAACTTCCAGAATCCTCAATGAGCATTCTGGAAAGCGGTAACGCTGGTTCTTGAAAGGGCTCTTTTGTAAACCCCTCTGGAATTAATTGTGGTGGTTCAACAAATGTCGATGCAATTGGCTGGCAAACAAATGTCTGGTTTGCAGGACTTCCCTGGCATGAGGCCTCTGAAGTGCGTGAATTTATACTGCCTTCTCCAGATGAGCTTCTCGAGTGAGAAGCTTTGTCTGCTTCAAGTTGCAAATTGTTGTTGGCATCTATAAATCCTTGCTGTGACATCAACATAGCTAGGTTGCTATCATTTTCGAGTGGCTTTTGCAAGGATGAATCTCTGTCCCCCTCAACAGCTAGATTTGAAAGTTCTGCAACTTTATTTGGACTTGATTTCTCTATGTTCTGAGAATCTGATGAAGGGCCAACAGGAATAGGGAGAGGACCTGTGATAGATGTGAGATTAAATGCCGCGTCTGAGCCTTGAACAGACTCAATTACCTGCTTTAATTTTGAGAGAGACCGGTTGACCTTGTTAATTTTTCGAGACGGCCAACGAGAAATCCCATGTTGCCTGCAGATGCGTTTCATGGTTGTGGGACACACTGCCAAACAGAAAATAGAATTAGTTAATGCTAACTGTATCCAACAGTTGAACTACCTGTAATATTGTCATCATTGAAAGATGTAATGTTCTACACATCTATGCACTCACTTAAAGACAATAAACTAAACACATCATCCTTCTCTAATCAAGTACCTTTGTTCAACAAAAAGAAATTAACTACAAAGAGCACTGGCATATTATTCAAAAGAAAAAGAGGAGCATTGGCATCTTTAAAGAATTAACCAAACAATGTGCTCCATGTGAAAAAGCTTGAATATTGTCCAAAAAAAAAATCTTCTATATTCAGTTATGTTCCAATGATAAATGGGAAAATCACAATTTCCCTAATTATCCCTTCAAATCTAGATCCAAATACCTCTTCACTAAATGTACCATTAGTGGATCTATATTTCATCATGAACAAGTACCGCTACTACCTGAGACACACCTAGTGATGGTGGCATGGTTATCAATAAAATGAAATGGAACTAAAATCCTACACGTCAACTAGATCAAAAACACATTTCCGCATAAATACTCCATCCGTCCAAGAATATAAGCATTTGGGCTAGGTCCAACTTATCTAGACAAACATCTGTCCAGATTCATTGGACTAACATCCTAGCCCAAATGCTTATATATCAGGACGAAGGGAGCAGAATAGAAAAGCAGATGCATGCAAAATAGAAGTTCATATCTGCAAGCTTCAATTCAGCCTAAACTGAATAAACACAGATCAGATAGCAAAATAAAATTTTCATTTCCATGTGCACAGTTCACAGGTTCGCTAGACCACATAAACAGATTCATTGACCCACGTATAATTTTTCATGCATGATAGGCTGTTTGCAGCATGACATGCAGCATTTCTACAAAATTGAGGAAACAGCTGTGTACCACAAACCCGTTCTTGACCCACTGTGCTCCTAGTAACTATGCTCCTGACTAGACAGGACTAAATTGTCATGAATTTGAAGGAAATTAATTCATGCATTTTTAATGTGGCCAAAGTAGAGTGGACAATGTCGGGAAGATTGGGACATAAAAGGAAGATGAATATGAGCTTAAATGCTAGATTCATACCACCAAGGCTTTTTGCTGCATTTTTCAGGCTTCCTGAGAAATATTGCTGAAGAACATCTAAGCTGATTGTCTTTTCAGCTTTTCCCCGTCTCCTTTCAGGGGGTTTGTTACTTTTGTGAAGCAATGAAGAATCAGAAGCATTGCTACCATTTGGCCTTCCAGCAGATGCCCCGTTGTTTTGAGAATTGTCATCAGCTAGCAAATTTCTCTCTGACATGGTTGAAACTTTGTTATCATCATTATCAACAACCTCATGGTCTCTGTGGCTTGCATTACCTTCAGGCGATTCACGAAAGCAACCCTCAGAATTCTCAAGGTGCACATTTGTTTTCAAATCTTCATTCTCAATCATCAACACATTACTTATTTGAAGACAAATTTCATTGGAGTCTCCATTGCCAACTACCTTTAGACTACGAAGACACCTCTTCACTCGAGCTAATATAGACCCCAATAAAGCATTTTGATCATCTTCATTTCTGCAATTTGGTGGGAGGAAGAACTCTAATATGTAATCATCATCTCCGGTATACAAGCTTTGCAAACATATTGCAAAGCAGCCAGCTAGTCCAAACATTCGAGCATAGTGTACTAGGGGATACTCTAACTTGCAGAACTGACTGATATCTTTAGAAAAGCAAGGTCGACGATAGATAAATGCCTTCCCAGAAACTCCTTGTCCCTTCTGTAGGTGATGTTCTACACAGGCATCTCTAAATCCCCACATACGAGCATCAATAACATGAAATGCCACATCACTGGTTGACATGCAAACCTCCCCCATGCAACTTCCATCGAAGCTCAAACAACTTTTCTTAACACCACCACCATGTGCCAGTACACTTCGATACTTGCAAGGAACCCAAGTTTGAGCCAAAGGAAGTTTGTGCTCTTCACATACAACAGTCAAGATCTCCAGTATCTCCACCAAAGCAGATTGGCGGCCTTCATTGCAAATCTGAGCAACAAAGAAGATTAAAATGTAAGATACCATAGTTGGAACAGGAAAACTTATTTGTCTGACATGACTGAATGCACACCTGAACATTCGGATGGTCCAATATCTCTGTGCTTTTGAGATTTACTGCCTGCAAGTAGCACAAGAATCTTATCAGAATGTAAGATTACCTATATTAAAGAACCCAAAATGTGCACACATCCAACCAGACAACCAGTACCATCAGCATATTAATGTGGTGTCCAAGGGAAAAGGTATACAACAGGCAAACAAAAGACTAACCTCAAGAGCTTTGCAGACTTTATCAACCTCACCAGCATAGTTGATCTTCTTTGATGTCATTATAAGCTCAACAACAGCAATACAAGATTGAACTGAAGGATCAAAAACAGGCAAGGCTACAGTGCCATGAACATTGTAACTAATTGCATGGTTAAGACGAGGGTATTCAGTACTGCTATAATACTGCACATTTGGTGTCCACTCAGGAACCTTTTGCTTGTACACACGCCCAGGTAATCCCAGTTCTCCAGCATTCTCTCCATCCACCGAGAACATGTACATCATCGATACAGCCCTGTACTGAAGTAGCCCGATACTCTGCTGGTCCAGTACGAATGGTTGTCCTGACGTAGTAAGCACATACCGGTCTCCATTCTTAACTGGTGCCCAAACTTGAACCAACAGATGTTGATCTGTGGACTCCTTGAAGTATCTAAGAGCCTGTGTAAGCCTCTCCTTGAACAAGGAAGCACTGTCCGTGTTATCATCCAAAGATAGGTGAAACTGCCATTTGCTATTAATATGCTCGACTCTCTTACTAGTTGTGTCTGAATTCCCTAGATAACAGAAAAGCAGACAACACCGTAAGGAAAAAAGGCTAATTGAATGAAGGAAGGAGTACCATTGTTAATTGAATGAATAATAAGTTTTCTATGCCTGATCATTTGTTCCAAACCTAGGGCTAGTGCAAGAAACAATTCCATGTTTCAGTAAGGACACGCTAAGTTTCTTATCGATTTTGATAATTGTAATTGGTTAATGTTTTCAATGAAGTGAAGTAAATCAACAATGATGCAAATCCCATCGCCAATCCAAAACCATTTCTTGAGCCACCAATCAATGAAATGCAGTCCTAGTTTATTAAGAACACACATAAAGTTCATCAAATTGTCCCAGTTTTAAATACTAGTATAATATAATGAGACAAACAAAGCGTTATCCAACTGCTTCAACTATACAATCTAGTACTGTCCATGGCGTCATAATCCACCACTAAATCTGCCCTTTAGAGGCACCACGCCATTAGCGACACAGGAAAGGAGTACCCATGCATCGGTATAAAGTAAATGAGTCAGGCAACAATAGCACTTCAAAAGGATCCTCTTTTAATGTATGCACAGTTAATTTAGTGGCAAATACTCCATCTACTTCCTATAGTGGAATCCAATTAGCCATCAACCGATCTTCGCAATCATTTGCATTAAAAAAATCACGCATTACCACCACGAAGTCAGACAGAAAGAAAGCACACAAATTAAACAAAACAAGCATATCATTGCAACAAACACATAGCCCTTAACTTTACAACATTTTATCCATTATGTTGCAATAGCAAGTGCAAAGATTCTGTTTTCTCCACAAATCAATGAGGAAAAGCCTATACAACCAAGGAAAATGCCAAAAAGAAGGCAAGAAAGTCAAACATAAAGCTCGGAAACTTCATCGATCATGCAGTGAAGGTAAGGTTAGCGTCCCAACGACAGGAATAACAGCAAGATTCTAGCTGCCCCTGTGTTGGAGCAGAAAGATTCCAAGGAACAAATCCACAATCCAAGCCAAAGAATAGAACAAAATCTCACTGAAGCTTTAATTTCATCTTTTTCTCCTCTATTCGCTCCAAATTGTGCGGTAGTACGATCCATCAACCAAGGCCAAAAACAAAATTCTGAAAACGAAGCAAAGGACTGAATCCAATTAACCCGAGCAAAAGGCTGACTCACCGGAGCGTGTCCGGTTGACCTCGTCGACCACGGCGGCGGCGACGGCGGCCTCAGGCGTCGGGGCGGCGACGGCAGCCGCGGCCCCTCCGGAGACCGCGGGGCCCATGTCGAGCGGCAGCTGCTGCCGCTCGTCGAACAGCCACAGCGGCGACGGCGGCGTGAGCCACGAAGACGACGACGCCGGCAGCGGCGGGAGCGGCGGCGAGGACGACACCGACGAGAACAGCAGCGACGTGGTCAGCGAGTCGAACGGCCACAGCTCGCCGGCGCCGGCGCCCTCCCCGCCCATACCCGCAGAAGACGACGGCGGATCAACCTCCATACCCGATTGAGTGCTCGAGGATTCGAGGAATCACTCAATCAGGCGGCGGCGGTGGTGATTGTGCTGCGGCTGCGGCGAGTGGGGAGGAGGAGGAGAAGCGGCGGCGGGAGGAAGAGTGGGGAGAGGGAAGGGAGACGGGCCATAATGGAGGGAGAAGACAGGAGAGGGATGGATGGGATCAAATGTGGCTGGTGGAGGGTGTGGCGACTGGCGAGTAGTGGACCGGAATGAATAAGATAATGGCGATGGCGTGGACAAGTGGGGGAGGGGGAGACGATCCGATGAGGTCGCTGCCCTGTGGGGGCCCTCCCTGTTGCCTCTCTTTTTTTTCATTATTTTTTTGGGAGAAGGAGAACTGGAGAACCTCCTCTCTCTCCCCTCCTTCCTTCCTCGCCCTGCTTGTTTGGGAGAGAGTGGTGATGGATTGGAGCCAGTTGCCACATTGGAGGTGTTGATGCTGTTGCATTATTTGCTTGGCGGCTTCCGGAATCTACACGGATTAGGAGACTAGGAGGTGCCAGACTGCTAGGGTTGATCAATTCGATGGTTATTAGAGCAATTTTAAGAAGCCAATTTACTATTCTCCCCTTCTCGAAATATAACAACCTAGAATTAGATGGAACATCACCTAGGACTATGAATCTAGATATGGCCCATGTCCAAATTTATCGTGTGGTTGTATTTTAAGACGGAGGAAGTATTAGCTATAAGTTGTATAGCTAATATGTATGTATAATAAGCCGATTATAAGATTTGCTATAATTTTTTCTCACATCTCTTTTTCTCACGTATGTATTTAATACATTTTTTTCTGCATGTATAGAGATAGTTCTCGTATAAGAGTCAACATATCTTCTTTTTTATTAGGCTTGTTTGGATGCAATGTTTTTGTAGCCGGAAGGCTGCGGATGCAGCTTCTACCAATAGTACTATGTGTTTTGTCGTGGCTGTAGCACGGTGGTGTTGCTGCTGTCATGGCTACCGAACAACCTATTGTGTCTCTCATTCACATAAGTTTATAGCCCATTATTAAACTTGTTCATTCTTATAGGTCTTGGAGCTAAATCCCTAATCACTTCCTTCCATGTAAATTTAAATGATCCCGTGAGAGAAGAGAAAATGAGTCACCCTTCATGCACATAGGTAATTTCTATACAAACTTCAGAATAGAGAATAAATAAAGAGAAAAAAAAGGATTGTATTGGGTAAGTGTGCTAGAGTATGGTAAATTTGCATCTAAATTAATTTGTACAAGACATGGCCAAGATTAGAGGTGGCAATTACCTTTAATATCAATATCTATCAAAACTGATGCCTGACATTCGTCTGAGTACTATCGTGAATTCTAGTTGAAGAAGGTACACAGAGAGGAATCCATAGGAAAATTTGGTCTATTTAAAAAAAGTTGATTCTTGGTAAAGTTTTCAGAAAGATATACTGGTCGGCATTCTAACGGTAATAAGTGTTACGACAAAATCAGTAGTGAGTGGTATTCAGTGATTAAATTGTTTTATAATCATTGAGTGCCACATACCGTTGGTTATTTATTTCGTTATTGCAGTGTTGAGAACCATTCAACGACCAGCAACAAAGTTGAATCTGTGCATTCATCCATAGCAAGACTTATTATTAAATATATTCTTCCTGAAAGGCACTTTATATATGCTTTTTAAAAACTCCGATGATGTCAAGGCTCCATTTTCGTAGGAGGTCAGTGATGCAAATAGTATGTAATACAATTTTCACAAACCGGGATATCCTATTAATTACACACAATACATATGTACAACCTTTATTAGAAAAGATACAAGTGGCCTATGCCCTCATTTATTTAAAGTTACAAGCATAAAACATGTAAGATTCATTTGAACATGTAGTGTTGATTCTTTAAAAGTCCAACTGTACATAACATAATCGCAGTGGATAGAATCAGGACAATTCTAAAAACCATGAGCACTACCTGATTCACAGAACTAGTGACTAAAATAAAAACAAGTTGCTGTCTATGTCACACAAAACTCGACTGCGCACCACACCGGCCTCCCCACCCTCCCCCACCAGATGCAACCCTCCCCTGTCCAGGCAAAAAGAAGAGTACAGCAAAGCTGGAGTAGGAAAATAATAACCGTGAAACCCAACTCCCCCGGGGTGCACTCCAGCGTGGCGCCGTGGCAAATAATCGCGGCACCCCGAGACCCACCCACCAACGTGCGTGCGTGCTTGCGTCCGCAGTCCCACGTGTAGCGCCCTCACTGCGCGGACGCGAGAGTTTTGCATGCGAACACATGCGGTTTTTCTGATTTTTCCCCGCTGCGCAACCGCGTCGGCAACGGGGTCGGCAGGGTGCAGCCGCGTCGCGCCGCGGTCTCTCGCGATCGGCGCCGCGTGATACTACTACATCACGGGATAGTGGTGGTGGTGGTGGGACTGGGACGAGGCGGCGGCAGTGCGTGGCGTGGCCGTGTGTGGAAGCCGCGGCGCGCGGTGGACGGGAATGCGCCGGGCTGGTTGTTTTGATTAGAGCAAGTTCAGTAATATAGTTTCCTCGCAAAAAAAAAAATCAGTAATATAGTTAACTCAGTAATATAGTTAACTTACTTATAGCCAATATGTATAATAGGTAAGCTATAAGATTGGCTATAGTTTTCTCTCTCATATATATTTGTCCTGTAATATGTGTAAAGCTAGCTCTTGCATGTTAGAGCAAGTTTAATAATATAGTCAATAACAAGCTATAAGCCCATCTAAGAATAGTTTTAAAGCTAGCATATATAATGGTTAGACTTTAAGGTTAACTGTAAGTTTCTTCTCTTCTCTCTATCTCTGTTAAGTATTTAATTCATCTGTCTAAAAGCACGTGCAAAGCAGGCTCTTGAATAGGAGCCAACCTTTCTTCTTTTGCTTCATCTCTTTTCTTCACGTAGACATTTAACCAACCTCCTTATTGTCTCTTTTCTCCACATAAGCTTATAGCCAATTTACCACCCAGTGTTAAGCTTGTTCTGCAACTTGCGTCTTGCGAGCTGAGGTCTCGAGTCTCGAGAGCTTGATCGATCGGTGCCTGCAGGGGCACATGCGGATGCATCGGCGCCTTGGCTGGAGGGACCACCTGGGCTGTCAGGATGGACGATTTGGCCGGGATCCGAGATTGCCAGGTATCCGAGTGCCAATTTTGCCATCGCACCTGACTAGCACTTGCATGCACGGAGATACTCCCTCTGTTGCACGGAATTGCACGGCTCCTATGAGGCCTATCCGCCTATGTTTGATTTACATGGTGCCTTGACGTAAATAATCTAGAGTACATATTTTGATAATAAACTTAGGCCCTATTCTTTTCTGAAATTTGCAATGACTACTTTCTCTTAAATTTGCACGATTACTTTCTAGATTATCGTGTGCATGTTTCCTAAGCCGTTAAATAGTAAAGTATTGTATTGAGAAAACTTTATAAATAGAATTTTTTTTGAAAAAATAAATAAATCTATTTGTTAAGTTCTAAATAGTTAATACTTAATAAATCATGTATTAATGTCATTTCTTATTTTTGCGTGTCCAAAGTAATCCAATTCCAATATCACGAATAGAATCAGTCATGGATAAGGGGTTATCAACAGTTAGATAGGTTGGTTGGTCCGCAAAGAGGTTTTCTCTTTTCTTTTATGTGCACACGCTTCTCAACTATTAAATTATGCGTTTTTCAAGAAATTTCGCACGCACAAAAGGTTTTTTAAAATCAAATTAATCCAACTTCCAAGGTTTAAAATAGCTAATACTCAATTAATCATGCGCTAGTAACTTTTGTTGTTCTTTTTATGACGCTACTTGTATTATGTATTTTGTTTGTGACATTTGTGCAAGAAGATTTTTTCTGACTTACTTTATTATTAAAAAATACTTTGAGCATGATTTAGTTTTTATATAGTTATATTAAATTTTTAAATAAGATAAATAATCAAGAAAAAATTAAAATGACTTACATTATATAAAGGAGTATACTTGTATAAAGTAGTCGGGACGAAGGGAGTACTCGATTTGATACTAGTAGTGCGAGCTGGATGTCATACATTTTCACAGCCATTCTTGCCCCCGTGTTAGGTAGTACGTGTACGTACAACCACTATACTCTACCACACCCCCTTTCCTGCGGCCGCGCTGCATCAACTGATCCACGGCGGTCTCTGGCTGGCCACATAGCGACGATCGCGTAAACACTGCTTGATTGATGACACTCATCAGCATCTGTAAACAAATCGCAACATGAATGGTCCGTCAACTTGCCTAAGAAGGTGCGTACGGAATCGGGATGCCTCTTGCAGCCTCCCATCCGATACAGCATGAGTCTCTGCGATGTGGTGAGTCAAATAGTGCTGTGTTTGGCCTTGTCGCATGCCCGAACCGTCCACTGCAACTTGTCACTTTTTGTTCTAGTTTTAATTAATTGGTTAGTATTACAAGTACAAGAAGAAGGCAAAGGGAGAAAAGGAACAGACGATATATATCCAAACAAATTGTATGTTTGCGTGTGTGCGCTATATATGCCATGATATATTTTGACGGATGAGATCTTCGCGATAGGTACTTTGACAGGGAAGTTGTTCTGATTGACGGATAGATGATGGAATTTTTGTGCTTCGCTCGATTTCTTCTCGGTTTTTCTGCAGGCAAAACTATTTACAAGTCCATGTCAAGCTTGATGGTCGATCGGCCTGCACGAACGCTCGCACAAAATGGGGACCATGAGATATAAATGACCGAGGGTTGTTTGCATGCCGACCACGGGATAATCTGAAAACGACGATGAAATATGTATCCGATCTAATCTCTCCTTCCTTCATTCTTTCCACAGCATGAGTTACCTGTCTAGTGGTGGAGGTTCAACGAGAAGGGGGCATATGCCCCTTTTTTTTTCTTAAGAACCAAGGGGCAATGCCACAAAATTATTTTCCCTACTCATGCTAGTAGTTACATATGGATCAAGATTATTTAAAGAGTGGCAATCCCATTACCCATATGTAGCTTATGCTGTGAGTATATACTATATATATTATTATATATATTATGACTATAAATGGTTTTGGATACAATTTGTCCAAGCTGATAATTATATGCTCTATAGATGCTCAATTATTTTAAGAATGAGATGCATGCCACACATTTGAGCCCACAACTATATGGATATTTGTCAACTTCGGATGGAGATTTACAGATAGATTTCAACAAGAGTAAAAATACAGCATCGATGGCGGTACCACAACTTTTATGGTGGGTGTAATTTAGTCACATATCTTATAATTTATTTAAATGAGTCAAGACAACTTGTCCCGAGGATGCAAATCTTATAGAAAACCATATCACATGAAGTATTTGCTATTAAGTTGAATATCGTGTTGACTTAGCATGTCACTCATGATCCATACGAATATGCAAACGATAAAAATAGTTAACCCCATGTTTTCACTTGCCACTTTTAATATATACACAATCACATATTAATTAATATTCAACAATATAATATATTTCATGTAGTATTGAATTTATTACTCATATTGGTGATATTTTGCTTATTTGCAGGTCACATGTAGCCATATTTGTATAAGATAACAATATTGTGAACATATTACACATGTTTATTGTAATTTGCACCCCAAACACACGATGAGTGACTCATTTAAGCAATTTGCAAAAAAAATGTGACTAAATTGCACCCACATTGCAAGTTGTGGTATCGTGGCACGCCATCACGTTAGCGTATAAAATAGGTTTGAGTTCCCGTTTGGGCATTATGATTCACATGACAAGTTCATGGATTTGAAATGAACTTTGAGAGGTCGGGATTTAATAACATGGCCAAACAAGTTTAGGGATTGCCGAAACACTTTATGAAAAACATGCTGAGATATGCCAACGCATAACTAAATTCTTTTTCTTCACAGTTTCCCTTTCCTCACTAATACAGTTTTACAGTGCCAAACGTGACTTATATATGCTGTTGCATATCCGATATTTGTTCCTTTTTGGATGGAACCATGAGCATCTTCCATCGCTTTCCCAACCAACGCGCAACTTGCCCACACAGGCCACAGAAAACACTAACCAATGGTCGATGGGAATTTGAAACGACTACAGCACCTCTCGGACAAAGAATCGCATCCACAAGTGAGGGCACTATGGACTAATGGACATAGACATCTACTGCTTCTTTATTTTATTTATTTATTTTGATACAACTACTACTAATCAATAGCACTAATAAAGCATTACGAACTGGTAAGTATACTTAATGGTAATGATAAACATCATTGATTGGCGTAGGCGTAGGTCATGATGGATCGATGTCGATGATCGGAGAGTTGCAAATGCTGAATTTTGTGTCAACCATTTTCTTGTCAAGCTATGCTAGCTGGTGGTTTGCTTCCAGAGTGATGGTCATCAATGTTTTTTTTTTTTAATCTAAAATAACCTATGTTCAAGGGAGAGGGATAGCTAGCTAGTTAGTCTACGATTCTATGAACATATGTTAATCATGCAATTCGATTTGCATGTGATTATGTGAAGCACATCCATTGGTTTGAAACACAAAACTGCGGCGCTGCACTATTGATAGTCGACAGGGTCTTGTTTGGCATTTTGATTAATATTACTCCTAGTATATACATTTTTTTTTTTATCAAACTAGTACACAATGTCGAAAGGTATATATGGTGTGTGGTATCTATCTAGATGCTAGTACTACAATGCATATGTTTTACTCCTAGTATATACATATTCTGTTTTACTTGACGTTTAATTTGGACACTATCTTTTAATGCATACGTTTTGTTGATATTTTTACAACTATGTATTTATAGAAAACCATTACAACTTAGCTATATGATATAAGATTTTGAGTTTTGATTGCAAGTATTTGAAACATTATCTATTCGAAAACAGCGGGAGTATAGGTATCATAATACACTTGCGTTTTTCTAGATAATTATAATACACTTACATATATATATTAAAATATTTTTTGTTATATATATATATGAAACCAAACAGCACCTCCGGACCATCATGCACCTACCTCCTATGACAATTAACGAACTGTGCAATGCCGAAAAAAAAAAGGTTAGTTAATCGATATATGAGCAAGAAAATAATAGTTAAAACCAAACCAAACACCTTAATAAATCATCGCCTTTTCTTTGTTTGTGAGGAATTACTATCTCTAATTTTTTCTAGTGTTGGTTCCATCATCTGCTCAAGCTGGTACAGATTACTCAACTACTTAAGCATAAACGGTCGTTGTCTTGGAGGGTTAAACTTAGCAATTAGATACAATGTTCTCGTTTGCTTCTTTAATTTTTGTATTATAAAATTTCACGGCAATATGCATATGTACTGTGTGTGAAGATAGGACTAGACCAGCATATAGAACATCAAATCCCTATCGTGACAGTATGTATACTATAGATCATTTGTTTTTGTTTCGATATCTTTTTTAAAAAACTCTTTGTATGCTTACTTGGCCAGTTTGTCACACAAGAAGTAGTACAACGAAATGAATATATTTTTCCTTTTTTAGTTTTCCAATAGCTGAGGGAGTCAAAGACGCTTTTAAAAAATTGTGAGAATGACAGAATGCTTTACTTTCTTTCTTTTTGTTTTGTTGTCGAAACATTTCATCAAGCAGATGATTCCAAATGAAATAAATAAAACAAAAGGTATACATCAATCTTTATGCTCCATGAAAATAACAACAGAAAACGGGGAGAAATTTAAAGAAATGGTATACCAGTTGGCGAAACCAAGGGAAGCAGCTGATTGGCCCCCAACCACTAATTTTGCTTGAAAGGTTTTGTTTTTATACGTTTTTTAATTTGTAGATATTTCTCTTGCGAAATCTGTCGCATAGTATTTTTCAAGTCGATGTCGTTTAGTCCGTATTCATCTAGGACAGTACGGCTGCACAAATTATCGTTGCAAAATGAGAAACAAAATGAGGCTTATTGTGTCATTATAATGATGATGCTCTTACGAAGGCCCAAGCCTATAAGAGCAACTTGAAGAGGCCCAAATAACGCCTGTATCTGCCCTGGCAGCGTGTAGGCCAAGTTGTCAGCATGGTAATGACACATGGCCCACCCATATAAGTGTTCCTTTTCCACGTTTTATATTAACATGTGAGTTCGGCTCAAGGCCCAGTTCTAGCCCAATAAATCGTAATATTTACTCCCTCCGTCCCAACAAAAACGTTTATGCGCTTTTTTTTACGTAGGGAGTATTCCAAAAGAGAGTGGCTAGGTTAATCTTGATACCTCTATAATTTACTAGTCCTTTCATTTTCCCCTATATAACTTATTTTCGTACCAAAGACCCCATATAAATCAATTTCTCTCCTAATTTTTTACCTAGAGCTTGTTTCCAACAATTTCCCCCCTCTACAACATATAATTGGAACAAATACAACCGATGCTTGCTTGACAAATAAAAGGCACCATTTGAAGTGGATAACATATTCTCGTCATGCTAGAAACCTGTGTGCCATATGGAGTCGAGCTGATGGTGATAAATTATTGAAAATTTACTGTAGGTGGGTAATTTGAAGAGAAATTGAATATACAGGGCGTCATTTGTACGAAAGTAAGTTGTAAGTGAAAAAGTAGGACTAGTGACACTTATAGGGGTATTTGGATTTCCCTTGTGTTTTTTTCTTTAGCTGTTTCCATTGTGTGTTATATAATCGATCGCGACTACAGAACAGACGAACGCTCGCCAATGGGCTTGCTGACATCAGAGAAAAAAGGTTATTTGTACTAGATCTAATACCCGAAATACCGAATTTGATACCCAGAATACCAGGTTTGGAACCATGGGTATCAAATCCGGTACCCAGACACTGGACATGATACCCTGGATACCGGATTTGATACCACTGCGATAGCAAACAAAAATTATCTAGTGCTTCTTCTACCTCTTTGACGTCCATATGCTGTCGACCGGAGTGGCAACGGTGGCGGCACACCTTCATGACGGCAAGAGCGTAGGCTAGACATGGTGGATGCGTGGGATGGGGCGGATCCACGCCATTGGGGGGCCACCACGGCATGTCGTCGCTAACGAGGTACAATCGCTCCATGGCCCCATGAGCACTGACGACGCCGGGGCGGTGGTCATCGATGCCACCGGCAACATGGGCGGGGAGGAGGTGGTGGCGGTGAGGGCTGCCATAGGAAAAGACAAGGGGGAGGCAAGAGTTTCGTGGGGAGGAGAGAAGAAGTGAGGTGATGATGCAGTTCTTATTCATAAAATGTCTATTCATAAAATGGGTAGACAGGATGTCCATTCGAACAGGAGTATACGTAATATTGCTTGATAAATAAAGTACTCGGAGAATAAAGGACAACTGATAATTTTTATTGTGGATCAGACGTGAACGATTGGCACTCTTGTACTTTCCCATTTTCTTTGGGCATACTATTATTTAAGTCATCGAAATTTGTATAGCCGCATGGAATATAATCATGTATAATACTCGATCATGGTGGAACTTTGGATTTGCAAGCTTCTTAAACTTTGCTAAATAGCCAGACGACATGGTTCCTTAAAACAAGACATTGCACTGTGTGAAGTCCAATCACATCACACAAGAGAAAAGGATTAGTGGACTCAAAAAGTATATTAGTAGTATCATGTTTCATTACTTTATTGGAATTGGAACTTGGAAGCAAGTTGGCTCCACCCGGGATGCGCACAGCAACCTAGCAAGTACTGTACCAGTAGCCATGTTGGTATTATTATAGCAATACTGATCTTGGGCTTTGCTAATGTTAAGCCCTTAACCACTAAGCGTTGTCCAATCATTCGAGAGCTCAATCATGGCACATACATAATGGTGCGCCCCATTGATCAAATAGGTTTTCTGAAGGACGACGTTATAGGGTGCGTCTAAAATGTCACCTTTAAGGGATTGAGGTTATTTAACTTTTTTTCCTACTATGCTCGCTGATACGTGGATCCTAACAACCATGGGCCTACATGGTAACCACTGCTCCTCTAACTTAAAAGTCCTTTTTTTTTGCAACTTAAAAGTCCTTTAAAGAAGAATGGAGGTACTACCCCTGTCGAATAAAAAAAGCAGAATACTTCTGTTTCAAAATATAAGCATATTCAGTATTCAATTTTTTCACAATATAAGAATTTATGGGGCAACGATTAACATGCACAAAAATTCTAGACGTTTTGTTCCAATGAGATGCTTGGGAACCAAATCTAATCAAATCAAAATTAAAAAAAAAAATTGACCACCGACGTGACTACAAGAGATTCTTTTAGGAGTAGTTCTTTTACCCCATCGATCCTTAATATTTTTTTTTTACAGAAACTAGAAATGCTTATATTGTACTCCCTCTGCCCTTTAACGTAAGGCGTTTTTTTCCGTAAAATCAATATTTAAAAGTTTTAACTAATAGTTAAACTAACTATATTGATGTTTAGTGTATTTAAATGTGTTTACATATGATGTAAATTTTATATTTATTAATAATTTCTTATTGAATGAATTAATGATCAATATAAAGTATTATAGATCATGTATAGTTAAAATGTCTTGTTTTTAAGGACGGAGGAAGTAAAACAGGTGCAGGTAGTTGTAATGGGCACAATAATGGTAATTTACAAACAGGTTATGACAAAATCCAGGGTCCTGTTTCGGATTTTTCTAGCACTGCCTCCCAGATATTGCAAATTTGCAATCACAGCCCCCAAGGACCCCTCAACAGAAACTGCCAACCAGCTCCATGTATGACAAGATCGCCAACATTCACAAGGGAAGAAAAACAACATCAGTGGACCACTATACGGGAAAAAGTTGCATCACCAGAGAGGGCATACAATGGTTTATGATTGATCTCTAGTGAAATTGTCACTATTGTGATTGTGATTGTGATTGTATACCTTGGTATCAGGAGAAATGGAGACTTGGAGAGCATATGAATACTGAAAATGGAACTGAGGAAGCTTATCTGAACAACTTATTAGTTGCTGATGGATATACTTGCGCAATGCCATAAGCAGCACTATGATGAGCCAGCACTTTATACACAC
Source organism: Leersia perrieri (assembly GCA_000325765.3). Taxonomy (NCBI): domain Eukaryota; kingdom Viridiplantae; phylum Streptophyta; class Magnoliopsida; order Poales; family Poaceae; genus Leersia; species Leersia perrieri. Next base: position 5,679,744 of record CM002476.1, read on the forward strand.
ATGAAAATGACAGAAAAAATAATGAAAGGAGAAAATGCCTCCATTTGGACAAAGCTAAGATCTCAAATATCAGATAAGTAAACATGTAAGAATTGGTTAACAGTAACATTTAAGTAATCAATACTCGTCCAAGTAGCTGTACAATGACTCATCGTTCCTCCACCGACGCCTTGTGAGCAATGATTTGAGGAACCCCTTGCCTTTGCTTGAGCTTTTCTCCTGTTCTTTGTGATTACCCCAGTCTGAGTGTAACTGCATTGAAGTTTGTCTCTGCAAGAAATATTACATCAGAAGCTATAATAGAAAGGAAAATGTCTTCTGAATACGATTGAACTCCAGGAAAATCAATGATGTAGGTTTGTCTAAGGATCTACTAGTATGTGTAAAAAATCTACAAACACAAACAAGGTTATAACTAAAAAGTAAATATATAATCTGGTACTCTGGTAGACATACAAAATGTTTTGGATTCACAGGTGGCCTTCTTGCAACCGTAGCAGATCGTGCAAGGGGATTGGAGTTTGGTATTGGTGAACCTGCTCTTGTTTCTGCACAGCAAAAGGAATTCCAATAGTTGCCACTTATTTCTTTTCTGCAAGCTTCGCATCCAAAGAACATGGCATTTCCCAATCAAGTACAAATGATGATATAGTAAAAACAACATGCCTTTTGTATTTGTGTTGATGATTTGGGGAGATGGGGATTTAGCTCGTGCTTTTCGAGAAGGTGACAAGGACCGTGATCGATGATGTCCGCCACGTGCTGAAGGAGATGGTGAACGCACACTCCTGCGACAGAAGATGTATTAAAATTAAGCCCACAATGTATCTTTGAAAGAAAAATCAGACAGTGGATAAACTTATGAACAATTTGACTCAGAAGCAAATATAAACCAGGGTCCAGAGAGTAATCTGTTTACCTCATTGTAGACTGCCTGCCAACTGGTGTGGAGACTGTTGGAAGATAAAGCAGTTTCACAATCAATGATGATTCCCCCCCTAAAAATTTAGATATAGAAATGCATTCAACTTATTCAACTTACTTGATTGAGACTTGTGCATTTTACGGCTCGTATGTTGCCTGCTATATCGTGGAGGTTCTGAAACTGGATGAATAGCTGATTCCACTATATCTGCGCCTATACAACATAACCACGATAATGAGCGTTTTCACAAAAAGGCTCTCATGTAAAAAATCATAACAAAATAGAGTGTGAATTTGCCTGGCAATATGTAACGCCTGTGGTATTTCGGTGCTCGAATGACAAGAGATTGTTGAGACCTTCCCTCCTGGTCAATTGTCTGTTGGCAAATCCTTACTCTCTGCAAACATATCAGACAATGTCCAAAAATTAGAAACATATTAAGTCAAGCAATCTGTTATAAATTGAGACATGCTCAAGTAGAAGATAATAGTGTACGTAATATTCACTTGATACTAGAAAATTACAGAACATAGCTAACAGACTATATACAAAATGACCTTTCAACACAACACGCATATGGATATTATACCTGCTCAACTGAGGATACTCGAAATTCCGTTTCATTAACCTCATCAGATCTTTCTTTGACAAGATTATCCACCTTGTATGACACAAAGCCCAGATGGTCTACTGTGCTAACAAGGGCCTCAACTGTGTAATCTTTCAAACTTGTCATCACCCTACAGCAGTAGATCAGTGCAGATTTGTTTTACCGTTTTATTTAATGCAGCAAGGTAAACAATGAAACAAAGATCCAAATAAAACAAAAGATCTTACGTAGATTTCTGAGAATTGTTTCTGTAAAATACTTCAAAATATTCCGCCGCTGAGTATAACTGTGAACGCAGATTCCTCAGGTCCTACAAAGAAATACAGTATAATTTAAACTCAGCATTGAGGATACTATAACAAATGCCAGCTCAGCACATATGGGAGAAACATTACTAATTAACTAATGTGAAGGCATGTGGGGTTTCGTTGTGGACAAGGATCCTAATTTCTTTATCCCGAGCAGCAAAAGTTTTGACAAAACAATGCCCACACCATTGGTTCACACCAGACTAATCAACTTGCTAAACGAAATTAGGCCTTCCAAAATTCAAACGGTCAAAGATCCCATGAATTGCACAAGTAATGTTGCTGCTGCTTTTGCATACACTTGCTTTCTAGTATATGCCCTGGGATTGGGTTTCTGTCTTCTATGTTTGCTCAATTAGGGGAAAAGCACTTTAGCCACTGCAGAGTTGCACAGCCAATTATACATGATTACAAATAACGGACGATTCTTTAGAGAGGGTAATACAAGATTAGAAATTTAGAACCGCATGGTAAAAATAGAAGGCAAAGTAAGAACCTTTCAAACATTACAACTACAGTGAAGCTTGGAAAGGGGCACTACTAGTAGAGCCTATCCTGCTTGCTACCAAACTAGGGACAAAATCTTGTGATTGATATCGACAAAACGGCACAGGACTGATGAGTGCGACCCCAGAATAAGACGAAAGACCCAACATCAGGTAGGTTCCTTTTCCCCTTAAACCTTGTCAACAAATCAGGAAACGCAGCGCAATATCTACAATGCACAACCACACCTAGATCCATGACAGCAACAGGATGGGGAGAGAAGCAAAGATTACATCTTGACGGCTGAGGCGAGACTCGTAATCTGCAATTAATCACATACCTTGAGGCTGTCCGAGAAGAGGAGGCCTTCTTGCAAGGACATGTCTTCACTGGTCGAGGCAGCATCAACGTCAAGGTGGTGGGAGGAGACGGAGGATGGAGACATCGTGATTGCCTCCATGGCCGGAGCTGCTGTAGCTCTGCTCCCCACCGCCGCACCACACCCACCAGAAAACAGAGAAGGAAACAAAGGGGAGAAAATAAAATAAAATCCCCCCTTTCCAAATGCCACCAAAGATTAACACCTCCCTCCCTGCCAAGAACACCAAAACCCCTCCTTCCCTCCTCCGAGGCGCCCTCAACCTACGCAAGATCTGATTTTGGGCCTTGCGGTTTGCTCACTGCAGGACAGTGGCGGCCGGTGGTGCCATGGGAAGGGCACAGACGGAGCAAGCAACGGGAGGGCACAGAGTAGTAGCCGCAGAAGCAGCAGCTAGGAGAAGGAAGAAAGGAGGAGATGGTGAAGAACCGACGGGGGTTGGGAAGGGGATGAGAGTGAAAAAAGAGGCGCTTTTTCTGCAAATTTTCGCGTGGGAGCAAGCAGGACGCAAAGCTTTGCCTGTGGCAGAGGCCATTCATTCACACAAGTGACACTACTGCTAGCCTGGTACTACTGCTAGTAAATGTTTATTGCTCCTCGGCTAATTGCTAGGTGCACCCGGCGATGTGTCACTGCCATGTGGGGCCAGAGGTAGAACACTGTTAGGGGATGGGCCCCTGCAACCGTGCATGTAGGTGAAGGACAGCATGGATTGTGCAAGGTTGTACAGTGAGATTGTGCAATGGACCCGTGTGAGAAGATCATATGGTTGGCTACAGGGCCATGTAGTTTTGAGGTTTTTAAGTAGTTCGCGATTCACGTGATCCTATGTATTAATGTGTGTGTCAGGATGTAAAGAATGGTGTTCTTGGATTAAATTTTACTACTCCAGTATACTACTCATGTGTTAACAGACTTGATGTATAATGTGAGAAGCAAAATTTACTACCTCTTGCGCAAACGCTATAACCCCCTCTAAATATATACTAGCATTAAATGATAGAACGTGACACATACTAATATAACAAATTTAAACAAAATCTTTATCGAGATTCATTAAACCAAATGTGTCATATATTTTGGATGGGTGAAATAAAAAGAACTCCTACATATCAATTGTCTGCTTTCTATAAAAAGCAGGTCTTCTAACCTTCTACGTAAACTAGTAGAGTGCTCATGCGTTGCAATGGACGAAAAAATATTCTGGTAAGGAGGTGTCTATAATAATGATACAGTAATAATTAATAATACCAATCAAACAAGGTTTGTTATATAATAACAATGTTTTTTTATAAGAATTGTCAGACGGAACATAAATCGATTAACTTGACATAATGTCATTGTAAACCATCAATTGACATATTGTCATTGTAAACCATCAATTGACATAGTGTCATTGTAAAACATGCAACATGACAAAACAAAAATCCTAACGACGTTGGACGATGCTAATACAATAAAGTAAATCTTGTACACTGTTGGGAATATATCTTGCACACTCATTTCCTTGGGACATCAACATATGAGCTAGGAATTTATTCCTTAGGTCATCGCCATCCTGTATAAGTAATTAATTAGAATAATGAGCTACGCCTGTTAAATGGTCAACGGTACTGAATATGGTTATTTTCCTTTAAAAAAATTAACCTTGTATACTGGCAAATGTAGCTCTCCATTGCTCCAATAGCGCATGAACAAGCAAACAAGGTACCCAGACAGTGTGTTGAAAACAATAAAGTTTTAGCTTTTTCTGTGTTAGAGGAAATATTACATAGTTCAGACAAATATTTCATAAGAAAAATGATTACCTGTCTTCACTCGTGATATCAAGGATTATATGTTCCCAACGGGATAGGTCTTTCAGTCCATCCAAACTTTCCCATTGCTTTCACTGAGTAGTCGGATACGAATACAATCTTTTTCAAGTGAGTAAGGTCTCACTGGACTGCGAGAGGGCCCTTTACTTTAAACGAGGGAGAGCAAAGACACGACGCAATGGAGACATATTCACCTAAATCACGCCATCTCTGCGCCCTCAGCTACCCCAAGTTTGCAAAACTCTTTGTCTGAACTCAGGTACTTACTCCAGATTTTACTAAAACTTGAGTTTCAGTTTGATCTTTTTAAGCTGACCGTGTTACCGATCAGTTTCTTCATTTGAACCCGTTTGAGATTAGCCTAAGCAGCGACACCTGCCAACTACCACGAACATTGAACAACCTGACCAACCATTTGAGGAAAAGACGGTTCCATTTAGTGCACCACTTCAAAAGGGGCCACCCTAAAACCGGCCAATTCGATTCCTAATCAGGAGTAGAGGTCACCATACTTTCCCTCCCAAATCCACCGGGACGGGACCGCCCGTGGTTGTTGGTTCTTCAGTTCTTGCCTCCCTCGCTTGGGTTGGTTGGGTACACACGGTACACCGCATGCAGACGCCGTGCCGGGTGTCACGCCATAAACGGGTTTGTTTCACTTGAAATCTATTGGACAATTTAAGCTAGAGTAAATTTAGAACTGTCCAAGTTGCAGAGACAATAGTATCATGATATATGATATAGTCAATATATATATAGTTTTCTATAAAAAATAAAGTTTAATGTAACTCGAATTATAAAATATGTGGTTTCGTGAATTTTACTCTTTAAACTAACCAACGACACCATCAGACGCAGGACACATATCCACACCCACCTTTCGGATTAACGGGCGTCGCTAGATCATTAAGTGACGGCCGTTAAGTTCTAATGGCCCCAATTAATATCTAGCGACACCCGTTAAAAGCTAACGACCATCAACAACTTCTCGGTAGGGCGATGATAGCGACAACGAATCCCAACTGACTATTTAAGATTTTTAAGGGATATAGAAAGGGGGAAGAAGGGGTTCCTAGTGGTTTAAAAGAATAGCCTGGGCAGCGAGCAGACCGGCATTGGGCAATAGACATGGAAGGATGGCGAGGTGATAGTGGTGTCACTAGAGCCATGGAAGGAGGCCAACGGTGGACGGAGTAGCTACCAAGGGTGCTTGATGCCGTTGTCGACTTTAGCGGCGCGAGCTGCCACTGCCAGAATTGGAAGCGCGAGGGGAGTGGGGGGGAGGCTCACCGTCCATGGGAAAAAGACGGGAGGGGGAAGAGTGGTGGGGCTTGCCGGCGTCGGTGAGCTGGGGCGATGGCACGGGTTGGCTTTTGAGATGGAAACATAGGGAGTTTTTCCTTTCGAGGAGTGGTGGTCTGATTTTTTAATTTAGTTTACAAAATATGTACGTATATAATTTTAAAAGCTATGATAGAATTTGGATTGTTTTGAAAAGTTTCTAATAGCTACATCTTTTTATAAGAACCACGAAAAGTCATAAGCTCCCCGAAACAGACCAATGGTAGGGCACTGTATTTTCAACACCGGTTTGGGCTTCTGCACACACAGGGGCCTTGTTTTGTTATCAGCCCAGGGTCTTGTGCTAACAAGGCCCAGATTACTTTTAGCACACCACAGAAGGCCCATCCCATGGCTGTTTGGGCCTTGGGGACTTGGGGTTTCGGTCGGTTGCTCGGCCTGCGGCCTCGCGAACCACAGGTCGCCGTCGCGCCGAGCCGCGCGTGCGGTGGTGGGTTGGGTTTGCCGACTTGCCGGGGGCTGCCTGCCTCCTCCGACAGCGAGACGGCAAGGCCAGCGCGGGACGGCGAGCCTGCCTGCGCCATGGAGGCCGCACGTACGCACGCATGGGCACGGGCTGGGCAACCACTGGTGCCAACCGCCTAACCCGGCCTGTCGAGCCGCGGTCCGCGGGGCGGGTCACGCACTTGCGCACCCCCTCGCCTCGCCTCGCCTGATCGCCTCATGCCGTGCATCTTCTGCTTGCGAGCGACGATCGTTTTGGCGTTCTGTTTTCAGCTCAACCCAAACACGACAACAGTTTACCCAACTTCCGACCAAAGTAATAAGGCTGCGTTCGAATGTAGTTGTTGGCAAAAGAGGGAAAAAAAACAATAATAGCACACGCAAAACGAGAAACGTCATTAGTACGTGATTAGTTGACTATTAGCTATTTTAAACTTTTAAAATGGATTAATTTGAATTTTTTAAACAACTTTCGTGTAGAAATTTTTTCAAAAAAACACATCGTGGTAGTTCGGGAAGCGTGCACACGAAAAAATAGGGAAAAAACACTGTTTGTAGTTGACGATAATGTTTTTCTGCCTACAAATGAATGCAGCCTAAGTAGTTTTACCGCTTAATTCACCTTCCGGAAGTTATTGGCCCTTAATATTCATCTCTCTGTTTCAACAGTTTCCCCCTTGTTACAGTGTAACCAGCCTTGACGCACAGGAATGCTTGTCTAGCTAGTGCGGTGGTATTACTTCTTCCACCCAACAATATAAATATTTAGGCTGAGATGTAAACACATTATAGTATAACTAATTTGGCCAGCGGTTTGTCAGGATGTTGTACTAGGATATGCTACATCTTACCTCAAATTCTTATAAATTATTATTTCTTAAAAGAACTGCAATCATGTCCATCAGCCCCGATGTTATCATACTTGCAAGCTAACTCTTCTTCAAGAGGCCATTCCTTAAAAAAAAACTGAAGCATTTTTACAGGAAAATCATTTTTCAATTCAGAAAGAAAGATGTAATACCAAAAAAAAAAAAAAACTATAGGTGATATAACCATTTTCATCTTAGAAGGTTAAATGCACAATGGTGCAAATTATGAGAATCGCCGCTCATATCTGAAGGAAAGGCCATTCAATCAAATTGAATGAGAAGATGAAATAGATACTACTATATGGTAACATACCAGTAAATTAAGGGGTGAGAGCTAATACCATAACTTATAATATCCCTTATATATTTACAAAACTTACACACCAGTTTTATAGCCTCACGTTATTCCTTCAGCACCATTAAGGTTTTGACTAAACTTAAGCAAACTACTAACGAGACATTGTCAAAGCTTTTTTTTTTTCTTTAATCTGGGAAACCTATGTTACATCAAATTTTCTTCAAAATGCTTGTGAAGAAACCAGCAACAAATCTGTTGCGTCAATAGGACGAACTAGCCAGTAGCCACCATTTTTCAGCTACGACCATCTCTGATGACAAAATGATAGCCACCAACGCTTCAACGGTGAAAGGCTAAAAAATCCACCTTTCAGCCCTACACTCCGCCCTTCTAAAGTTCAGTCTTGTGATCCTGCTCTGGATTAGCAGAAGGGAGTGACTTCGGGTGAGGGTCGATTTTCTTCTCATCTTCAATAGGATAGAGTACAATCTTTCTGACCATTTGGCAAAATTCCCTGCAGGAGTCATAAATATATGCCGTCATAAGTTATTGTCAGATGACCAATGATCTATCAATTCTTTTTGAGGATATGCAGAAGCTTACAGCCAAGGATCGTCTCCAACTTTCATTGTGTCTCCCTCATCGTCAGTGAAAGCCACCTTCCATTTCTGTTTGAGGTCCTTTATATTGAACATCTCTTCCAGCTCATTCATCAGTTGCTCATATCCATCTATATTAGCTAGATCCACAGCTCTACCCACAGCATTTCCTTGCATTTGAACCTAGTACAAATATCATGTCAGTTTACAGTCTACAAAGCAAGGGGAGAGACAGAGATATTATTTGTACCTTTATGCGATTCTTTTTAGCGTAATTCTGATGGCTTTGGATCTCTCGGGGACTTTCATCCACAACAATATGATCTTTTGTCACTTTTGAGAATGCTGACAGCTGACTAGAGTCTTCGTTGGAACCAGCAGCTTTCGCTGAAGTTTCTTCTGTCCCCACACTTGCCTTGTCAGTGGTAGCAGATATGCTGGTACATTTCATCAAATCCACACCAAACAGACGAAACATGCCATGTTCCTTTTTTCCTTCAACTACCTTGGATGCATTTGGAGCAACTTCTTCAGTTCGGTAACCAGAGAGAGCAGTGTTCGTAGACAACTTGGAAGTGGGCTCCTCAGCTTGATAAGCAGAACGCGCAGGCCAAGTAGCAAGTCTTGCTTCATTGCTGGTAACCTGAAAAAGTTTTTGAGATATCTCTGACAAGGTAGGGGAGACACCCTTGCTTGAAGAGTTGAAGTCCTTCAACCAACTTTCGAGTACCAGCGGATTCTGACAAACTGAACTACTACTCACAGCACCATATCCTAGATGCTCGCCTGGCCAAACAACTTGATGTCCAGAGATACAATTAGGTTCACTGGAGCCAATACCTGTCTTCTCGTGCTGTTGTGGCATTCCAGATAGCCAAAATTCTTGAGCTGGTTCTGCAAAAGAAAACAAAAAGATTATGAGCCAGGTTTCTTTGTTTATTGGTAAGTTGAGCTATGTACAAATTTGAATGCCATACCCAGTGATTGAAGATCAAGAGTTTCGCTTGGCTCCCTAGGCCTCTTGTTTTTCACTGATGATTGCAGGGGTACAGTGATGGCAGGTGCAGTGGCATCACAAGTTTCAATTTCCCAAGGGGAAACCCTCTCAGGGCCATTAACACTTGTAACTTCATCCCATTGGACCTACATCAAGAACAATTGAGATGATAATCAGCATTGTGTAAGAAAAGAAGACTAAAACAATAGAAAATGAATTGTTATTACCTTCAAGGACTTCCATTCAGAACCTGACCACTGCGGAGAAAGATCATCGTCACCAACTATAGTTCCAGAAAACCTACAGGTTAAAAAAAAAATACATCGACCATTTGAATATGAGATGATGCAACGTATCAAGAAGAAATTGAAAGAGAAACACGAGAGCAAAGATTAAGCCATTACTTTTTAACAGGGACATCTTCCCCTTCAAAACTCATCTTAAACCTCATGCCCACATTAAATCCAATCTTACTAGCTGCAAGGTATTTATTCACACTGACAATATATTGGCTTTGGCTTAACCTTAAAAATAAACAAACATCAAGGGTCACTAGCCGAGAATAACTATAGTTGTATCATAAAAACGACGGTAGAAATGGCCCAACCTTGGTCTGTAATACACTAGGAAAATGGAATTAGTCTTGATAGCATGTGATGCACTTGCAAGCACACCAAGATGCATGCTTTGGCTTGATATGACAGATGCTGGCATTGTGCTCTGTTTCTGCACAAGACGCCTCACTCCGACACGTTGTTCTCCTGTCTCACTCCTACAAAAACAAAATATACATGATGCCCTTTTAATACATACATCTTACAAACATCTGCACAAACTTGTTCACTTCTGGAGAGTAATTAAATAGCAATACATCCGGGTTTTTCCATATGACGTTGGCTAGTTCAAAATCGAACTAGTCAAACTAGACAACGTCATATTAATAAAAATGTAGGAGGTAATAAAAGCACTACAATTAAGTGAGATTTGACCTCAAGTAGACAAACGCATCGCCAGAAATCAGCTTCTTCGACGTCACAAATGTGCTCCATCCAGTAGTCAGAAGATGCCTACGGGGTTGGCCTAGAGAACCAAGAATCGCGCGTCATTATGCACATAAAGGCTAGCATACTCCTAATTCTGCTGACCGAATAGCAGTCAATGATAAGAGAACTACTGAGAGCAGATAACTAAGAGAACAAAAACTAAATTTTGCATACCCCTATAGATGTGCTTAAACCTCCACTCAGAACCATGGAGGTCCTTTGTGATGAGCTCTTGAGTTGGCGTCAACAGGGACATATCCTGATTAACAACAAACAAGTTATGATTTTTACATAACCAGAACATACTAATACTATTACCAAAACCATGAAAATTTCACATACCAGTGGTGGGAGGCACTCGTTGGCGTGCCTTCGGAGAACAGAGAATCCGCCATGGGTGCTGGTGTCGGACGGAGTCAGGATCTTGCAGAAGGAGTGCACCACAGGCCTAGGCTGCTCCGGCAGGGGCGGGTCAGGTAATGTTGGCAGATTCTCTTGCTGAAAAACAATGGAGCCCTCCAAATCACTCCTTTTTCCACACTAAACCCAAAATTGGTCCTCTTTTTGGGCCGATTCGACATAACACACTACCCAAATTGTGATCCAAGTGCAAATCAAGTAAATAACTTGCAGTAAAAAGAAGATATGCCCAAAACATGTACTCCTACTAAAATTTCAGGACTTGAAAAGCAGAATCAAAATTCAGGGGAACCCAACCAAAAGGATGCCCAGGATTACGGAACAGGCAACAGAAAGGACATTCCAAAACCAGCAGAGGAGACTACTAGTAATAAGGCGACAAGAGAACAAAAAAACACCATCAAGTGGTGGTCACCACTCACATCCGGGTCCGGCTGCAGGGTAATCTGCGCGAACACCTCGTCCGTTTCCGTCTCGGCCTGCAAACCAACCCAAACCCATAAACAAACAAAGAATTACTAAAAAACACACACCAAAGAGAGAATTACGGCCGGCCGGCGGAATCACCACCAAAGGCTAGAACTTTACAAGAGATCAAAGACACATACCTTGAGCTCGACGTTGACGACCTTGCAGAGGATCTTGTACGGCACCTGGAACATCTTGATTTGCTCCGCCAGCAGCGCCGGGTCCGTCGGCTCTTGCAGCTGCCACAAAAAAGAAGAACAACAAGAACAATACGCGCGTCATCGTTCGTCGTCAACCTCGCGGGGAATAATGGAGGCAAGAAGAAGATGATGGTGAAGAGGGAGAGAATTCGGAGGAAGAACCTGCTCGAGGTGGCCCTGGAGGAAGTAGAAGACCCTCTCGTCCCTCTGCGGCACCTCCACCAGCGGCCCCGCGCACGCCCTCCACAGCTCCGCCACCAGCTCCGGGTCCCCAACTCCTCCTCCTCCTCCACCACCTGCATGCACAAACCAAGAACGCTCTCGTCGTGCTCCTTTTCTTTCTCCTACCACCGGCAAAAGAAAAAACGAAAACAAAAAAACACAGGAGAACAAAAGGTCTCACCTTGCGCCATGGGCGGCGGCGACGACGGTCGTTGCCGGCGGCGGACACGAGAGAGAAGCAAGTGAAGAGAGAGAGGGAGAGAGAGGAGGAGAAGAGGCGAGTGAGGTGGGGGGAGTCTTGGGTGGTCTGGTCTGGTCACCGGGTGGTGCTCTCCCGTGTCAGAGAGCGTCCCTTTGTTATTTAGGCTCTCAACAACATTAAAGAAAGCCGCGGTGGTGGAGGGAAGGGAGGGGAGGGGGATGGAAGCATAACGGCGGCGTTACAGGGATGCCTGCGCTTTAACACTCCTCTGCCTCCTCTCCTCCCCCTTGGTCTTTCTTTGTATCTCTCCCACACCCTTCTTCGCTGCTGTTTCTTTTTGCATATGAGCCCTTGTATCTTGTACGAATTAGAGGACAGTATGCCTAGTGTAAGAGAGACTTTCTTTAGCCTTGCTAGATAAATGGAAAATGGTTGTATGTGTGTTTGGTGTGCACTCTCTCTTCCAACTTGCAATGGAAATGGCCGGGTGGTAGAGATAGTAGAGATGGGATGCTTCATTAGGGCCGCTTCTAGAGACGGAGTAGCCCAATGATAGCATGTCGAACTGATAACATCGTGACATAATAAGACGATGATTTCACTAGTATCATATGTGAGCATTCATTGTTAGAGATCGAGTGATCAAATCTTTAACCCGATGATAGAGTGGCTGAGTCTCTAGCCTGACTTGTTATTGTGGTGTATTTTAGGATTTTAGGTGGTTGCATACTAAATAGCTTCATTTCTCAAATTTAATTATTAACTGTCATATCTGTTGCGACGACTTTGCTTAGTGCAAACATCCTCCCGGAAAATAGTATAGCATTAGTGTAAGTTCTTTTTGGTAAAAACAGAATCAATGTCCCACACCAAGCATGATAAAATGCTTTCCACGTGATGAACGGAAAGATCATGATCGTTGCCGTGGTGAGCGAAGTACCTTGGGCTAGCCATTTAGCATAGAATGACTCATGGTAGGTACACACATTAATCTAGCAAGATGTCCAAGTGCACCATACACCCCATACGCATGCCTTGACCGGGTGGAAGGGGGTACAGAGACCAGCTCTATGACCTAGAGCGTGGTTACAACATTCCCATTGCCCACTGTGCTCGGTATCCTCATTGCCACCCAACTTAGTGGTAGTGTCACCATCTTGTTTGGTGATTACCCTCTCGAGCGCATCTACTTGATTGTGCCCAAGAAAACTATACATGCCCCCTTGATAGGGTCTTGAATTAGCGTGTATGTGCTGGCAACCCTACCGATGCGTATTGTGATTCTGTGCCGGATACATGGGGACCCCCGCAAGCATTGACACCGAACAAGGTTTCTATGCGGTGATCGTGGCGCGTTTCACTGATTTTGTAGATTTATCTATTTAGAATTCAACTTTCAACTCCAGACGAACTTTTAATTCAAATTCAAAACCTCCAACTCAAAATTACAAAACTTTCAGTTCCAAATTTGAAAATCTTTCAACTTTGAATTTTAAAACATTTCAAATCTTTCAACTCCTAAATTTCAAATCATTTTTCAAATATCTCAAATTCCTAATGTCAAAATCTTAAGCTTGAAAATGCACAGGAACAAAATCTGAAGCATGAAAAATAATTATGTGGAACAGAGGGATTAGTGCATGAGAGAATTCACAAAAAACCAAACGGAGGTGATAATCGGAATGGAGTATGATGTCACGTGAAGAAAAAATGTGTAGAAGGGCCCTTTTGTCATGACTCCACGTCCACACACGAGGGGAGGGAGGCTTCCCTAGTCACGCATACGTGCTAATAGTGGTCTTGCCCCTGACAAGGCTATCCCAAGGTTAAGCCTCACTACAGACCTACTACCATATAGACCATATGCAAGACCGCTTCCGGGGAACCAATACTACCCTCAAGAAAGATAGCAGGTGCAATGGGCACCCTACCTATGACTAGTAATTGTTAGAAATGGAACAATGAAATCTTTAACCCAAAGATAGAGTGAACGACTCTTTGACCCAATTTGTTATCATGACTTTTTCTAAACTTTTAGGTGGCCGCATACTAAATGGCTCCATCTCTAAAGTTTAATTGTTATTTGACATATTTGTTACGATGACTTCACTTGACACAAATGTCCATCCATGGAATAATAGATGATGTAAAACTATTGCAAGTTGTTTTTCTAAAAAATGAATAATCATTCTCCCAACAAAGAATTAAAATCATCACCAATGTTTCTACTTTTATGTTCCTTGCAACATAAATGGTCATTCAAAGATGAGATGCTCAATGTAGAGCCATGTCCCCATGTTTGACTTATTTGATCAAAATGCAATGTAATGAGATTATGATATAGCTAGTATCGTAAGTGGAAATTTATTGGTAAGAGATGGAGTGACAAAATCTGACCCCAATGATAGAGTGACCATGCCATTGGGTCGACTTGTTATTTTGACATATTTTAGATTTTTTTGTAACCACATAATAAATAGCACCATCTTAAAATTTCATTATTACTTGCCATATTTGTTGCGATGATCTTGCTCAGCGCAAATGTCCACATGCAAAACAATAAGCAGTATATCAGTGCAAGTTCTTTTTTGGTAATAAAATAAAATAGTTTACCAACAAAACTTAGAAACCATCGAAGTATACAAACTAGAAAATGTTCCTAACATACTCACTTTTCTCTTGCCTTGATAGAAAAATAGTTGTGTGTGTGTGTGTTGATAACACTTTCTCTTAATTTCCTTCCAACAAAATGGATGCATAGTGATGGGATGCTTCATTAGGGCCATCTCCCCACCTTACAAATATAGGGGTAGCCTAGTGATAGCATGACTACATAGAACATCATATGGTGCTTGACCTATTCAATCAATCAAAATGCAACACAATAATGTGATGATTTCACCAGTGCCATGGGTAAGAATTTATTGTTAGAGATGGAGTGATCAAATCTTTGATCCATTGATAGGGTGGCTGAGTCTATGGCCCAACTTGTTGTCGTTATATTTTAGATTTTTAGGTGATCACATACTAAATAGCTCAATTACCAAATTTTATTTTTTATTTGTGTCACATTTGTTGTTATGATTTTGCTTAAGTCTAGCAATACACGAGCCATAAATGAGGTGGTTGGGCGTTGGCTGTTGACGATTGGCATTTATGACGGCCACAGGCCGGCGAGCTCTCGCTTGCTGTGCCCAAACAACAGCCTGATACGTGGGCCCTACCTTATCTTTGTGTCTAGTGCCCCCCGGTTCCATATCACCGACAACTGATGTCATAAGTGAGAATTTGTTGTTAGAGATGGAGCAATCCAATCTTTGATCTAAAGATGGAGTGACCGAAGATTTGACCGACATGTCATCATGACATATTTTAGGTAGATTATTAATTTTTATATTTGTTGTTACAACTTTGATGGACAATATAGAATTTGTGCAAGTTCTTTGGTGAAAACCAAATCATTGTCCCAACAAAAAATAGAAACTAGCCCCAATGTTGTTATGATCTATTCCCTTGCTAGAAATGTGGTTGTGGGAGTTGCTACACTTTCTCTTCCCT
Organism: Leersia perrieri; assembly: GCA_000325765.3. Taxonomy (NCBI): domain Eukaryota; kingdom Viridiplantae; phylum Streptophyta; class Magnoliopsida; order Poales; family Poaceae; genus Leersia; species Leersia perrieri. The sequence continues at coordinate 5,694,951 of CM002476.1, forward strand.
CTCTAGAGAAATGGTTATGTAGATTGAGATCGGATGCTTCAGTAGGGCCATGTCACACGTAACAGAGATAGGAATATCATAGTGATAGCACACACACATGAGAACATCAAGTGGAGGTTGATAAATTTGATAAGTACACCATAATGAGATATAACTTCGTGAATTGCCCTAAGTGAAAATTTATTGCTAGAGATAGAGAGAAAATATTTGACTCGGCAATGAGTGATGAAATCTTTGGCTTTAGTTGTTACCTTAACGTATTTTAGGTGGCCTCTTATGAAATAGATTATTTCTAACTTTAAATATGTATATCATATTTATTGATATGACTTTGGTCTGCTCGATTGTGGACCTGCAAGATAATGGCTAATATAGCATTGTACAAGTTCTTTGTTTAAAAATGAGTCACCATCCCAATAACAAAACACAGAAATTCTCATGTAAAAATTTATAAATAACTGTGGTGTTCCAAACTTCCTTTGCTAGCAAATGACTATAGTAGATATGGGGATGTCGTGGCCATCTGGAAAAATGATTCCTGTAGTTACGGGCGACTCCATGTTGAGCTGATGTGGTGCACAGGACAAAAAAAGCTTTTGAATTTTATTAGTATTTGGCCATATTAGCACATAAACAAGATAATATATACATAATTTACATGCACATGACACCCATTAATTTTGGTTTTAGATTCATCCTTGTCTGTAGTAGTGCCTTGAACTGATATGTATATACTCAGTGTCCTTTTAATAACAAACACCCAAATAGCTATAGCTATCCCCAAAACTAAATTTAACAAAAAAAAAACATAGAAGCACGTATAAAAAAAAACTCACCAGCTTTACGAAGGACGAAAAAACCAGTAATAATGTTGCCCCATATATAAATCCGGAGCAACCATACACGCATGGATTTTTTTGGAATTAAATTCGATCATTATCATATGACGCACAAAGCAATCATTCATGCAAACAAAGACCCGATCGATCGCGAGACCATGAGCAGCATCAGCAGTAGTCCAGTCCATGCCACACATGCACTGACACGCACGCACGGCCTTGAAGCTAAGCTGCACGGCGAAAAGGACGCAAAGGATTACATGCTACACGTGCAGTGGATACCGACGATCTCCCAATCTCCAGCCAGGGCCACCACCTGATGAGTTATGAGTGACCTCTCTGCTCATCTAGACGGGTCAAACAAAAAGTCTTAGCTGCACACATTGGCCCACCACCCAGCCACCCAATCTGAATCCAATAATTCATTCCCTGCAGGGACTGTATGTAGTTCGGTTTGTGACTTTGTATGGTCTTGTCTTGCAAATGCGATTCATGTTGATATCACATACACATTTCCGGCCAGTGTGCATCATGCACACTCTGTTTAATTCAGCATTTCTTTGCCACGTACGAAAATGTGTAGTGGAAACACCAAATGAAAAAAAAGAACCCCTCTAAAAAAAAGAGAAAGGAATAATGTGTAATACACATGCAGCTTGAACTAATTTGTGTAGAATTTAATACTATCCGCGTGTTATCATTTTTTTAATGTGTCTCTCGCATATTTTGTTGTGAACTATAAAGTTAATTCTTGATGTATAAAATATATAAGTCACTATAGTCGGGCCATGACATCAGATTAAAATTAAAATGTTAGTTATAAGTGCAGTTTTACCATGCATCCTTGAAAGATGTAACGTCATGTAGATGCTAACAGGTCACGATAGGTAATTGGAGAAAAAACAAGTAGAGTAATTCGTCATGTAGATGCTAACAAGTCACGATAGGTAACTGGAGAAAAAAACAAGTAGAGTAATTTATCCGTCCTTGAATTTAAGGAATTTTGTCTATGAATTTCTATAGGCAGAATCCCTTACATTTAAGGCGATGGGAGTATTACAGTTTTAGGATAACCCATCAATATTTGAGCCGATGTTGGCATAACCGTATAGGCAACAATTCAAGATCATGCTTAGAGGTTGAGTGCAATTCAAGATCTTGCTTAGAGGTTGAGTGACGGTATTACCCCCAACACATAATACGTTCAACATTTATGCCGCTCAAGGCTATCCATTATGACGCACGACAGAACCTGCTTGTTCACACATGAATTGGCTAACGCTCTAATGCGCTTGCCGTCAATGGCTAGTCCAGCCATGATCGTCATCTTCACCAACCTCCACTTCTTAGAATGGTAAGTTCTAGTTTCACCATTAGACTCTAGCATAATTACATATTGCTAAAATTTGGCTCATAATTCAAAAGATTTGTATCAACCGTAGCAACACTCCGCTAATTAATCATCAGTACCTATAATTTTTAGACCATCGAATTAAGATCCAATGTCCCACAAACTTTCCCATTTCCTCCTCATCTTCTCCATTTATTTCTCTCCCCAACAGTCTGAGCCACACACGCTTGCAATGCCTCCTCCCGTTTCTCCCCACTCCTTACACCACCTCCCCTTTGTCTTGCCAGCGCCACCTTTGATGTTGTTGAGGCTTACCGATTAACCCTACCCTCAACAATAGAACCCTGCCTTCCTCCACCCCCTTCGGTTCCCAACTCCATTTCTTACTTTCCCATCATCATCCTCCCTGGTGCCCATGTGCGGCCTTCCCTCTCCATCTCCAGTGGCGACATCTAATGCCATCTTCTCTTCTTGTTTTTTTATGACTGCACCACTCGTTATTGGCTTTCGACCTGTGTCTCTAGCAGCACCTTTGTTGCCTTGACAATGCATCCATGTCCTCCCTCTAAACTAAGGAAGGCCCCCTACCCCCAATTTCTCCACGGCGACCGTAAATGCCTGAGCTCACCACCAGATCTTACCGCCAAAGAGTCACATGATATCAAATCTATATCTTTTCCCCTAATATCTCTAATATCTTTAAATGTTAGTTAGCAAATTAAGGTAAAGTACCAGGTGATTTTGGGACCAAAACAAATTTGACTCATTATGAAAAGATAAAACATGGTGGGTGAATATGTAAAAATGCACCCACTTTTCTGTTAGAAACATACTTACCTTTTCCCCTCTTTTAGACGGAAATCGTGCTCTAGTTATTTCTGTTATTTTTTTCATCCCATTGACAGGTCAGTTCAACAACGGTTAAAGTTTTTTGGAAATCGGTTTCCCTTTTTTCCAGGATCCGGGCCCTCTTTTTTTTTTTCCCTTAGAAGAAGACCATTGCACTCACGCCATTTCTGTGCTCAACTGCGTGTTCGTGCACTCGACGCCCATACAATATATGCGAGTCTTGTGTTGTGTGCGTACAAAAATACATATATCTACCATGTATCATATCTTCGTTTGTATATACGGTCGTCTTGTATACCTATCCTCCTAATACGTACGTGTACGGCAGTATTATGAAAAAACGTACGTACATGCGTACTTGTGCAAGCCAGTAATTAACCGACTTTTTTCAAAACAAAAAGTCATGATAATTTCAGTTACTGATTAGTATTAAATAAGGATTACTAAACACCATGCCTATTAGAGCAGTACTGTAATGTGGATGATCTGCCGTTAATTAACCAATGAATAATGGCCTAATAGTTTATACTAATAATTAGTACTTAATCCTAATATAGTGGTACTCATTAAAAAACTGCATAAAACAAATAAAATTATGAACAGGCCTCCAGTGTTTTGATTTCCTACGTACAGTTTTTCCTAACACAGTACAGACGTAGACGCCCACAAATATGTTCACACTCACCTATGAATACACACGTATAACCTACGCCTTTGATCACATTCGAAAACTGGATTAACATATCTTGGTATTGACAAAGTTACCACAAACACCCCAATATGAACGTATGTCACTTAATATTGAAATAATATTAAATGTAAATTCTCGTGTTAAATCTGAGATTTTAAAAACAAACTCCACTAGTCAGGAACCTAATCAGTTGACTATACTCCCTTCGCTATTTCCTGCGAATAATTTGGAACGACGCCGTTTCAAATTATGCATGTTGAGTACGTTTAGCTTTTGAAAGCATATAATTAAGCATTGGATTGGACATATGATAAACGAATTGATCTTCTTCAGATGGATGTAAGAAAAAGGCGGGGTTTTTTAAACGAAGATTCCAAATTAAAGAAGCTCAAGTGCAAGAATCTGGAATCTCCATGTGTCAACTTCGATAGCCGCTGTTACAGCAAGAGAAGTGCGGATGTAAATTAATCCTTCGCTTCAAGAAAGTGACTCTATTGATCTGAGGCGTGTTCCCATCTTGAAAAGTATCACCGTCGAGAATTAATGCTCCTAAGATAAGAGGGGTGGGGTGGGGGGGTGTAAAATCGCTCGATCTAACATTTTTACCGATTGGACGTGGTTATCCTGGCCTGTACGAAATTTTCTTAATTTTATGTGTCTGCATATAAAAATATCTATGTTATGTTAAATCAGAATATTTTGAGTGAGAATGTGAGAGCAAATAATCAACAATGCATGCAAAATTGGCATCTGCTTCATTTCTTTATAGCTTAAAAAACTTTCTTCCAAAACAATCAGTAGACCACGTGTTTTAAGTTTTCGTCAAGTTTATTCATCAGTCTTTTATTACTGTAATCAGGTAGATAATCCACGGTAATAATTTGCTTCATAATATAATCTAAATCAAATTTGATCACTAGGCTATTTGTTCTATTAACTCCGATCAGAACATCTTTACACCGAGGGTTTACCATGATGTTTGAAAAACACAAATTATAGAGAGCATACTAATTACTTCAAGGATAACCTTCATTTGTGCGTGTGCGCTCGTTGAGTTTCCAATCGAGCGATTTGGGTTTGAAGAATCGATCAAATATAACTCCAAAAGACCTGGGGTTGCTGCCCTTGGCTTACCAATTGAAAGCTGTCGCCAGATGAAGTTGCACGCGTTGTCACGTAGCATTTGAAGATAATGGAAGTAGTATACCATTTGAAGAAATACCATGCACGATCGTCAATATAATACTTCAACAAAAATCATGCTATATCGTCTATCAGGACCCGACATCCTCATCGGCAAAAAAAAGTATTGCAATGCCAGCTGCCCTCTACTACAACAAGAGCTCAATCATTCGCAGCCTCCTCGTACTTTAACTAGTTAATAAATATCCAATAACAATCTTTTTCACCTGTCATTAGTGATCTCTATTGCTTTTTAATGTACTAATCGCTTGTTGTTGGGTGAGGAATATTCGTGGTGACTCTAGTGAGACTCCATTAAACATACATGCATGCATGCTTTTGCAAGCCTGTAAAAGGAGGACCCCCTTCATGCCTACGAAATTCGAAGGGTGATTAGTTTAATATTATGGAATCAATGATCAATCCTGCAAATTAATTAAATCAGATATAGCTTTGCCTGCATGGGTTAAGCTAAGCATACTAGTAGATGTGTAGTGCTAGTGTTGTGCATGCTAACTTTTTCACGGCCCTTTGCATTGTGGCCCCATCTATATATAGATATCTCTCTTCTCTCTCACACACGGATACATATGATTTGTTAGTGACAATGGATCCAGAGTTTTTATACGCTCAAGCGCTCGCCTCCATGTGGGAACCAAAAGCCAATTATAGCGTCCGAGTGACTTCAAATACACACTAATGTCTATTACCTAAGTTCCAACCTATAGCTATTGATGTAATACATTCTAAGATGGTGAATTTAGATATAATTCTGTCCAGATTCGTTATACTAGGATATATCATATCCATGTAGAAGTAGTTTTATTTTAAAACAGATGTGGTATATATGACTACTTGTATATGTTTTTTATGTTACAAAATCCACAACTATTGTACATGTATGTATATGTTATTGTGGCCAATAAAACTACTGAACCGGATGAAGTTGACTATGCTAAGGGCTTATTCTGTTTGGAGGAATTTTAATCCATAGAAATAGAAAAGGTAGATGAATAGGGATGGATGTGCACACCAATCCATAAAAATTTATCCATGAGATTAGAGTGGATGAAAAAAATTATATGGTTTCTTTCTACATCTTATAGGAAAGAAAAATTTTCTTTCAGTTTTCCTACACTCCAGTCCTACAAAATGAATGACATTCGTAGAAATTAATTTTTTGAAATACAAATCCTTTGTCTCCCAACAAAACGAGTAGGCCCTAAATGACTAGATATAGGTGGATGTGTATGAACAATGCATAGCGGTTTAGGAGTATATCATAGACTCCGCACTTGCATCATGTGCCTATATATCATTAAGGTGTTGACCACACGGCCTAATATCATCTGACAGGAACATCACGATAGATCCAGGCCGTGTGGTCAACATCACTTAAATGTACGCATGTATGCATTTGCGATGTGCACGTCCACACATCAGAAGTTATTTGATGCCATTATCAATTTATAGGTGTTACCGTGTATAAGTACCTATGGTAGTGTGTGTATAAGTAATTTATGCGTGTTTAATATTTGTATCTCATTTTTTCTCTCTATGAAAGGAAATAAAAATCAAATGAATTTATCATAGTTTTTTTTTTATTTTAGCCCAATGATGTCAAGCTCAGGGGCGGAGACAACCGAGGACAAGCGGACACCTCGGCACTCCCAACAAAAGTGCTTCGCTACGGCACTCTTTACTGATAGTATATCCCCGATACTCTCTACTAGATAGTATATCCCCGATAGATACAATTTCATCTGTTAATTTATTAATTGTACTGCTAGTTGAAAATATTATTAACTACCGGTGGTTGAGGTGGTCTACCAGTAGTATAGTCAATCTCAATCGCCTATGTTTTTTTATCTAATAGATCATATTTATTTATACTACCGTATCAATTAATAGAATATTTTTTCTACTTATAATACAACTTAAAAAAATCAACGGTTGAGATTGTTTCTAATCGTATTCGAGCGCGTGCCGAAGCGAAGCTCCAAGAAAACAATTTTCCTTATGACCTCCTTACTAATCACGTAATTATATATCAGGCATTTGTTAGCTAGGCCCCTTCAACTCTAACAATTAATTATAGACCATGGCAAGTTAGGCCCCTTTATATATCAATCCTGGCTCCGCCGCTGATCAAAGTGATGTCATCGGCAGTTTGACGTACGTAAGTGAGTCCCAGCGTTGGCTGAACTCTAGCAGTATTATAGCTATTCTCATAATATCTGCAAACCTGCAAAGGGTGAACTCACAAACTGTCTCTCTATAGCATATTCATGTCAAAAAAGGGCTAGGTGCATCGGCTCGGCTGAAAAAAGAATGACACAGCACATGGATAGAGGCAATCAGGCAATCATAGGCTAATCTCTCGTTTAGAGCCGCACTAATGTCTGCTAACTCAGCTTGCAGCCGGTCATTTTACAGTTGCGGCGCAGTGATTTGCACAGTGTGTATTGGAGTTGTATGCAGTTTCCTTACAGAAATCATTACTGTGGGTGATCTCGAAACAGGTTCCTCCCTCATCTCCCTCCCGGGGCGCTGGGAAAAAACAGCATGCCACGTGGCGGCTGTACCCAACCTCGAACTGATTGCTGCGAATATCGGATGGTCATGTGCCAAGGTTAGAGGCAACCCGCACTGGGTTCGTCGGCGGTGGCATCGTGCCTGTTAGCTTTTCGCTTCGACGTCGTTCATATTTTTATATATGTTTAATTTTTTTATATATACTTATTGTTTGTCTTATTTAAAAATTTATGAAATATTTAAAATTATATATATACACATAAAAATATATTTAATAATGAATTAATGATAGAAAAAGAATTAATATTTCTGTAAATTTTTTAAATAATACAAATGGTCAAACATGTGTTGAAAACTCAACGGCGTCAAATATTTAAGGACGGAGGGATTATGTCGGACTCATCACAAGTTTGGTCAACTTTCGCTGCTGTACATAGGATAAAAGATAGCATTAATGGAAATATGACGCTTGACCGCAAGAGCCGTGGCTGGCCCCTGTTGAGAGATGCACACGTGAGCGAAGACGGTGGCTTTGACGCTATTACTTCATATCATATCGTAACGGGTAGGGGTGTTAACAGAGCGGATAATATCCGCTTCGATCCGATCCGAATCCGTTCGAATTGAGGATATGGTAATGACTTATAGAAATCTGATGGATGTGGTATCGGATGCGGATAGTGGGATGTGGATGCGGAGCCGGATATGGTATTGCCAATATCCGACGGATGCGGATTATCCGACTTTTCTATCGGATTATCCGCAAGTTAATTCCGCGGATAATCCGATATTTTCAACTTATAGGCCACCTAATCTAATTTTTATGAACTCATCAAAACTTCAATCCATGCATTAAACCTTTCTAAGGTTCATTTCACTTCTCCAAGGTATCCAATTGACTCTTCTACTCCTAAACCTTGACCCTAAATCGATAATGTATAATATTTCTATTAAGTTCTTTGTCGATTTTATTATTATATTGTTACATGTTGTATTAATGACTTAAAATTATATGGATCGCATCCGATCATTGATCCGCTTCCGAGCCGACTCCGCACCACATCCGACATCCGAAACAATCCTAATCCGCATCCGCATCCGCTTGAAAATTTTGGTTTAGGATATGGTATTGCTACTATCCGTCCGAATCCAATCCGTTAACACCCTAGTAACGGGCGTGAGGTGTCAGGTGGCATGGGCCATCAGACGCCGCCTACATCATTTTTTATTTCACCTACTCCAAGCGACATGCTACGGGATATGCGGGACCCACTAGGGAAAAAGTCAACATGCAAAAAAAAGAAAAAGAAAAGGTGGGGGCCATGGTCAATGTGGCAATGCTTGAACTTAAAAGGAGGATCAAAACCACTGTAAAAAAGCTTTGAACATTTGAGACTCCTTATACTTAGAACCAATCCACTAAGTTCTAACTTTAACTTACTCACACAACAGACAACCTCCGTGCCATGCAAAACTATCTAAATTATGGCTATTTTCTAGTCCTTCATTTCAAGTGCTCCATTCGGTTTCTCCCGTACACCTGGGATGAACATAAAAAAGGAGGTCTCATATATTTCCATTAGAGAGAGGTTCATATTCGACAATTAATATTCCATTTTTACAAGATTCCGAAAAATATTGGAATAAATGCATTTGACAAACATTCTGTAATTTTGGCATACTAAATTAGCATGTGTGTTTACGACTAATTTATTTTCAGTGGTAGAGGACCCATTGTCCGTTGACAGGCAAAAAATAATATAGCTACGGTCTCTCATAAGTGATGGCAAGCGTACAGTGTATGTATATGTTTTTATATTAATAATAATGTACGTGTGGGTATATGCGTGTCGGTGATATATGCCCGGGGTACCACGTGGTGGTGATATAAAGCGCCTCGGGCCCACTGAAGCAAAGTAACGAGAAATATTAGACCCGGGGTGAGTGGCCCGGATGAACCCCGGGGCCCCTCCGGGAAGAAGCAGACCACCCCGGGGGAGCACCCGGGGGGCCTGTAGATGACCCGCACCAGTTTGCCCTTTAGAAAGCGCGCGGAAGGGAGCGGCGTTCATGAGGGCTGGCACGGCCTCACCACATTAATGGCGATGTGAGATGGCGCTGCCATCTCCCACCATCACTCCTTTCCCTCTGACCGAGGGGAGGAGGCATGGGCGGCCGCGGTAGTCATGGGTGACCGTGCGGTCGCCTGCGACGGGACGCCCCCTCCCGTCTCAATCGCATTTAATGCGACGGAGAGCGGCGTGGAGGAGGAGGACGAGGTTTTCTTCAAACCCCTATAATCAACCTGCCCTATGGTCTACCAGCTCCGGCAAGGAAAAAGACAACAAGACCCCACGAAGCCTGCAGCACCTGCCCTACCAAATCCACTCCTGATCCCGGATTACGCGGCGGATAAGGGAAGTGCGTGCTGGCGTGCCTGCGATGTCGGGGTGGAATAACCTGCTCTTGACGTCCAAGGAAAGGAAGAAAAAGAGAGATAGACATTGTGGTGTTCCCTTGAGTATAAAAGGAGACCCAGGCTCATAGTAGAAGAGGGGACTGAGAGAGAAAAATACACCCACACTTGTAAGCAAAAGCTTTCTTTCCATGATATTAGTCACACAATAGGAGTAGGGTATTACGCATCCTGCGGCCCGAACCTGTATAAACCTTTGTCTCCATTCTCACCCAGAATCGGGCTTTACTCTTTTTTCCCCACGCAATTGCAGTACTCGGATCCACCCGTACCCCTGGGCCGGACAAAAAAGGGGTTCCACGAATCCCCGGTGGAGGAGTTTACGCTCCGACATCTGGCGCGCCAGGTAGGGGGTGCACTCATGGAGTTTCGAGTTCCATCGTTTTCGTCCTGCTCCTACAATGACGGATAACCCATTGTTGCACACAGTGTCCAACCCCGACGCGGAAGCGGCGGGTGCAGAGGACGCGGAGGACTCCTCTGAGTGCGAGGAGATCGCCGCCGAGTCAAACCACAAGCATGCCAAGAAGAAGGCGATAGACCCGCTGCCCGCGGCTACGGCGGCTGTTGGCACCCGAGTGCCGGCGGCCCC
>CM002476.1:5705565-5721154 GCA_000325765.3 Leersia perrieri
TGAGCAAGTCCACGCGAAAACGCGCCGTCGTCTGCAATTCGGAACGCCTGAGGCTGCCCTCCAGGCAGCGAAAGCCCTGCTGCGCCATCCCCCGGTAACCCCCGCGCAGGGATCCAACGCTCAGCGTTGGTTCGACGGTTTGGCGAGATTGGTGGACACGGCGCAGCGTCAGCTCGTTGATATTAGCCAGCACTCGTCATCTCGGTCCCATAGAACTCACCGCTCCCAGGGGTCCCCAACCCTAGTCTCATCCGCGGCCGCGCGGCGGCGTGCAAGGCGGAACCTAGGCGCTGAGCGGGCCTCAGGGGCCCCCGGCTAGGGACCGTGCCGATGTGCAGCTGGATGACATATACCCCGCGCAGGATGCACCATTCGTATCGAGCAGCGACGCGACGCGCGCCGCGCCGGTCGAGCTCCGGATTGCGCCTCATCTTTAGAGGGCGCACGCGCGCGGGACGAGTGGCTGGTCAAGCCCCATCGCGTGCCGAGCCATCCCGAGGGCCGTGCGCCAACACGCCATCTTCACCACCCCTCTTCTTCAGCAGCGGGTGCCAGGCCTTCGTGCCAAGCCTCCGTAAGGTCAGCTGGCCACCCAAGTTCAGGCCAGCCCTTACCGAGAGATACGACGGCTCCGTCAACCCACGGAGTTCCTCCAGATTTACACCACCATCCTGGAAGCTGCTGGAGGAGATGACTGCGCCATGGCGAATTATTTCCTCATGGCGTTAAAGGGACAGGCACGGGCATGGTTAATGAACCTCCCGGCCAACTCCGTGCATTCCTGGGAGGATTTGTGCTGGCAGTTCACTTCGAATTTCCAAGGCACGTACCCCCGCCCAGGAACGGAGGCCGACCTGCACATGGTGCGGCGGGGAGAAACTGAATCCCTCCGCAAGTACATCCAGCGTTTCTGCCAAGTGCGGAACACCATACCGTCCATCGAGGATCACGCCATGTTGAAGAAGATGGCGTCGAAAAACTCGCGGACCACCAGTCATCTCTTTGAGCTGGCGGACAAGGTGGCCCGCAAAGAAGAGGCTAGGATCTGGAATCCTAGAAATCCAGTCCCGGTCACCTCTGAGGAGCCCCCGTCCGAGCCCCACGAGGCTCGACAAGAGGCACCGAAAGAGAAAGCCCTCTCGCGGTGGAGAAGAGGGCCACGTCCTCGCCACCGACGGTGCGGAGAGGCCCCAACAAAAGGGGAAAACAGCGGGTAACCGCGAAAAGACTCAGGACCCCTCGAGCACAGGTCGCTCGGGGTCCAAATGGTGCTCCATCCACAACACCTCCCGTCACGACCTCACCGAGTGCATATCGGTGAAAAACCTGGCCAAGCGAGTCCAGGGTTACAGGGAGAAGGAGCGGGAGAGGAAAGGCGACGAGGGCCGCCGCGAGGGCAAAGCCTCGGCGGCCCCCACTAAAAGTCGGCGAGAGGAGGCCCGTGGCAAGGCCCCCGTCGAAGACGATGATGATGACCTCCTGGGTTACCAAAGCCCGAAACACATACTAGCCACGGTAGACGGGGGCGGGTGCGCCTACGGTTCCCGTCGTAGCTTCAAGACCATGAGGCGCGAGCTCCTGTTGGCTGTGCCGTCGCACGAGGCGGCACGACAATCGTGCTGGTCAGAGGTGACCATAACCTTCGATCAAACTGACCACCCGACGAGCGTCATCGGCGATGGCCATATGGCTCTGGTGGCCTCCCCCACCATCTGCAACGTCAAGGTGGGCCACGTCCTCATCGATGGGGGTTTGGGCCTCAACATTTTGTCCTCGGAGGTCTTCAACAAAATCAAGCCGCCGGGGACACAGCTCAAGCCATCGTCGCCCATTGTCGGAGTGACGCCGGGGAAGGTGATGCCTCTCGGGCAGGTTTCCCTCCCCGTTACCTTTGGCGGCCCCTCCAACTTCCGCACTGAGCGGGTCGACTTCGATGTGGCCGACCTGAGTCTGCCTTACAACGCCGTGCTCGGCAGGTCGGCGCTGGTCAAGTTCATGGCGGCCGCCCACTACGCCTACCGCCAGCTCAAGATGCCGGGCCCGAATGGCCCCATCACCATCCATGCAGATGTCTAGACCGCGTGGCCTGCGCAGAAATGCGCACTAAGGCCCTCGCCGGGGCCGAAGATGGACCCGGGGGCTCCACACCCGACGCATCGGGCTTCCGGGCCCCCAAGAAGAGGATCACCTTAGCCGACGAGGTGCCCATCAAGGTCATCCATCCGATTGATACCCCCACCGAAATTACGGCCAATGTGCCTCCACCGTCAAAACCAACACTGAATCGCAGCCGAACGATCCACCGTTCATTTAGATGGTAAAGTCGATCGGATCCGGTGCCTTCCACTATTTCACGAAGGAGATCGAAAACCCCTATTCGTTTATTAGTAAATGACTAATATATTATTTCAAACGATCAATTTATATAAAAGCACCGAAGCGTTCCTCATCACATTATCACCAACCAAATGCAAATGAGACACGCTGTTCAGCCAGATTAGCAAACCGTGCATCGAACCATCTGTTCAGCCATTGTACGTTGATTTTGATCCCCTGCAGACACCATGCTGGGCCCCACGCTGCACGTACGTCCGCACCGTGCACGAGTGGAGTGGACATATGCTTCCATGCACATGTGAGAAATGGAAAATGTGAGGGATTTATTTGTAACTGAAATACTCACGGCATAACAAATGTCATTTCTAGTGTCAAGTGTCAACATCTCACTAGGATCCCCTATGGTCTGGCAATCTGGTAGGCAATTTGTGGTCCAGAACAATTGACCGATTTCAGAAAACAGATATGTACAACCGTCACGCCTAGTTGCATACATGTAAGTTGTAAGTTTAAGTTTATCTGTTTTGATAAGTTATGTTTAAGATTAAAATGATGAATCTATGTCCTAAGAAAAAAGATTGTACTTACCTTCTTTCATATAGAATTGACAAATGCTTGGTTTTTTTCTACAAATAAAATTGGCGTTTTGTTTGCATGCGGCTATTTGTTTTGACCGAGTATTCAATAACGTTCGTATGTCTATTTGGACGCATGCATATTATTATGACACCATGTGACATTTGACATAGGCTGTATCGCTCCAACTTTGACTCTCTGATGGTGCGCCATCGTTTGCATACGGCTGGTGTGACTTCAATATAAACTTTAATTTAAATAATCACTAATCAATTGTTATTTTTGTCTCGCTGTACAGTTCATATGCACAAATTAATTTTGCATGATGGGATTAGTTTCCTGGACTTTAAATAAAGATGGTAGCGAACTAACATTAATTGAGTCGAGCTTTAGGCATGTATCATGTCATGTTTAGTTTGACTAATGTTAATGGTATCTCAATTGACATATATCGTCAGATAGATATTAGAATAGTCTATACGAGAATAATCATACCAAACACCCTCATTGGACATGCACTTCAGTTTTAGTCTAAAGTTATGTCTACATAAAATTAGACATGATATCTAAATTCATATCTAATTATTCATTGAACAAGCATTTGTCCAATATAAAAGCAAGTAGCAAGTGGAATACAAGGACTTGCGTGTAGAAAATCCCCATCCAATGAATTGAACCGTGAAAGGTGACAAATAGGTGAAGCAAAGGGTCCCAGTACCTTTCCTAGGCAACGGGGGTCTCCATCACCAATGACATGCCATTTTAATCATGGTTTTATTAGTTCATGAAGTCATGATGATGTCAACAAGAGAGGACGATAGTCCCTAATCTGGGCGTTGGGCCCCGGGGTTTTGCATGGGTGATATTTCCTCTCGTCCAAATACTCCCTTCATCCCATACTGTCTACCATTGTTAACTTTTTAAATATATTTGACTGTTCTTCTATTAAAAAACCTTATAAAATATAAAAAAACTATATGTGATGCTTATAAGTATATTTAATAATAAATTAAACCATAACAAGATAATTAATAATTACATATTTTAAATAAGACAAACATTCAAACTAGTCTTAAAAAATCAACGGTGTTATATATTTTAGAGAAAATGTAAATAAATCATTTTTGTTTATAAAGGTTAAGAAAGCATGTAAAACAGTTTCTGTTTGTGTACCGAGTCTTCTCTCTGATCATATATACTTCTTGTTTTGGGCATGGATTCAATTCAAATTTTAGAAAGTGTACTAAATTACTCATCATTGTATGCAGAAGATGTTGATGTTAAAAAACGACGAATATTTGTAGCCATGAGAGTATATAAAAAAGATATTATGTTGAAAAGAGTGATAGCATTTATTAGCAACGATAAGGAAAATATATGAAAAAAAGTAGTTTGGGGAGATTGAAAGAGGTGGGAAGACTAAGCCTACCTTTTTTTTAATTTATAAAGTATTTCACATAGTTTTCTTTTGTCAAAAAGAAGTATATATAATTCTATACATCATACGCATTCCATAGTCATTGACATGACATATGAACAAAAAGAATCATGACCAACTGTGAGCATTTGCTAGAAGTTGAAAGTACACGGTTTTTTTTTCGACAATATTCTCTCCTTTTTCCTCCCGAAAAAATAGATTAACCAACAGGGGAAGCCCCAGTTAATTAGTACTACAGCTGAGTATAGACGATCGATTACTTAGTGAAAGTCTGAAAGATGAAGCCATTTGTCAGATGTTTTTTTTCTGGAACAGATGTTTCGATGAATTTCATGGGAATTTATTGTTTTCTATAAAATTATGTAAAATCCATGCGTTCCAGACGTGGGTGATTAACTACGTTCTACAAACTCCTCATGAACAATTTGTGACATCTATATCCTAGTACTAATTAGTGGCACACTTGGTTGGTCACATTTGTCAGTGTTGGAAACCTAACGGCAAGGATGGACTTAACTAACGGTACTCAACAACTGTACTTGCTTTGGACCAAAGTGAACTTAGTGCTAATTAATGCCTTCGTCATTTGCTTTCTACACCCTTCTTATCCAACATAAGATGACATTTCCATGCAACCTACTCTTGTTGTCCATATGACCATCTACTTCTTGACATCACAAACACGGCTGCTTGGAAGCTATTGGAAGTATACTGAAAACGAAATGAATCATTCCTAGTATTTCAGTAGCATTTTCGCCGGTCTTCTTCACTACCTTATTATACAAGTACACTAAATATTCTATAAGAAATACTGCCTATGTCCAAGAATATAAGTATTTGAAGACAGATGTGACCCCTTACAATGAATTTAGACAAAACTTCAGTCCATATTCGTTACATAAGGAGTCGTCACATCCTATAGAAAATGTTTATATTTTTGGACGGATGAGTACTTAAATGTCTAATAACAATAAAAATGGTGAGTTAGAGCTGAGTTCATATTATCATAAATTTGCATAAACTACCCAGTAGCCAAGTGTTACTCATCCATTGGATATACATCAAAAATAGTTTTTATTGTTATGTTGCTCTGTTTTGTTCCTAAACTCAGAGAGAGAGAGAGAGAACGAAAAGACATTAACAGGATTATGCATATAAAAAGGGATCATGAAAATATGCTAAAAGCGTCAGAATCGGTCAGAGATGCGCAAGGATCTTTGTCATTCACATGGAGAGTATCTCAAGATTATACTAACTGAAGAAGTTTATGTGTAATTCCACTATGATGAGCTGTGCCAAGCTTAATCATATGGTAGGCAAAACATGAGACACAGACAATTCAAGGGTCTTGGGGGCAACAAGGTCCTGTTTGGTTTGATAACTGAATGGGCAAGAGAAGGGGAAGACATTAAAAAAAAAATCAGTAAGCAGATCCGCTTGATCATTATCAACTGCCATGACAATAATGTGGAGATTATTCGGATGTTATGCTGTTGGATCTGTCGTTTGCAGTGGGATTATGTGGAAGTTTTCTTGCCTTCTATTTGTCAATGTCTTGGTCCCCCATACTTAGCGCTTAATTTAATCTGGATGATGCGAGTTTATGGTCACCATAACAATTGTTTAAGTCCATTTATGTACTATGCTCACTGGCCCATGACATTAGTCCTTAGCTCAACTTAAATGGACTAGTTCAGTTGTCATCTATTGTAGCTGAAGGCATCAAGGTAGCAGCATCTGGGAAACAATTTTGCCCTTCTAATGGTGTTCTACAACAAGACAAATGGGACGATATTGACTAACAAGCACTTACTTTAGATTGTAAGAAACAAAGATTGTTTGGCACTATGCTCACTGGTTAATTACTACTAGTTGATCGTGCCATCTCACAGAGGCATTGGACCATCCAAAGTAGATAGAATGGTATAATACACATGACTTGACAATCTGAATACAAGGTGCAATGAAGTTTACATTTAGGAGGAAACACAGTATTCAGAATAATTACGCATGATGTTCTGTATGTAGCTTCACCAACCGTCCATGTAATCTTGAGACAAGATCACAATGTACAGCATAGGTTACTAGTTTAATGACTTATTGGCATCTATGAGTTAGATTGACTTCAAGTCTTGGCAGGAAAGATGTCAGTGTTATCAACTTTTTCTAAGCTTTGAGGCAAAGCATACCCTAGACAATCTACTGGCTTCTAAGCCATGAATAGACAGGCAATAACATTAACAATTGAGCCTAATAGTGAAGAGAAGAGGTCCTATATATAGGATTGGAAAAGAATATGCCCTGCAACTTGTTATACCTATCTTGACCATTTCATTGCAAATCATGCACCACTCTGCAAAACAGAAATATTTCTCCTCAGCTCCGGTGCACCGTGAATTTTCACATGATGCTTCCTAATTCATCCTAATCTGTTCCTATATCTTAGACTGCATATCTCATATATAGTTATGATAACAAAGATCACATTCTTGATTCAAAGCAGCCAAGCACTTAGTCTCAACTGTCATTAAACTAATCTTGGTTGCAATCCCGACAGAATAACATGGCAAGCTTTCATACTGTCGATCGATTCTCCCATCCAATGAACTCTGGTTTGTGATGCTTCTTCAGTGATGCATACATGTGAGCATTAAGCAAAGTGTTTGGCGTGGTACGAGATAATTATATGGCCTAAAAGCTGGCTAGTGGAAGGGACTTAGAAAATTTAAAGAGGGGAAAGAAGCATTAGCAAGCTTAGGCTCTATGGAAGGGAGGCATTTGCATCTCTGACCATTAAAGGACGGCTTAAGGCCTTTGATATGGATCCACTTGTCGGCACACTGTTGCATACTTCGCCTGTATTTTTTTCATCCTGGAATGGCATTTTTTGCGTTGCGAGAATAAAGCGATTTGCACCTTTTCTCCCGGCCTCCTTCCCTGTTTCTGCTAATATATTTTTATGTCCTTGATTCCTGATGTTTTGAGCTCAAGTTTATCATCATCAATAGACCCCCTGAAGTGGATGCTGATAAGCATGGAGAAATCCATTCGCAGCTGAGACACACTAAAATCCTGTTAATTGCCAGCAATCTGAATGTTGGATCCAACACTGTCTGCACATACAAGCGTTGCACTTGGCCTCAACTCTCATTTCCTCCTGACATTTCTGTTGCTTGATTGCCAGGGCCCATACATATCAAATGGTTCGTCACCTGGGGAACTTTCTGTGACACCAACTTCTGCTGATGGCCCCTTTCTCCTCCAGTCACTGATATCCTGCTGAAAATTCAGTGTTGAAAGTAGATGTTCCTATCACAGATCACACTGTTATCACACTATTACTGCATGTGCATGAGCACGAGTGCAGATTAGGGAGTGAAGCTTTCTGTCCAGGATCTTGGAATGGACTGGGGCCTCTTATGGAGTGAAATGGGCCAACAGCATGTGCATTCCAGCGTTAGGTGATAGAAATGACCTGATGCGATGCAGAAAAATGACCCAGGAGAAATAAAAAGACAATCATCTGATGCAGTGATGCAGCTGCTGATTCGTGCAGAGGGGTTTAAGCAGTTGGGGACATGGTTGCTTTCTGTAAATGTGCATTGTCGATCTAGTTTTGGCCTTCTGAAATGACCATGGGAATTGACTGGTGATGCTGAGAAAGAACAGACGGTTGCTGCCTGTTGCATGATGCATGGGCCTTCTGGCATGGACCATTTATGGAGATATGTTGGCAATTTCAGTCCAGATGTTGTAAGATGAACTGTGGATAAGTGCTGATCTCAAGTGCCTCAGATTACCCAGGGCAAGATGGTTACTGAGTCTTTGCACAAAATTAAATGGCATTGTAAGTCCCAGTTGTAGTTCTGACAAGGACATTTGGCAAACAGCTTAATAAAGCTTCAGCATCTGCGTAGTGTCTGCAGTTCACTGATGATCAGAGGATTACAATACACTGTTGAGAAAAAATCTCAAACGCCATGATGTTGTCTCGGAAGAATGATCAGCAAAACTCCCAGGCCCAGGTGAAGATGGGAGAGATCAATCTTCCTGGTTGTAATACTTGCAGCAGAGAAGATACTATTTGCTTTGTATTGTGGAAGGTATAGTATTCAGATGTATGGGCCTGTCCTGAAGAAAATTGAAGAAACATGTTCAATTAAGGCAAATATTCAACATTTGCTTTGTACAGTAAATGAACAAAAAAATAGGACACTACAGGGTCTACAGATCTCCTCAACCAAACCAACAAATTAAAACGTATAAAATTTCAGATAAGGCGAGGTAACAGTTGCTGGCTGTCGGTGAGTACCTCTTCTCTCCCCTTGGTCTTTACTTCTCGGCAGATCACATTACCAAGGTGAAACTACTGCAAAAAAAACATAGTACCCTTCATCGCGACAAAGGAAAAAATGGCAAGTGATCTTTGGAAAAAGATGAGCACAATAGTATGAAAAATCAATATAACAGCCAAGCACTCGAGTTGCCCATTTTGAACTGATTAATAACCTCCATTCCAGGTGTTCTCACACACTCAAATGTTTGTATAATTTCGGTCAATCTTACCCTAAAATTCCACCGCACAATCATTGTACGTTACTAATTTTTCCTGTTTGCTTCCATAATCCAAAACAGCATGAGAATTGGGATAACAACAACATCTTAAACAGGGACGAGACCAACAAAAGTTGAAAGACAGATCAATTTCGCTAAGTATTTCCCCTTTTTCCTAGCCTATAATGCCGGCTGAATCTCCTGAACACGGCGAGCCAGGGCAACGAAGAGGATGCCTCCCGCGACCTCGCCGGCCTCGAGGGCAAGCCTCCTCGTTGGGGAAGGGAATTCATTAGCAGGCCAAATTAGGTGACTCCAATTCATTTGTAGGCCGATTCGGTTGATGACAAATCAGCCGGCCAAATTCAATAGTAGGCCGAAATCATCGAACGGAAGTATGCAGACCAAATTCATTTGCGGGCTGAATTCTTTAACGGCAATTAGGCGCGCTAGATTTATTTGTGGGCTCGACTTTTTAAAGGGAATTATAAAGGCCGAATTATATTGCGGGCTTCTTTGACGGGAACTATACGAGTCACTTGCGGGCCAAATTTCTATAACGGGAATTAGGTTTCACTGTAGGCGGTTGAAATTCACTTGGGGATGAATTAGTTAACGGGAATTTCGTAGGCCTAATTCAATCGTGGCCCATATCGTTGACGCTATTTTCGGGGCAAATTTTCTGGCGGGCTGAAATGGTATACGGGAATTAGGTGGACTGTATTCATTTGTAGGCTGAATTCGCGACGTGAATTCGCGGGCCAAATTCAATTGTGGGCTTAATTATTTGACGGAAATTTGGTCAGCCTTATTCACTTGTGGACCATATTTTGTTGACGCAATTTTCAGGCCAAATTTACTGGTGGGCTGAATTCTTCGACGGGAATTGTGTGAGCCTAACTTACTTGCAGGCTGAATTATTACGGGAATTAGGTGGGCCATTATCACAGGTTGGCCGATTTGGTTGACGAGAAATTAGTGGGCTGTATTTGTTCGTGGCAGAGGTAGTTGAATGCAAATAAAATGGGCCGAATTTGTTGATAAATCAATCGAGATGAATTCTTTCTTGGTCCTCGGTGCGCCGAATTTGATGATGGGAGAACCGCTAATATAATTTTTACCTTAAGTTTGTCATCAGTACACTCCTGAAGTTGGATACTGATAAGCAAGGAGTTATCTGAATAGTGTATGCGCAAACAAGGATTGTTCTTATCCTCAAATATGTTTTATTCCCTCCTGGCCTATCTGCTGCCTGCTGGACATCAAATGGTATATACCACCTCGGGATCTTGAAACAGCATTAGCAAAGCTCCCAAGTAGGGCTGTCAAAAAAGCTCGGAGCTCAAACTGCTCGAGTTTGGCTCGCTCTAGATTCGATTCGAGCTCGGCTCGAGCTCTTAACGAGCCGAACCTAAGCCTTATCTCAAACTCGCGAGTTTGGTCGAGCCGAGCTCGAGCTTCTCCCGAGCCTCACATTAGGGATAGTTTTATATATTCATGTAGTAAACTAATATTTATTAGTATCATATATTAATTGTTTAAGTCGTTATTACCATTTGTTCTAATATAATTAACTTAAAATTAGTTTTTATTCATCGAATATCATACAATATATGTTATTACGAGCTCGAGTCGAGTTCGCGAGCCTAACCAAGCTTAAGTCGAGCCTACTTCAAAGCTCGAAGATAACATAGGCTCGACTCGAGCTTCTATCTTGCTCGAGCCTAGACAGCCTGGCTCGCTCAAGCTCGGCTCGTTGACAGCCCTACTCCCAAGGCCCAGGACAAAATGGGAGATCAATTTTCTTGGATGTATGTAACATTTGCAGCACAGAAGAGACCATTTGCTTCTGTATTGTGGAAAGTAATAACAGTGTGGGATTTAGATATATCTGGTTCTGTCCTGAACAAAATGGGGGTCAAGATCGACGAGGCAAAATTTCAACATTTTCTTTGTATAGTAAATGAACCAAAAAAATCACTACAGGGTTTATAGATGTCCTCAACCAAACCAACAAATTCAAACTTGTGAAGTCTAGCAAGATCTTTGGGCTTCATTTTTCAAAGACGTTTCATATAACAGGAAGTAATATTTGCCGCTGAGTTCCTGTTCCCTTTGCCTTTACTCTGTCACATGACAAGTCACTTCCAAATTTCAATTGCATCATGCATAAGGAGAAACTACTGCATAAATAATCTCCACATTCGTTTTTTCTTCAAACCTAGTACCCTGCATCATGAAAAAAAAAAGGCGACGAATCAGAAAAAAAAAAATCAGTACAATAGCTGAACCCTTTCACAAAGTTGTCTGTTTTGAACTGAATAAATATCCTTCAGCCAGCATGCTCTCAGATTCATAAAATTTGCACATTGTTTTCACTTATTCAAAGAAAAACATCAATCAAAAGAGAATCCATTGTTCACTCCTCGAAGTCAAAATACTGGCAGCACTGACATCAACAAGGAACTGAAACAAGATTGCACAATTCTGCATGCTCACAAGCATTGTTATAAGGGGATATGCACACACATGGCACTTATGACAAAAATGTAAGAATATAGTGAGCACAATGCATTACTATTTTGTTTGGAATACCCTCCTGTGCATCCAAACTGTAATGTAAAGCGTACAAACAACATATCTGCTCAACAGATCAAATCAACAATGATCAAAGATAAACAAATCTAATAAGAACCTTTGATATTTTAGTGTATAAAGATTATGGACAGTTTTTACACATGGAAAGGGACTGACGGATATCACATTTTTCATTCAGCTTAGCTTGCTGAATCTTGGGTTGCACAAGCTTCTGGTGTGGAACAGCCCGAAGACACTATACCTTAATGTGTGTCAAGATGTGTCAGAGTAACTCCCTTTAAAACAAGATTTGCTGAAATTCAACAAAAGATGGACACAGATGAGTCCAAAAATAATGAAATGCAACCCCCTAAACCTCAACGGCTCATGCAATACACTAATTCACATATATGGAACAAACATTAGTTGCCAGTGAAGAACTGTAAACTCCACACACAATAGTGAACCCGATCATTCAACCAAATGACCTCGGAGCTCCTAGTTTTCAGGAACTACAATGGTACAACCTCTAATTGTAGAGTTTTCATTACGAAGAGGACATATGCTTTGCACCCATGAGTTGGCTATGCATCATATAGCCGAATCATGGACAAGGCAAGCAGTATAAATTAGCAGGTATTGAAGTTCCGTTTGTTATGCGACAAAGACAAACAAAGCAGCTTACAGTACTAGGCCCAAGCAAGAGTGGAAAAAAATCTTTAGAAATGTTCCTCTAGAGCTAATCCAGGACTTGTGGTCAGCCTATGAGGATAGTTTGTTATGATGTATGTGCATGTGTAGGCGAGTGAGTAGATGATATTTTGCTGAGTTCGCGGGTGTGTATCATATAGGCTATAGCTCTATTTGTTAGTATAGTATGTGGTAGTCAAATAACTACCATGAACAATGTGGAGGCGGACACGCTATGATGGAGTGATGGACATAGCAGATGAGGGAATTCAATCTCATACACTTATGCAGCAAAACATGATTTATGGTGTAAATAGGGAGGTGGACTCAAATGTAAATTCTTTCCAAGGTTTCTAGTGCAAAACTAGTTCCTAACTGTGGACAACTTAGCGATTACAGGATGGTCTCATCAGCAATTGCGTCCTTTGCAATATACACCAAGAAACAGGGAGTACATATGTATCTTGCAGCATCCCTCAATCTCTCTACAATGGAACTCTGGTCCTTGTTCCTGGTTTGGGAACATTTGGTGATAATCCGCAGCAAGTGGATCCGCTCAACTACCATTGCCTAGGGGATTGGTCATTGATGGCAGAAAGTGACCCAGTTAGTGCCTATAGGCGCTCAGATGGAACTTAGTGGGATCATCATCTGCATCAAGTGGAACATATGGAAGTAACCAAACTGTAAGATCTTCCGACAGAAATAAGCCACTGCCCAGGACATTGCTAACATAGGAGAGTAGACACCAAGCAAAATCAGTGTGCTCCATCAGCTAAGTATTACAGATTAACTTGTTCTACTTATTATTGGTGTTTTTTACCGTATCCCCCTCCTAGGATGAGTTAGCTCAAGGAAGGCTTCTTGGCAGCTTCTTTTGACTACGGACTTGGACTCTGCACCACTGGATTTTGCCTACCCTCTATAATCAATTGGCAGAGCTCCCGCTTTTTTTGTTCAACAAAAAGAGGAACCTAGAAACTCTACATGCTATATTCAATAAAACTTTGAAAGTTTTTCAGTGCGTTTGGCAAAACAATAAATCACGTCTTTCTTAATCGAATGGCTAATACTGAATTATAAATAGAAACATTGCTTGGAGTGCTTTCTTTTCAATGGAGTTCCCTAACACGACACTGTGGATCTGCCATCAGCAAATGGTTTCGGCATAATCCAACTGTGGACTACAAAAAGGAAGCAGATAATAGTGCACAAATATAGGAACTACAATAGTCCATATTGTGCTAATTAAGTGGTTTATGACAATTCAAGAACACCTTCAGATGAGATTAATGGCAATGACAACAAGATCCAACTAAATTGGTATGGTTGCTTCCTAAATATTAGTTCTGGTCAGATCCAGAATCTAATGCCTACAAGTAGGAATCATCAAGCCTAATATCCAATGATCCAATTTAAGTTCCACCCTCAAAATGGTGAAGAAGCATTTTCCCTCCTACCACATCCAATGTCCTCATGTCCAGACATGAGGATGCCATACCAGCCTGTGGACAACTCCTTCATCACAATACCCGGATAGCTGGTTGAAGAGATCCCCTTCCACTTGACCATAACCATTTTTATGCTTATGGACCGCAGTGACAGCAGGACAGGTGAACTAGACCTTACTGTGTTCTAGTTCACTCGAAGCACTTGGACACAATATTTGGTTTAGCCATACAATCGGATTGTGAATTTGTGATATGGTTATAGGGTATGAGAATCCCAGGAAGCACACTCAATTTGCATCAGTCAATGGATTATGGATCAGTATACTGTAAAATCTTTGTAAAATGGTCACAGCATCCTTGATGATCACAATCCTATGCTTCTCATACGAACGATTGAAGGTAATATTAACTTATCTTAATTTAATCTTTTTCCTTTCTCTAATTTGTTATCATTATTTTAAGTTGGAAAGTCTTATCCTGACCATGTTGGCTGCAAAAAAACGTCAGAGATTTTTAGTGTTGAATTAAGTAAGTTTAACTGGAGGAAAGAATTAAGTCAACTTGTAATGTAAGTTCTGCTGAAAAAATAACTTTCAAACATGGAAAACTAATTTATACAAAGATGAAGGTAAATTTTTTAATATCACCCAGACTAGCACCCATACAAAAAATTGTTCCACACACATGTATGATGGATATGAAATGTATCATGCGCTTGATATATTGAACACAGTTGAGAGTTAAGACTCATTATTTACAATGAAATTAGATCAAGTTATTATAAATCAAGATGAATTCAATGTTTTTTCAGTTTGATATCTCAAATACACCTTTTAGGCAACAAGGGGTATGAATGAAGGAGGGAGAGATGGAAAAATTTTCGGCATAACTCGTGTATCAAAAAATTAAGACAGGACAAGATTCATGAGCTACTGGATCAGCCATTCACCCATCAGCTTTTTCCTTTTTCTCCTTTAACTTGCACTTCATCTTTTCAGAAAAGGGAAAGCTATAAATCCTTTTTTTTTCTTAAACTCTTACAAACACTGATGTGGCACAGGCACACTGTGATTGAATTTAAATTCCTATAACTCCCATCTAGTTGAATTAACAAGTTGAGAACTTTGTAACAATTTTGTAGCACATGCGGCACATCAGCCCTGAGTCTCCACCTAGACCTTGACTCTCCAGATCCAGATTAGTGTGCTCATTATTTCCTTCAGGTTACATTTCTCCACTACAGACTACAATTGCTATAAAGCTACTTAAAAACAACGAGCGATCATGTTAAAAAGCTGAATGCCACTGAAACAACATTAATGTTCCAGTTCCTTTATTAGTAGGGTTCATCCAACCAAATGGATGTAATTAACACCGACAACCAACCTATTCAGTAGTAGGAATTATGAAGTTTGGTCAGTCTGTACTGTGCAATTTCACCTCACAAGCGTTGTTGTTAAGAGTACTAACTACGTTTTCTGTTGGTGTCCACCGTCGAATCCAAGACATGGTTCACAGACAAATCGAAGTGGAAGAGAGATCAATTTCCGAGAAGTGGAGAAGTCGTAATTACCTTTTTACCTATTTACCGGCCAATGCAGCTGAATCCCCTGCACACGGCGAGCCAGGCAGCGAAGAGGACGCAGAGGAGGACGAGATCCGCGAGCACGATGAGCCAGAGCTTCCGCCTCCACGTCCACCCGGCGCCGCCGTCCCCGCGGCGGCGGCGCTCCCTCTTGGGCGTCCTCCGCGCGAGCTCGCCCTCCCTCCGCTCGGCCTCCTCCGCCTCGGCCTCCGCGGCGGCGACCTCCACGGCCTCCCGCGCCAGCGCCTCCTCGTCGTCGGGGAACGGCAGGCGGAGCGCCAGCCTCGGCATCTCGTCCTGCATCCGGTGCCCGGGGACGCATCGCAGCCGTCGGAGGAAGAGCAGCAGGTGGGACGAGGGCAGCCGCGGCGCGAGCGACAC
>CM002476.1:5733028-5772268 GCA_000325765.3 Leersia perrieri
GCTGGCGCCATTGACGCCCTTCCGGCGCCGGCAAGCCCGGGGGACGGGACGCTGGGGCGAGGGAGGCAGCGGACGGTGGAGGTGGTGGAAGCCGGCGGTGGAGGAGGAGGAAGAAGGGGAGAAGAGAAGGAAGGAGAGGAGGAAGGGAGGAAGAAGAAGAGGAAGAGGGGGGCGTTGGTTGCCCGCCTCACCCCCCGCGCAAGTAGGTGTGGATTAGACGTGCCCCTTTTCCGTAGCCGACCTAGGATGTGAAAGGGAATGAAATCGACTGTCACAAGAGTTTGGTACATAGGATGAATTTTAGGGCTTGTTTACTTTATTATCAAAATAAATCTTGGCAAAGCCAACATTTAATAATATCAAATTTATAACAAGATTAAAATATGAAGGTAATTTTAGTTTAATACATTTTTAAATGTTGGTAGAATTTTGTGAGGAGAAGTTTCTATAATTTTACCAAATTTTGTGGGCATTATCAATATTTGATAACAAACCAAATACATCAAAAATTTGGAAGTATTTTAGATAATAGAATGGTTTAAAGTGATAACAATTTGAACAGCCCCTTAGTCGTTACTCCGCTTCGTAATTTCGTAACTATATGACGCCCCGCACATTATTGTGGCAATCTCTATAAAATTAATAACTAATGTAATTAGCTTAAATCAAAACTAAATGATGTTAAAAGTTCTTAATAATTTAATGGGGAAATGAATGAGATAATAACAATAGTCCACAATGCTCAATGTGTAGCACTAAACTAATCTGAGACGATTAAGTTGAGTGTAATGGCTAACGAAGTTACTTTGGAACAATCTAGAGCATTGAAGTTGATCTAATGGATGAAACTTATGATGATGTGGCACGGTAAGAAGAGAGGGAAATGGTTTTAATTACAATTAATTTGGATCAACTTTATGGGTGCGTTCGGAAGTAGCAAAAAGGAAACTGCACATAGTATTTTTCCCGTGGCACGCTTTACGAACTATTAAACGGTGTGTTTTTTGAAAAATTTTCTACACGAAAGTTATTAAAAAATTAAATTAATCCATTTTCAATGTTTAAAATAATTAATACTTAATTAATCATGTACTAATGACATTTCTCGAGTGGAACCACCAAAGACGAATGTAGCCCATAGATACATAGGATTTGGGTACTTACAAGTACTTTAATCATAGTCATTTTTCTATCGATTCTTGACATTCATAGCGAACTTATATAGTTTGTTGAACATACCTAAATTATGATGTAACGACTATAATTTGGCACGTATATTTAGATTATGAGGTAATGACTACTCTACTATCTCCATCACATAGTATAGCAAGCTAGAAAGGAATGTGACCCCTCCTACAACAATATATCTGGATATGTTTCTTGCCCAAATATATCATCTCCTAATTTACTATATTTTGGGACGGAGGGAGTATAATTTGGCGTATGTACCTAAATTATAATGTAGTAATAACTACTAAATTTGAATATAATTTGGTGTCTCTCTTAACTCAAGTGTGTCATACGTGTCGAATTATGGTGTCACGAATATAGTTTGACATATGTATCCAAATTATGGTGTAATGACTAAATTAGATATAAATTCAACCCTGCCTCTCAATTTGCATCCCCCCAAAATTGTTGTCTATTTGGTTAGGCTTTGACGTCCCACCGTTTTCACTAGGTTGTTGAATGGCCACATTCTTTTGTTCTCTTTTTCGTTCCACATCGACACCTCAATTGTCTAGTGACAACAATCTCGTTTGTCAACTTTTATGATTTTTTTTCTTGTTGCAACGCACGAGCAATATGTTATTTAATACTTGGGTACTTCGATTACCCACAAACGAAATTATTTACTTAAAAGAGTCCAAATGAATTATTGTTTACAAATAATTTTATGCAAACTAAAGTTGTCCGTTGGATGTGATAAAAGACTAAATTTAGAAATTGTTTGTTCCACTATGAACTTTCACTAGTTTGGTGTGGAACAATTAAAATTAATGTTTATACTAGAAATTATGTGCATATTATACTACAAGAGATACATGTTAATATGCTTATCGTTCATACCCACCGTTTAGGATTCCACTTACACGAAAGATTGCATGACTACCGTCGTCAATTAGAGAAGCCTTACAAGTATATTTCCTTGGAGCTAATTAGTATTGGGCCATCATGGGCTTGATCTTGGGCTAGCTTCATGGGCCCCGAATGATTTGTCATTTGCCAAGTATGAGGCCTTATGGTCTCTTGCCCCCTTATCAAACACAATCTAGTTTAATGGGCTAGATATCCTTCTTGTCTTTCACGTCCCAGTTTAACATGTTACTTGCTTTGTTGCCTTTGTCAGCTTGGCTCTCTTGGGCTTCACCACATTCATTGCCTTCCCTTTGCATCTATCAAAAGAGGACCCGAGTCCTGCCTCCAACAACACATAAAGGACAAAAATGCTTATGACCACTATATGCATACTTCATTAGATTTTCACCTACTCCCTCCGTTTCAAAATATAAAAACATATCAACGAATTAGACATATCCTAGGATATGTTTTACTTGGTACTATGTTTTTATATTTTGAGATGGAGGGAGTATCTCATAACACTAGTACATTTTAAAAAAATCATAAATTGTAATACGAGCTTTATGTGTTAATTTTCATGTATAAAACTAAAAATGTATCATGTTATTATTTTTTTTCTTCTCCATCTTTAATAATATTAGCACCAACTCCAAACCACTAAAGCTGCATCCGGGGATTGGTAGCTAGCTGATATGCTTGATTTCTTTGGTTATCAAGAGCTTTCTCTCTCCAAATATATAAGCATCTGGGCAAGTTATGCCACACATCCTAATGCAATGAATAAGCATGTGTTACATATTTTAAGCATTTGGTCAAGTATGTGACACATCCTAATGTTACATATTTTAAGCATTTATATTTTTGATCTACTTTTTGCGCGAATTTATTTGTTAGTACTATATCATTTTATTAGAACAAGATTTCACCAATTTTCTCTCTTACAAGATAATTTCTATGACATGAAATTAGTGTTATTAGGTTCATATTTAAAAATATTCTCTTGTGGTTATGTTTTTCCATCGCACCGATGATATCTTAATATAGCATAATTCTTCTACTTGGAGTGCACATATAACCCTTCTCGTATTTTTCTTTTGTATGAACGTGCCAAATCCGTAAGCAATAAATTAGATGCAAATTAAGAATGAATTGTAAAACACCAATCATATCTTATGCAACAATGAGCATACAAGCAACGCCAAGTAATTGTATTTTTGATGATTGTTCTCATTTCCAGGAACATAGCAGTAAGTGTCAGGTATAATGTATCAGGTTCTGGCTAACAAGATGATTCAACAACTCACACAAAAGCAAAAGAGTAAATACGCACATTGGTAAGAACTAATGTGTTTACTTAGTCTTTAGTCTCTAGGCTCTAACTAAAAAGAAAGAGAGAATCCAAGAAATACTATTGACAAATGCTCAAGTCTTAGAAATACCATTGACAAATACAAGTTCCTAGAAATGCCATGGTACAAGCGATTTTGTTTTAGAAATGTCATCGTCTCGGTAGGGTTCTGTTAGCATTTCTCGGTTGTGATATATGATGAATAGTGTATTTAACGGCTTGGGTGAACGGAGAATTCAATGCTCCACCCCACACTGTGAAATAGTACATTGTTTATCCTACAACACTTAACAAAGAAATGTTAATGGAACCCTAACGGCGGTGGCATTGCTGGGATAAAGTCACTTGTACGATGACATTTGTACGATGGCATTTTTAGGAACTTACATTTGTCGATGGTATTTTTGAACTTAGACAATTCTCATGACATTTCTTAGATTTTCTCTAAAAATAATTAGGGGTCTTCGGCTGCCTGTTGCATCAGCTGGGCTGTATAATCCGCTGTTGTTTATCCCTGTTGGTGCTGGCTAGCTGGCTGTGGTGCAAGCATAGCATCTTGCCCGAACACCTCCATCCATTATATTAGATTGCTATATCCGTCCCAAACTATAAGCAGTTTTTGACTCGTCACGGTCTTTAAGATGCTAGTTTGGCCAATAATATTTGTAAACATATAATATTTCAAATTAAAAAAGTTGTATATTATAATAGTTTATTTAATGATGAATCTAATAGCATCATTTTATGTGATCGTTTATTTTGAGTTTTCCATTGTTAATAATCAAAATTTAAAATGTTTGACTTTGACTTTTGTAAAATTTGTTATATTTTGGATCAGAAGGAGTATTACTTTGTATTCTTTCTAGGATTTTTTTTTCAACTTTGGTTAGCGTCAAACACTTATGGCAGAAGCAAGGACAAATCTAGGAATCAAAGAAAGGGAGCTCATCTTCTTATTCCTCCTCGAGGCCCCCTACTATCCTTCGTCTCCATCTTCCTTCCCTCCCCTCCTCCTGCACGGGGATCCAAGAGGTAGGGGGGTCAAGACCCCAGCAACCACGTTGGATCCGCGTCTAGGCAGGAGGAACTAATTCTTTAGTATCTAAAATAGTTTCTTCCAAAAGTATATCTATCTAGCTAGTTTGCTACTTCGCCTGGTTCTATAATTCTTGAAGTTTTGGATAAGGTTCAGTCAAACTTTTAAAACTTTAATTGCAAATAATTTCTAAAAAATTTAGTTTAAAAACTTGAAAATTATATGCATAGATTAGCCTTAAAAAGTACTTTCATGTAGTTCAAATTTTCTTAGGATATTCATTTATATTGTAATAAAAAACAATGATTAAATCTATATTTTTAAGACTGCCAATGTCCAAAGTGTCAAGAACTATGGAGCCGAAGGGAGTATGTGATAAATATAGGATTTGTTAGTCACACGTAGAATAAATTTACCAGTTTACCATAAAACTTGATGGTTACCCACATTACAATTAGGAAAAAGTACTTATAAATAAGCAAATTATATTGTAGTACAATTAATAGCAAACAACCTGAACCCAAAATTACACACGGGTAATTAGTCTGCAACCGATTGCTACCACCAAATCAATTTCACCTGCCAAATTCATATGTTCAGAAATAAATCAAACTTTATGAGAAAAGAACATTCGAATATAAAAATAATAGGTCTTTCAAACAAAAGGAAATCAAACTTTGAAAAAAGATTAAAATTTCAAACAGAAAGATATTTTTAAAGAAATCAAATCCCAAATAGATAAAGAAAAACTAAGTTTTGAAAAAAAAAAGATTGCCCCCGATAATCATGCGCCAGTTAGGATCTGCGAACCACACACCACGTAACTAGTCATGTACGCTGCCGTGCACAAAAACACTTCGTCACTGTAATCCAAATTATAGCACACATGCAACATCAAACACCACCTCTCGGTCTGGTCCCCACGAAACGGGTTCTGATTATCTGCCATTTTAGCCAACATGTTATCGTCTCTGTTTGTCCTAGACGTCATTGTTACATGGGTAACAGACCATCAAAACTCATCGCTTGCGGCATGACAGTATGACACACCTGAAGCCACCCGAGGACAACCCCACTGACGTGTAAAACGAAATAGACAAAAACTGACAACCCCATGACGTGTAAAACAAACTAGACAAAAACTACCTCCCCGCGCCACACCAAACAGCTATAGCGGATGAGCGCCCTTTGCACCGGAAACGCCGACCGGATGGCGTGACGACTAAAGCAATAGCAGCTATAGCCTCGTCGACGGCTTGTGCGACCGCACCGGCGCGCGCGCGAGCAACGAACGATGCCGTTGCGAGGCGGGCATGAGGCGCACGCCCATCACGTTGCCCCCCATCCATCTAATCCCCGCACGCCTTTTCGCGCGTCCTCCCGATTTGTTTTTGTGCGATAACACATGCATTAGGCCTAGGCTTACCTGAATTCACACGCACGGACTAACGCACCCACCCCACGCGACACGTCTAAAGCGAGGTGGTCCCTTCCACTCAAGGCCCCACCACGTCAGTCTCCCGTGGCGGGCACGCCCCCGCGTGAGGAGAGAGGCGTCATTAGCCCGGGGGCCTAAAACGTGTCACGTTTTCCTTAAATAGAGTTCACGTTTCCCACCACCTCGTCACTCCACGAACCCCCGCCATCAGCCGCGTGACTGCACGGTGGGGCCCAGAGAAGAGTGGTCCCCGTACGTCAGCGTCGCGTGCGGTGGGACGCCTCGGGGTGGGGGACGGGCGAGGGGTCACGTGGCGTCACGAGCCTCCCCTGAGCCGAGTCGCCTTGCCTCCTCTCGCTCCCGATCCCCACGGGAACCCCCGGCAACACGCGCCGAGCACGTGCTCGCTCACGGGGAGGATGGGGGAGGCGAGCCAGTGTGAGCCGCAGCCACGGCTGTCGGCTCGGTAGATCGGCTTAGCCGAGCCGAGGAAGGGAGGTGTGGGTTCACGTGAAGCTGGCGGGAGGAGAGAGAAGGTGGTCCAGCCTGCAATGGGAAAAGGCATGAGGGTGGGGGCTGGGCGTGGCGTGGGCACCTGAGTTTCGAGCGAGAATGAATGGCGGCCGCGTGAGGTGAGCGCCGCCGGCGATTTCTCTCCTCCCATCCCTGAGTCTGCGAGTTGATACGCCCGAACGGCGAGCGGATCTGAACGGCGGCAAGCACTTTGCCCCAAGAATCGAAGCCGAAGGCCTGCGCACGGATGAGGGCGTGGAGGTGGGGGAGGAGAGGGCGGTCGGCGACGTGGCTTCCGGCATGAAGACGAAAGGTTTGGAAGGAGAGGGGACATGACAGGGTCACAGATGTAATATTTAATTTGTTTGTAGGGTTTTTCTCGTAAATTTTGGGCAAATAATACAACAGAAAACATACCTAAGGACTTGAAAGAACAAAATTAAAATCTAAAATATAAATATTATTATGGGCCATCTGAGCAAATTCGTTAGCACGAACACAAATATTGCCATATTGTATAACCAATGGTATTAAACAGTAATAACAAGACTATACGACACGCTGGCGCACACGTGCTTATATGGATGAGGTGGTGGGTAGATGACGGCTCATGGCTCGAGCCGATCAATCGGATTTGCAAGCCGTATTGAGGAATTTTGCGTGGGTTCACGTGAAGGAAGGTGTGGGGGTTGGCTTGCGCAGTATCTTAATCTTCAGTGAGTGAGGGCTGGTTGCGTTGGCGCTATATATGTAGACATTGGCAGGTTTCGTATTCTATTTCACCATGTGAGTGCAATACGAGTGCACACCTCAACCGCTTGCTACCGACTGCCGGTTGCAAATGGTTTGCCACAACCATGAGTGGCGCAACAGGCCGACGATGGGAACACAAGCACGACTGCATCCTCCATGACTCCATCATCTTTCGCAATTCTACAACTAGCGCTTTCAATTAGTCAAGTCCATACCACCACCATGGCCACTAATTGGTAAGATTTAGTTTTATTCTGAGTCAATCAATTGTTTTTCTCTCCAAATTAAGTAATTCATGAGTTTGATCACCAATATATTGATTTCCTCAATTATTAGCCTGTTCTTGTACCGTATGGTCAAAAAAGATTGCACTGGGCGATAATAAAATGAGAAAAGGAAACAATTAGATAAGCTTTTACAATCACATAAGGGCCCTTTTTAGGTTCACTGCCTCTACCTAGTCTTTCTTTTTTTTTTCCCTTGCTAAGCATAAAAGAGATACGTCAGCCCATTTAGGAGCCTTTTTTCCATATTGATTTTAGAAACCCAATAACCCTCCAACACTTTTATATTCATTTGGCGATGTTTAGGAATATTGACCTAATATAAACTTGTTCTCGTTGGATGCTGTGTTGAGATGGTCTTACTGGTTCCTTAAGGATGAGTTCCTCACAAGGTTTCAATCCATCATTAGAAACTCTTGTTTGACATGTTCATTTTACAGTGGTGGGCGCCAACACACTTTTAGTGTATTTACCCACCCACAATAATACAAGATAAACAAAACAAACAGTTATCATACCAAGTACCAACAAGCAAAAACATTTAAATTGATAAAATAAAGACACCAAATAAGATGTAAGCCTATTGTTTTTTTTTCAATTCTACAAATACATTTGCCATCCTAAGTAAATATCACGAATACTAAAGATGGAAATAGCTTAGCAAACATAAGGCTTGGGCAAGGCCATTATTTTTAAAATACCCCTGATTTATGTGGTGAAAAATCAATAATGATCCATTGGATCTTTATCTTTGCCCTTGGGACACGGCCGATGTTCCCTAGGTTAACAAAACCAAAAGAAAACAAGAGTTCCCAAAGAAATACAACTAGCCTGTTTGGCAGAGCTCCAGTTCTAGCTTCACCACTTCTGGAGCTGGAGCCCAACCAAACGATTTCAGCTCCATAAAAAATATGAGCGGAGTGGGTGGAGCGATATAAAAAAATGAACTAGAAAGTTGAAGCTGAGTTTAGGCCGCTCTACAACTCCGCTCCACCCTTCACTCTTAGAGTTATTTTTAAAATTTGGAGCTCTACCAAACAGGGTCTAATTAAATGGCTCCGAGCGAGCCGACACTTCACTTATTATGATATGCCACGGACATCCTACATCTAATGTACTAGAATTACATGATGTGATATCAGAGTAATTATGTTTATTAGACTCTGTGCGAGAGGAACTAATTCCACATATAACAATACAACACTATTTATTATAGTCTGAACAAACTTATGGAACTTTTCCTTCCCCTAGTACGAAAGGTGGAGATAGGAAAATTTACGGTTCCAAAATTCTGAACTTATGGAACTCTTTCCCACTATGAAAAATCATTGTTCATTCGATCACCATACAAATTTTCATTTTCTAGCTCTACCATGGTTTAGATAATTATTAATTCATACTACGTTTGAGCTAGCCAACGTCAAAGAAAAACCAGAGTAGCAATATACTGGTAGTAGTAGACCAAATTACTATAGTAAACCACATTAAAATCAAGTATACTTCCTTATTTTTGGGTTAATCCGATTAACAAATATTCCACCATACTCCAAAGCTCGTTGAGCACGCAACCACTGTGCACATGATCAAAGCAGCAGCACTTGACCCGACCCACTGGCTCGTCGTTCGAGCCGGCTCCTCGGCCGGCTCGGCTCGGGATCCAATCCCAGCGAGGGGTAGAAAAGGAAGGGCACCCTTCCTCCTCCTTTCACACCTCTCCCCCACATCACAAATCGCCTCTCTCCTCCCTCCTCCCGAAATCCCCTCGCGCACCAGAGAAACCAGAGGCATCACCACCTGCGAATTCGGCGAGCTCGGGAGTGGCCCGCGGCGTCGCGGAGGGGAGATCCTGGGGCGTCGTCCTCGCCGGGGGGTGGTGGTCGGATTCGGCGGCGGGAGGGCCCGATTTTTGGTGTGTGGGAGGGGAGGAGCGAGCGGCGGGCGGTCGAGCCCCGCCCCGCCCGTCCTGGATTCCGTGGCGATTCGGGCGCGGGAGCCCAAGTCCGGTGAGATTTCCTGCGGCCGGCCGCTCTCTCTCTGTCTCGCTGCTTTGATGTACTGTGGAAATTGACATCTCTAGTTGTTTTCATACTGTAGTTGTTGTTATACTGCTTGCTGTTGCGGAATAGTGAAATGAAATGGATAGGGTTTGGGATGGTTGGGGTTGCCGTGCTTGGTTGACGAGCTGGGGTTGAGTCGGGAGGAGGAGGAGGAGGGGATGGCAGCGATCGGCGCGTGTGTGCAGAGTGTGAAAAATAGGAGATTTATTGGTTTACTGTTTTTGTTGGGTCAGATTTGGGTAGAATTCGATCGTGTTTCCCTCCATGTATTTTCTCCGTTGAAATGGTGACATGTGGAGTGTTAGGGAGGTTTTAAATTCTCGTCGCGCATTGGTGGACGTTTCCTGTTATTAAAGTGGGCTCTTTCGTGATTCCGTGTCCATGAATATAATCTGTATTGACGTAAGTGCAGTGTAATTTTTAGTCATTTGTCAGTGTGTGTTTTTAGCTGTATGATAACTTTTTTGACGGAAAGCTGTATGATAACTGATAGTTTTATTTCTGTTATTCTGAGTCCATCGCCTGATTGTTCATAACTGCAAATGATACGTTGTTGCTTGTGTTTGTCTAAAACTGGGTCTGTGGGGTCTGAATAGCCAATTCTTGCGAGTAATATGTGTTTGTAGTGTTATTTGGACTTATAGTTATATATGTATACACTATCTTGAGTAGGTATTATGGTGATGAAGATGGAGGCTGAGGACGATGGTGCCAATGGCGGAACTCGTGGGACATGGACCGACGAGGACCGAGCCCTCAGTGCCAGTGTTCTTGGGACAGATGCTTTTGCTTACTTGATAAAAGGAGGTGGTGCGTCATCCGAGGGTGTAGCTGATGCAACTTTGCCTGTGGACTTGCAAAATAGACTCCAGGAGCTTGTCGAATCAGAGCGTCCTGGCGCTGGTTGGAACTATGCCATATTCTGGCAGCTGCAACGCACAAAGTCTGGTGACCTTGTCCTTGGATGGGGGGATGGCTCTTGTCGTGAGCCTCGTGATGGTGAGATGGGACCTGCTGCTTCCGCAGGTAATGATGAGGCCAAACAGAGGATGCGCAAGCGTGTGTTGCAGCGGTTGCACTCAGCCTTTGGGGGTGCTGATGAGGAGGATTATGCCCCTGGCATTGATCAGGTGACAGATACTGAGATGTTTTTCTTAGCATCTATGTACTTTGCATTTCCACGCCGTGCTGGTGGCCCTGGTCAAGTATTTGCAGCAGGCGTGCCCCTCTGGATTCCCAATACGGAACGTAATGTATTTCCTGCCAATTACTGTTACCGGGGATACCTTGCAAATGCTGCAGGATTTAGAACTATTGTGCTAGTTCCATTTGAGACTGGTGTTCTTGAGCTGGGTTCAATGCAGCTGGTGGCAGAGAGTTCTGACACTCTCCAGACCATAAGGTCTGTGTTTTCTGGGGCAATTGGCAATAAAGCTGGAGTTCAGAGACACGAGGGAAATGGTTCTTCAGAAAAGTCACCAGGTTTGGCTAAGATATTTGGGAAGGATCTGAACCTTGGCCGTCCTTCAGCAAGCCCAGGAGTTGGCGTGTCAAAGGCAGATGAAAGATCATGGGAACAAAGGACTGCTGCTGCTGGGAGCTCGTTGCTTCCCAATGTCCAGAGAGGTTTGCAGAATTTTACTTGGAGTCAGGCTCGGGGCCTGAATTCTCATCAGCAGAAGTTTGGCAACGGTATACTGATTGTGAGTAATGAAACCACACCGCTCAACAATGGAGTTGTTGACAGCCCTACTGCAACACAGTTTCAGCTTCAGAAAGCACCACCGCTTCAGAAACTACCACAGCTCCAGAAACCGCAGCAGCTAGTAAAGCCACAACAACTAGTGAGTCAGCAACAATTACAGCCTCAGGCGCCCAGACAAATAGATTTTAGTGCAGGGACCAGTTCCAAACCTGGTGTTTTGACTAAAAGACCTGCTGGTATTGATGGGGAGAGTGCAGAGGTGGATGGCTTGTGTAAAGAAGAAGGTCCGCCACCTGCAATAGAAGATCGGCGCCCTAGAAAGAGGGGAAGAAAGCCTGCAAATGGGAGGGAAGAGCCACTAAATCATGTTGAGGCTGAGCGCCAGAGGAGGGAGAAGCTTAACCAGCGATTCTATGCACTGAGAGCCGTTGTGCCCAACATATCGAAAATGGACAAGGCATCCCTGCTGGGTGACGCGATAACGTACATCACTGACCTACAGAAGAAGCTCAAAGAGATGGAGGCAGAGAGAGAAAGGTTGCTAGAGTCTGGAATGGTAGATCCTAGGGAGCGAACACCTCGACCGGAGGTGGACATTCAGGTGGTGCAGGATGAGGTTCTTGTCCGGGTGATGACCCCCATGGAAAGCCACCCAGTCAGGACCATCTTCCAAGCTTTTGAAGAAGCAGAAGTCCATGCAGGGGAGTCGAAGATCACAAGTAACAACGGCACGGCTGTGCATTCTTTCATTATCAAGTGCCCTGGCGCTGAACAGCAAACGAGGGAGAAGGTGATTGCTGCTATGTCTCGCGCGATGAGCTCAGGGTAGAATCAGTTAAGTGGACTTTACCTCTAGAGGCAGTTTGCTCGTCCGCTGGTTGCAGACAAGCAGCAGTCGTTGGACGGAACACCCACCTTTCAGTGTTGTTGATAGAAGTTTTTAGGCAGAGAAAGAAAGCTCAGATTCTGACTTAGCGATGCAAAGGGGAAGAAAAAGCTCAAAGTTAAACTGCCATTGTTGTATGGTAGGTTCTTGTGGTCGGTGTAGTTTTTTTTTTTTTTTTTTTTTTTTTGTTTATTGGGAAGAATACCATGTTCTTAGTTTATTGCTTGTGGCAGAACCATAAACAGTACATCTTGTCAAATTCATGAGTTGGGAAAAATTCACCTGCATTTCTGATAGTCTTGTACTCTTGGCTGATAGTCTCGTTCTCTTGACTTCTTGTGCGCTTGATTGCTTCTCAAGTGAGTAAATACTTGTGCCATTGTCCCGACGGAAATCCTAGGCGTTGTGGAGGTTTTGGAGCCACTGCAATAAGGCATCTGGGCTACACAAGCCAAATAGGCATATGTGTTTCCTTTCCATTTTCAATCATGTAATATTTTATCGAGGAAATCTCGTGATTAATTCATTTCTACAGATGTTTTTATCTGTTCTCTTATTTACCTAGAAAGTTGTCGTGTAAAATCCGAAGTTTATAGCTTTGTTCTGCATAGGGCGTGCCTTGTGCTAAGGAGCGCACTCTTGAGAGTACCTAGTCCATGTATGAAGTTATTTAAGAAAAAAAAAATCCAAGCAAAAATCCAGGTGGACTTTGAACTCCACCTGTTTCTAGCATTTACGTGTAGTTTTAACATTTTATTTTGACATGCGTGAGATATCAAGAGGTCAATAGAAGCTGTCTATTATACGAGACAACCATCGGACAAGAAAGTAAGAAACCAAACATCAGCGAAAAATAAAACAGAGAAAATGGATAGCAGGGGGGTTCATCAGTTCGTGTTTGATGTTTTTGCACGCGTATCACAGGTTTTAATGGCTTTAATTAGTTATAAGCACTATATATGAAGGTACCGATCTCACATTTCTTCTAAGAATTTGTTCTTTGCCCTCAACCCCCTTTTTCCCCCTCCTTTCTTTTGAAGATCTAGTTCATTAAATAGAAGGATCATGATAATATAATCAAGAGATTACTCATCAGGTGTTTGGCCCTTATGAAGGTTGTAGCGGTGTTTTCATGATCTGGTTCGTACTTTTGACTGAGGAAAGAAGGTTAACCACATGAGCACGTTGTTTTAGCTCTTGTGATTTGTGAACCAATAGGATAGGAATTGCTGATGGGGACATTAGAGCAAAGGTCAATAACAGAGCCAAATACTAGCTCCAAAAATTAACACATCATCTAAAGATATATCTAATAGTCTGTTAATAAAATAGTAAGCTCTAGATATATTATATTACATCATTAATATGTGCTACACTGCTACACTTCTTTCTCTCACAGAGTTTCGTGAAGCATGTTCTCCAGCTAACTCTAAATCTAAAGTCCACTTCTTCCTTTTATACTCTCTTCTCCACATAAACAAAGATCTATATGGCAAAATTTAGAGCCCTTTACATCTCTCATTGTACCTGCTCTTAAGGAGAGGAACCTACATTGGTTATTGTGATTTGGCAGTGATGAATTGGCACCCCCACATCATAACTCATATGCACATGCGCGCTGCTAAAGTGCAAATGTGTATCTCTTTAGTGAATGGGCCCTGTACCTGCAGAATTTCTTATTTTGGAAATTTTAGCAGTGCTCAAATTCAGAGTCCAGATCTATCATAATGTAATTTCAGTGTTTAGGGAATTCTTCAATTTGCCAGACTTTTCTGACTTATGTTTGTTATTTTTTCCATTTGATTTTCAATATTAGTGTAAGAATTCAATGTTTTTATCAGCTTGCAGCTTATAGATTAATCTATAGTTTTGTCTATTTGACTAAATAATATAATAATGTAGATAAATCAATTAGCCATGTCCATCCTTTCATTTTTTACTCCCTCTGTTCACAAATATGAGCATTTTTGGTGAATGTGACACATCCTAGGCCAATGAATCTGGAATGTGTCACATTCACCCCAAAATTCCAAGACAATAAAACTTGACAGCAAATGAAGCACTATTTTGCCTATCAACTAAACAGTCAACATTATTGGAGTAAACCTCCCCCCAAAACAGATATCATTATAATTAAAATGAAGAAAATTATCAATTGCAGTACATTAAATGATTAACACATTACACTGAGTTTCTAAATGTCAATCCGAATGCATGTAAAAGGACATGACCAAGCACTATCAACATTAGCAGCTAAATAAATAAATTTAGATCACTTCACAGTTCCTTCTAAGGGATGGCGGTGTGTCTGATACAAAAAAAAAAAAAACAAAAACAAAAATTGCATCGTATATAAGCTTTTGAAACAAAGTCATTAAAAATACAGTTAGTTATGAACTTTATCTCACTAAAGAGGCCGTGTATCCTTTGGCTGTGTATGTCCACTTGTGGATATAGAGGCCGGTTTTTTATCCACTATCTAAAAAAAAGTTATTATCTGGATGCCTGATTTTAGCTCATCTATTTTGGTCAGACTTTCACGAACCTGTTGGAATAACGTAACCGTTAAAAAGCAGACTTCATTCTGCAAAGGAAATAAGTACAATCATAATGGTTGCTTCTCTGCAGTTCAAAGATACTGTGCATCCTCAACAAGATCAGAAGGCACTTGTTTCTTCCTACAGAGTTCTGCTAGAAGACTAGAACTGCGATGCACATACCAATATCCAGGTCTATTCCATCATAATCACTTCACCATATTCTTCTTTTTCAGCAGCTGTGGTTCTACCAGAATGAAATGATTTGTCCGATATTTTTTCATACATAATAATTGTAGGTTTTACCCCTCTTCTCAACATATCTCTGAATAATGCCAATGCATCCTCTGTCCTCCCATTATTGCAGTGGGCATTTATCAGTGTATCATAGGTAACAACATCAGGTTTCAAGCCAGCTGAGACCATATCATGAAATAATGCCATTGCTTTGTCCATTTTATTGGTTGAACAATATCCCTTAATTAGTGTGTTATATGCAATGACATTTGGTTTTTGACAAGTCTGCACCATCAACTTAAAGATATTTTCGGCTTCTATGATTCTTCCTACTTTGCAAAGGTTGTCTACAATCACAGTGAAAAACACAACATTGGGACTGATGCCTTTATTTATCATTTCTGAAACTAACTTCTCACCCTTCTCCCAATTCCCACTGGCACAAAAACAATGAATTAGGGAGGTAAAAACAACAATATTAGGAGCAATACCCTCATCAATCATCTGGTTGAAATGGGACATGGCATCCTCTACCCTGCCTATACGACAAAGAGCATCAATTACAATTCCATAGTTGACTACATCAGGGTTCAATCCTTGCTGACCCATCTCCTTAAATATAAGCATTGCCTCATCAACCATCTCATGTTTAGCATATGCATGTATAAGTATACTGAAGATATGTCGATCAGGTGCAATATTATTTCTTACCATCAACTCAAAGAGGTTGTTCATCTCAACCAGAGCTCCTTTGGAAGCATACCCATAAAGCAGAATGCCGTACGAAGTAACATCAGGTTTCAGACCCCTTTTGACTAAACGATCAAAAAGCTTTCTAGCTTCAGTGCATCTTCAGTTCTTGCAAAGAGTGCCCATCAACGAGTTGTAGGTAACAATATTTGGTGTCAGACCCTGCCTCGACATCCCTTCGAACAATCTAACCACCTCCTTAAACTGCCCCTTAGTAGAATACCCATGGATCAAACTAGTATATGTAGTACAATCTGGCATGACACCATTCTCAACCATATCATCAAGGACCTTCTCAGCTTTCTCCATTATTCCAGCCTTGCAAAACCCAGCAACAATCAAGTTATAAGTCACAACATTTGGTGAAATCCCCTGCGCTCGCATTTCTCCGAGCAAGCCATAAGCTTTCTCCACTTCACCCTCCTTGAACAAACCATCCATGACCGTGCTGTAAGACACCACATCAGGCAGGCAATCACCTCCAATTTCATCCATGATGTGAATCAGCTGGAGAGCATCTCGGCTTCTCCTGCAATCGCATAGCCCCTTGAGAAGGGCGTTGTAGGACACCACATTGGGCGCGCACCCGAGCTCCAGCATCCTCCGGAGCACCAGGTCCATGGCGTCGCGGATCCTCCTCTCGCCGCAGAGCCGCTTGATCAGGCCCGTGAACGCGACGGCCTCCGGTCTCCACCCGGTCTTCACGATGCGCCCGACGGCGGCGAAGGCGAGGCCCAGGCTGCCCGCGCGGCAGCCGCAGTCGACGAGGATTCCGTAGGTGTGCACCGTGGGGGACACCCCCGCGCCGCCGTCCCTCGCCGCCGCGCGGTTGAACAGGGAGACGGCCACCGCGTGGTCGCCGCGGGCCACGGCCGCCGCGAGGACGCCGTTGAATGCGCGGGCCGACGACGCCATCACGCGATTCGCGTCGTCCCCGCCATGGATCCCCGTTCGGAAGCGGCCTGGCCCGCGGCGNCCTGGCCCGCGGCGAGGACGCCGTTGAATGCGCGGGCCGACGACGCCATCACGCGATTCGCGTCGTCCCCGCCATGGATCCCCGTTCGGAAGCGGCCTCCCGCCGCCGTCGCCGCCGCCGGCGCAGCCGACGACGACGAGCGGCGGACGCAGCCGGACATTGTCGCCGCCGCCGCGAAACGTGAGGACTCACTGAATTGGGAAAAGCACAAAGCAATGGAAAGCAAACCCAGGCGGGCTAGGCCCATGGGCCGTGGGCGGCCCAGACTTTCTTGCTCTGGAAGAGAAGCCCAAATCCAACGGCGCAGCTCTCTCCACTTTTCCGCATCTCTTCCCCACGTCATCAGCCGAGCTACTCGCAATACAGCATTTCTCTCTCTGACTCTCTCTCTCTCTCTCTCTCCTCTTCCTCTTCCTCTTCCCCACGAGAAATTTCAAAAACCCTACCTCCCGATCTCCTCCTCCTCCGTTCGACGAAACCCTAGCCGCCGCCATCTACAAATCGCCGCGGCGGCGGGAGGAAATGGAGGTGGCGCCGGAGACGCTCGACACCCTAGCGGGGTGGTTCGCGCAGTCGTTGTCCCCCGACGCCGCCGCCCGCCGCGCCGCCGAG
The DNA here is from genome assembly GCA_000325765.3 of Leersia perrieri. NCBI lineage: Eukaryota > Viridiplantae > Streptophyta > Magnoliopsida > Poales > Poaceae > Leersia > Leersia perrieri. The sequence goes on from CM002476.1 coordinate 5,750,243, forward strand.
CAGAGCCTCGCGTCGGCGGCGTGCACGCCGGGATTCGCGCTCGCTCTGCTCGGCCTCGCGTCCTCCCCTCGCCACGACCTGCAGGCCCGCCTCGCCGCCTCCGTCTACTTTAAGAATCTCCTCCGCCGCCGCTGGCCGAAACCCTCCGCCGACGGCGACGACGCCTGCGGCGACCACCTGCCGCCCAACGACTGCGCCATCATCAAGGCGCACCTCCTCCAGCTCCTCCTCACCGCGCCGCCCCTCATCCAGGCGCAGCTCTCCGAAGCCCTAGCCGCCGCCGCGGCCTCCGATTTCCCTTCCAAGTGGGAGTCGCTCCTCCCCTCCATCGTCTCCTCCCTCGGCACCGCCCTCTCCGCCGGGGATGTCCCAGCGACCAACCCCCTCCTCGCCGCCGCGGCCTCCCTCTTCACCCGCTTCCGCAATACCTTCGACAACAACGCCATCCGGATCGACCTCAAGTACAGCCTCGACAACTTCGCCGCTCCTCTACTCGAGGTCTTCCTCTCCACCTCCCGCCGCCTTCAGGCTGCCGCCGCTACGGTGACTCGGCCTGAATCCCGCCCCGTGTTCGAGTGCCTTCGCCTCTGCTGCGAGATTTTCTATTCGCTCAACTCCATCGACCTGCCTGAGTTCTTCGAGGACCACATGCGTGAGTGGATGACGGAGTTCCGGGCATTCCTCACCACCTCCTACCCGCCGGCGTTAGAGGCAGATGGTGCCCCAGATGCTCTCCGCGCTGCCGTGTGTGATAACCTGCAGCTGTACATGGAGAAGTACGAAGAGGAGTTCAGGGGATATCTGAAGGAATTTGTTGAGGCTGTATGGGGCCTTCTCATGGCACCATCTGTTTCACCATCCCGTGGGCAGCTTGCGGTGACTGCAATAAGATTTTTGACAACGGTTGCTGAGAGTGTGCACCACGCTTTGTTCGGTAGCCCTGAGGCGATGAAGCAGATATGTGATAGTGTTGTTGTTCCTAACCTGCGGTTACGAGATGATGATGAGGAGCTGTTTGAGGGGAACTGGGTGGAATATGTTAGGCATGATGCCGAGGGGAGCGATGCAGATACACTGAGGCGGGCTGCATGCCGGTTGCTACGAGGGCTTGCAGCAAACTTCCGGGAGCAGGTGGCTGCACTTGTGTCAGCACAGGTCCAGCAGATGTTGGCTGCATATGCGGCTGATCGGAGGAACAACTGGAAAGAGAAGGATGCTGCAATATACCTTGTTATTTCACTTATGCAGAGGCCTGGTGCCACAGGAGGTGGGACGCCTGTGATTGACATGGAGAGCTTCTTTACATCTGTGATTGTGCCTGAGCTGCAGGCCCCTGACTGGCAATCTGAACCAATGCTGAAGGCAACTGTCCTGAGGTTCTTGAAGGAATTCAAGGATCAGATCCCCAAAGCCACTGCACTGTCACTGCTTCCAAGTGTGACAATGTTCCTGACACACGAGTCCAATGTTGTCCATTCCTATGCTGCGACCTTTATTGAGAACCTTCTGATCATCAAGGATGTGGTCCAGGTACCAGGGGTGAATGTGGTTACCAGGACTCCACGCTATGTTGCTGCTGATATCAATCCATATGCCCAGCAGATCGTTCAGAACTTGTCTAAGGCCCTAAATATTCCTGAATCATATGAGAACCCCTATCTGATGAAGTGCCTGATGAGAGTGCTCGGTATTGCTAATGTTGCAGGGCAAATTGTTCATGAGATTACTGCTCGCCTTGTGGGTATTCTTATGGAAGTGTGCAATAACCCCAAGAATCCTGATTTTAACCATTACTTATTTGAAGCCCTGGCAGCAGTGATTGGTAGGGCTGGTGAGCAGGACCCAGCACTACTTCCTGTGTTTGAGGCTAGCCTCTTCCCAGTGCTCCAGAGGATATTGGTTGAGGACATCTCAGAGTTCTGGCCATATGCTTTCCAGATATTTGCACAACTTGTCAATATGAGCCAGCCGCCGCTCTCGCAGAATTACATGCAGCTGTTTGGTGTCCTGCTCAGCAGTGCTACCTGGGACCGTCCACCGTGTGTTCCTGCCTTGGTTCGCTTGCTGAGAGCATTTCTTCGGAAAATTCCAAATGAGCTTAACCAAGAGGCTAGGCTACCAAATATCTTATTGATATTCCGCAGTCTCCTCTCGCGGAGCAGTACTGAAGATTCTGCCTTCTTCATGCTTAACACACTTGTGGAAAATGTGAGTTTTGACATCATGAATCCTCACATAAGTGAGATATGGAGTGCTCTGTTTACTCGACTACAGACAAGGCAAGCAGTGAAGTTTGTGAATTCTCTTGTGGTGTTCATGTCCTTAGTGGTGGTTAAATATGGACCAGCCGTTCTTGTTGGTTCTGTTGATGCAATTCAGCCGAATCTTTTCATAACAATCCTTCAGCGCTTTTGGATTCCCAATCTTAAATTTATCAAGGGGGCCCTTGAAGTTAAGCTGACATCAGTTGCATCAACAAAGTTGATCTGTGAGTCTGCAGCACTGTTGGATGTTGCAGCAGCCCAAACTTGGGGAAAAATGCTTGATAGCATTGTTGCATTACTGTCCAGATCAGATCAAGATGGGGCACAACAAGAACAGAATGATGGTGCTGATGCAGATAGTCAGAGGACATCAGGTTATTCTGTCTCATTTGTACGTCTTCAATATGCTGGAAAGAGTGAAGATGATCTGTTGAAAGAAGTAAATGATCCAAAGCAGTTTCTGGTCACCTCCTTGGCCACACTTTCTGCGCAATCTCCTGGGAGATTTGGCCCTATCATTGAGCAGAATGTTGACCCTGCAAACAAAGGCGCTCTTATTCAACTTTGTGCTGCCTACAATACCAGCATTGTCTAGGTAAACAACCTCTCAGTTCCTTCCCTCTATTGTGTTGAGTCAACCCAATGTATTTTTATTTATTGTATCTTCAAAATATGTGAATTGTTCATTTATTAGGTGTAAATGAACCGCTCATTAAAAAAACGCAACAAATCTTTGTTTGATGATGCTAGAAACTGTAGTGGCATTCTTTGTACAACTTCTTTTCTGAGTTTGATGCTTTAACTATATAATCTATGTGCCTTTTTTTCTGTAGAAAAGGATATAAATATGTTCATTGTGGCTAGATCCATTAATAGTTTCCATCGTACTGGTTCATTCAATAAATTATGTTATCTTAGTATTCTATGATTTATATTACATCAAAGTTTTTTTTTTCACAAAGTCATGACTCATGAGTTCTTTATCCCTGGCATACCATTAATTGATTGATGGGGAACCGTTCCACACAAGACAAAAGTATGCCAGGAATAAAAGAATAGTCACACTTAACGGTTGTTTTGTATTTTAGGATGTAGAGGACTTATGATGATTTCTGTATCATCTTGGATCAAGCATTTTCTATTATTACAATTTTCAAACTGCACCATCATTAGACCTTGCATGCAATTTTCGAGGTTTACTTTAGTTGTCTGAAGAATCAAATTTTGTATGGAAATTGAGTGCTATGTTATGGGTTGGAAAATATAGTGCTAAATTGTTGTTAGGATTTAATTGAACGGCAGTCCCCCATTTTATATTTATAAGTAATTCTTGTCATAAGAACTAAGATGCATGGAGAAATGAACAAAACATAATCCTACTTGAGATGTCTTTACACAAGAAAGGAGTTTCAACAGTAGGCTGATCAAGATCTCCATCAAACATCCCCAATTTTTACTAGATATGCTGCTTCTCTTGTAATTGGACATTTTTATGTATAGTGTTTAAGATTGCTGCAGATTGTTTGAATAATGTAATTAATTCATTAGAAGAGAAGAAATTTGCAGTACTAAACAACTATAGGAAGAGAACACAGTAATTGTACTAATCAATTAGTTCGTTTTGAATAAGATCAACAAACACAATAAGTTGTACTCCCTCTAGTCAATAATATTTGACGCTGGGTACCATGCTCTAACTGGAACCCATAATACCAATTACAAGTGCTAAACTTAATACTTCCAATGTCAAATATTGTTCATTGGAGGGAATATTATTTACTCATGGTTCATTGCAATTGCAGGAAGACAGGTAAATCAGTAATTTGTTGTTAGGGGGAATTTTAGAATTTGCAACATTACATTCGCCCTCAAGCCTGACATTTATTGATATTCTTTCTAGTAGTTTTTGCCCATTATGTTGGTGGGAATTTCGGCCTTGAGCCTTGAGAAACAAGGTCCAAAGCTGAAACCAAACTATGCAAATTTGAGGTGGATCATATTCTAAACTATTTTATTGCATTGCATCAGGATGTAGAATCCTACTCATGATCATTATGCAAAAATACATATTCCATGGCTTGGGGTGGATGGAACTTGGTGAAAAGCGTATAGAGATAGTTCAATGCAGGTAGTTATGCAGGATGTAAGCGAGTTGGAATACCCAACGTATAGATGCCTCTCTAAAGAAAATTGGGAAAAAAAAATCAATTCACAACTCCTTTATATGCAGAGATGCTTGTTTGGGGGCCTGGGTCACTGGGTGTACTATTAGTTATAAACTGCTATATTCTATATGTGTTTATTTCATCGTCACTAAACCTCATTTCTCTGAATGTTTCAGGAGCCAATGGCCTTGCTGTAAGGCATTTGCTTTGTTTCCATGGGGTTTTGTCGAAGGATGTCTCTCTGGGAGTCTGTCAGGCTGTCAAGCTGGTTTTTGATTCCATCCTTGCAACACTGAGCATGTGTAGGTTGGTCTTAGGGGAGGAAGAATGTCCAAGTCATATAGTGGGAAAAACATTCACATTGTGGAGAATGTCTCTTTGATTGGAATATTTTCTTTTTGGGGTGTGGAAGAGGTTCTTTTTCTCCGGAAATTGTATTGATATATCAACTCCCCGAGAACATTGCCAGCCTAGGTGTGCCATCCTGGTGGTGGAAACTTGCTGTAATTTTTGCCCTTTGTTGCCTGAATGCCTGCTCTAGCGTGGGAAATGGTATATTGCGATGTGTCTATTGTCATCAGTGATAAGTCATCACGCTGTTGACCTCTGTTGGGTTGGTTGGGCCTAAAACTCTTGAACCTTTGATGATTGGAGCTCGCAATCGTACAGTCATTTGCTCTTATTTGAAATTTTGAATCCACCGAGCCGTTGCAAGCTATACTCACTCGGACATTTCTGCTGCCGCCTAATTGCACTGCATTGCCATGTTTTCGTATGGTTTTTGTACGTTTGCTTTCACTGTCATATAGAAGTGCACTTTGATGCTCCTATACATTTTTTTTTTGTTTGTTTGACAAATCCTATCAATCATTTTTAGATTACATCCAAACCAACACGTACACGAATCTACCATTAACCCAGTTATTCGTTTTTGGTCGTGTCGATGTCACGCAAGCCACCTCTTGTTGCTTACGTGGCCGACCGCCCTCTGCCCAACCCACGCCGGCCACGTACGCGCCACGTCACCCCCTCGGCCTCCGCCACACGAGCCGCCCGCATGTACGGCCTCCCTCGCGACGAATCAGCGAGAAACGGTAACCCAAACCAAACCCTCCTCCCCAATCTCGTCGCGCACAAACCAAATTCACAATCGATTCCTCCCCCGGTGATCGCGACGCGAACTGAGCGGCGCCAAGCGTGCGTGCGAGCGAGCTCGACGGCGGCGGCCCTCTACCGGGTAACGATCCTCCTCGATTCCCGCTCCTCTCATCTCCATCCATCCATCCGTCGCCCGCCGCCGCTGCCGTCGAGTGGGTCGGCGCCGCGGTGGGTGTGGCTCGATGAACCGAGCCGCGTTTGCGCGTGATGAGGAGGTGGTGACCACCAAAAAAACCCAACCAGGGCCATTTGATTGCATTGTGGTTCATGCGTGCTTGAGCTGAATTTAATTTGTTCCTCCTAATTTTAATTTCTTCCATTAGTACGACTCCCCTTTTTAATTTTTAATTTCATTTCACATTTGTTTGCCATTCATCATGTTTGTTTGTTCGATTACATGATCCAGATACGCATCGCAGGTGTAAGACGAAAAAGGAAGTAATAATCATGGATGTCGAGGCTACCATTCACATTCAGGAAGGTGATTACCTCCGTGGAGACGACCGGAATGGAGAGAAGACAGCGGAAATCATGACAAGAGTGGAGCTCGGGGTCGCATTTGGCTCAGAGAAGTTGCTGAATCTGGAGATGCTGTTGATGGAGATAGCCAGTCGTTTCAACGAAATTGAGCCCCTCTTGTTGGATGCACAATTGTTGTCGGCCAAGTCACTCGAGAAGGTTTCTGAATTCGATCTCTTGTATTGCATCCTAGATTCAGAAGTCAAGGAGATGGAGAAATTAGTCGGTTCTATTGAGATGGATATTGGGAATGCCGAAATCATGGCTTCTTCTGATGAAGATTCGGTGAGCGGGCTGGAGGGTAAGATCCAAGATGCGACGGCGTCTTTGAAGCAGATGCAGGACCTTATTTCTGCAATTAGGAGACAGTCAGCAAATTTTGGGAAAGTAATAGACCCTTCTCACGGCAACTCTGGTAATGCTCATATCAGTTTGGTGCTATTAGTGTTATCTGGTGGTTGTATACTTGTATTTTTCTTCTTCTGACTATTGCATTTGTACAGGAGCCAGTGAAGATGGTGGATATGAAAATGGTCATGTTTCATCTCACACACCCCTGCATTCTGAAGATAAGAGAAATTTCCTGCAGATGTTAGACCAGTCTATAGCAAATGAATTGGACCTTGGAAAACAGTTACATGATTCAGAATCTGTCATGGAAGAGTTCAAGGTGAAGCTTCGTCATGCAGAACATGAATCTTTTTTCTTGGAGGAATCAGTTGAAGCGATTTTGGAAAGAATGTTTGCTGCAGAAAATGCATCCGAATTGTTTCTTGGAGTGTCAAAGGAGCTCATTGATAATATTAATAACATACGGTTGCACCTAAGAGCATCAAATCGTAGGGAAGGTGACCTTAAATCAAAGTTAGATCAAAGTTTGAAGAAATTGAATGGTTCTAATAGCACTCCAGAGAAGATGAAACAAGGCACTGAAAATGTCACTGGGGAAGCTATGCAGAGTCAAACTAAACCGGACTCTGAATTCTTGACTTTGCAGGATAAAATTCAGAAACTAGAGGAATGGCTGAGGGAATCTAAGTCCGGGTTGTCATTGAAAATTACATCAGCACGAGAAAATGAAGTTGAAGATGTGCAGAACATGCCATGGTCTGAGATCACACTTAAAAACATTGTTAGTGATCTTAAAGACGCTATTTTCAGAGCACAAAGTAGAACACAAAATACCGAAACAAAGTGTAAAGAACTTTCTCACGCTAATATACAACTCAACGAGGAGCTGAAATCCCTTAATAGTCAGGGGTCAGATAGGGTTGGCTTACTGGAGAAGAAACTTAAGGAGTCAGTCACTCAGTTAGAGCATACAAGAGCATCGGTTGAGGCTATTGTCGAACACCAGAGTATGTTGAAGTCCTCAATGTCTGATATGGAGCAGACGATTGAAGATCTAGAGGAAAGAAATTTGAAAGCTGAAACCAGAGCTGAGTATGCTGAATCAAAATGCATGTTGCTGACGGACACTAACTTAGAGCTTAGTGAGGAGTTGTCATTTCTGAGAGGTCGAGTAGAAAGTCTAGAGAACTCGCTGTGCAATGCCAACCAACTGAAGATATCCACAGCAAAAGATATTGGTATGAAAACTAAAAGTATCACTGACATGGTTGCAAAACTTGCATTGGAAAGAGAACGCCTTCATTTACAGGTATACATGTTATTATTCAGGAAAAATGATTGTTATCACCTTTGTTCTTGTCTATTTATTTTCTTTATATGTTATGTAACCGTACTTTATATGTTCTTTAACAAAAATATATTTTGATGCGTTAATGCTTATGATCGAGATCGTTCTCTTTGAGGTTTTGGACTTCTGATTGAAACGTAAGCACCAAAAAGCTAAAAAGAATGAACGACCATTCCTGGATCCAGGCAATTAGTTATCATAGATAGACACAATATAGATTATTTATTTCATGGTCATCTAGTCGATATACCAAACTCATATTTTGAGATTCCTAAGACATTGAGTAGAAATACTGAAAAGGGAGCAGTCTGTTTCCAAATATCCAGATACTATGCTAACCTATCCAGTTTCCGCTGTAAAAATATGCAATTATATTTGTTTTCATAAAATCTGCAGTCTGTTATTTACTTCTTTTAGTTCTGTATGTACTCCTGTTTTTCCGCCAAGTTTTAACCTTATTAGGCGTCATACTTTGCAATAGACTGGTGTGCTAACAAGAATTAGTTCTTTCATCAATGAATTCGTTTGGATATCAATCCTATGCCTGCGTCTTCGTTTTCTCAGTGTTGCAGAGACTACTACTCCTGGCTATTTCTTAACCGCCTTCCCGCCCTCCCGGTGTCTGCTTTGTACAGATTGTTACACTAACAAAGAAGAACAGGATGCTGGCTCAAAAATGCAAAGAAAATATTACTGAAGTTACACCGCTAAACAACAAAGTTACTGTTAATGAAGGTGAACTCAGGCCCACTAAAGTAATGGAGGAAATAATCTCAGATTCTTCACCAACCCAAACCACGGTAAGTTCTTGTGGTGTCTTGCTATTGAACATCTAGAAGCAGAAAATTCGTTGGCTCTGATCCCCTTTGTTGCATCATTGAAGACAATGATCAGTGTAGAAAACAACTCTGCACATTGTAATTTCCCACCCATAATTACCGTAGACAATAATCATTCAGTTCCATGGGTAATGAGCTGATAATGCGAAGTGATACTAGCATAACTCAGACGTTATAATTATTCACATCAGGAGTTCTTATGTCTAAGGACCAAATCACTGGAAATATACATCATTCACGTCTCCTGCATATGCATTCCTTTTGAGTAACTTTAGTGCTTTAGAACTTTTGCCAAGTACAGTCACTATGTTCTTATTGTTATTGGTACATCACCCTGTAATGTTTATGAATGTGGTAAAAGGTGAAGAGAACTGCTGATACTCTTGGAGAGGAAGGTCAGATGACTGCTCCACGGGAGGATAAATCTGGTGTCCACAGCACACTTGACACAGTGCGGTCTATTGAACCAACAGTCCTGAACTGGAAATACATTTTTGCGGCATTCCTGGTCTTGCTGGCTGCTTTTCTCGTATGCCTATTCTACCAATGAGGTGTGGCCATGCCCATCTATTCACGCAACTTGTTGGACCAGATAGAAAACAGGCATTTCCCTGTAATAATTCTTCTTAATCATTGTATGAATAGCCAATTTTGATAGTTGTCGCTGTTGCAAATTGCAAGTGTGTCAGCTCTTGCATGAACTATGTGTATCAAATAATATCCTTGGCGAGCTTTTTGTCATTGCCATTTCTCTGGAGTTGATGTGTTGATCAGAAACAAGCTCAACTATGCTCCATGCCTTCTCCGAGTAGCAGATAAAAATGTGCATTATTCGAGAGGATCCGTGCAGTTGTTTATTTTTCAGATATTTTATGATTACTTGTTAGAGAAAGTGTTCTTTCACCATTTTACAGAATCACAGAAGCAATTTTCCTGATAGATGATGGTGCAGTAGGCTCAGCTCAAAGTTTATGTTCATTCATCTGTTTAAGTTCCTTTGTGTCTTCGTTAGCAATTATGTAATACCACTAAATCTCAATACAGTTTTGCTTTCACTGCCGTTGCAACAAGTCAAACTGTAAGCTTTCTTCGGCTTTCTGTCAAACGCAGGTTCAACGTGATCTGATTTCTTAAAAAGGGAAAAACAAGTTAAACTGTAAGCAATCTTCAGTCATAAGATGGGAAAAGTAACCAAAAAATCGGGGCCGTCACATTGCAGTGGAAAGATCACATTAGTCACACAATTTACATGCAAGATCATCGCATTAGTCACACAATTTACATGCAAGACCAGTCTGAGTCAACCAGTCAAGCTTGCAACATGGGAGTACATAGTGGACCATTACATTTGACATCTGTCGTGTCACTTCAACGCTGATGGATTGATACACCACCAGCATTACCATCAGAACACATATATACAAAAGATGCATGGCTTATGTGGTATTGGTACGCATTAAACCTTTGTTTTTGGTGATGGTACACAGTAAAATCATCTTAGTACGCCTCAAAACCAGTAGATTTGCAGTCAACATCAAACCATACCTCATTGAGACGGCCAATGATGCGAAAGGGGTTGCTGTACTGCGCAATTGAGTAGGCATTCTTGCTAGGGTAATTTGTGGAATTAGCCCAGGGTGACCGGCTCAAGCTCAGCGCAAGTTTCTCTGCTTCCTCAACGACATTGTTGTCCCGTGCATAACCCGAGAAGCTCCTCACTGCAATGCAGTGACTTGGCCACCTATCTGGATGGAGGTTCAGTTCAGGGAGGGGCACAGGAGGGGAAGCCTGGAACTTCGCTGGTAGGTAGAGGCGCACAAAGTAGGCCGAAGAGTGCAGGGGCCCTGCACCTGGGACGATGCTTGTAAGGACGGGAGTTGTCATTCTGATTCTGGAGGAGTTAAGGTTTGCACCCATCAAGTACTGGAACAATCTGGCAGAAAAAAAAAATCAAGGGTGAGTGTTTGTAGGATCCAGTAAAGCAAATTATACAGACGGGAAATCGAATATCAGAAAGCTGCAAAAGAGAGCAAATTATGAACAGATGAATGTAACAAATCTGATGTGTTGAACCATCTAACTGATAGCGACTGCATTTACAGAAATGCCTTGATGCTCAGTTCATATGCTGAGACGCTAATATATCCAAGGAACTAAAACTGATATACAGCAACTGAATTCTGGTCTAAGGAATTAAAACAATTGCAAAAGTGCTAATATATCCAACAAATTTAATATAATTGGGAGTTTTGTGACGTTGAGTAGAAAAGTGGCAAAACAATCCAATATCTCAGTAAACTCTCCAGTAATCAACAGATAATATCCTTTTATCTCTGTATTAAATGGAGAATTCTTCACTTGATGCAGCCAAAGACTTGCATTAGTATCAGCTCCTAAAATGAAGACCAGACCCTAATTTATGTCTCAAAAAACAAATCCAGAAAAAGAAATTTCTTCTATACAGGAGTCTCTCACAAAGACCCAATTCTTGCTAAATACTATCTCAAACTCATGACCACATTTTCCCCAATTCTCAACTGAAACCAATTGTTTTGCTCAAGTCTAACAGCAACAACCATCGATTCCATTCATCAATCCCTTCTATAATTGACCAAATTTCCCATTCCTGCAGAACAATTAAAATCCAAAACGAGCAAATCGAAGGGAAGACGAACCCTACGCACCAACCAACCAACCTACACCCATCGCATGATTATACAGGCACGGCGACGAGAGGTCTCCGATCTGATCAGGGGGTGGCGCAGCTTACTCACCGGTGGAATCCGAGCTTGGTAGCGACGTGGAAGGAGATGTCGTCGGAGGGGGCGGACATCCAGACGGTGTCGCGGTAGCGGCGCACCTCGAAGTCCGACTCCGCGTGCACCGTCGTGTACTCCGGCGTCTCCGCGCCGCGCGCGGCCGGCGAGAGCAGCGCGAGGAGGAGGAGGAGGGGGAGGACGCGCTGCGCGAGCCCCGCCATGGCCGCCGCCGCGGTGGTCTTCGCTCGGAAGTCGGAAGCTGCTGCTTTGCTTTGCTTGTCTTGGGGAAGCCGGCAAAGCGATCGGCAGAGTAAAATATATATTCCTCTTGTTGAGCACAACTCATCAAACACGTTAAAGGGTAAATTTCACTTAATTTGAAGAATTAAGTGACATATTTTACTCAATGTTAAAACTGAAAAATGAAAACTAGACGAAGTCAAGGGCCGGTGGACCGTCCAACTTGTTGATTGATGACAATATTTTGTTCAGGCCTTGTTTAGTTGACAAAAGTTTTCGTGAAAAGGTCACATCAGACGTTTGATGTTGGGAGGTGTTTTTGGACACGAATGAAAAAACTAATTTCACGGCTACCCTGTAAACCGCGAGACGAATTTTTTGAGCCTAATTAATCCATCATTAACACATGTGTGTTACTGTAACACTTATGACTAATCATGGCATAATTAGTCTCAAAAGATTCGTCTCGTCGTTTACAGCCTAACAATGTAATTAGTTTTATTTTTATCTATATTTAATGCTTCTTACATGTGTTCAAATATTCGATGTGATGTTTTTGGGTCAAAATTTTTAGGAATTAAATAGGGCCTCAATCCTCTACAAACTCTCGAACTTGGCTAGGCGCTAGCAGTTGTCCTCCAATTTCTCTCGCTCTTTTCCCCATATATGGACTACATGCTGGCTTCAAAACCATTTCAATATTTTTGAAGTTTTTTTTTTGAAAGGGGGCAAAAGGCTGTTTCATATATATTGATAGGAAGAAAGAGCAGTTAAAATATTTACAGGGCTTCACCGAAAAGCACAGCCCGTAAAATGAAAAGGTCATGTGATCTCTCCCAACGGATCTAACTCTTTTAGTTTTGCCGCTTCTACTTTTATCAAGTTCTAGCCTCCTCTTTTATCTTGGTTGTAACAACCGCCGGGGTGGAAGCCATCTTTTAAAAAACTCTTGCGTTACGCTCACATCAAAGCTCTTAGGCTACCAAGATGATGATTGACTTGATGAACGATCTCGGAACAATTGATCACACAAAAAGGGAAAATGTCATACAACCGACAAAACGTTCGACTTTGGGATGACTACAACATCCAATCAGGATTGGGTTAACTGAGTCATTCTACAGAATAGGAGCACAAATCATTAACTAAATACTATGGTGTATACTCCAGCATTGTGCTGCCTAGTCTTTGGTAAATAAGCCATTCACACAGAGCTAGTGACGGTTCCAGCTAGGTATGAGACGGGGGTGCTTCTACCCTTCTTTCTCCTCTAGCACCCCTTATTCTTCCTTTTCATTTTCTTTCTCTTCCTCTCTTCGTGCTTTTCATGGGGAATCCAGCAGTAGGGGATGCTTGAGCCTCCTGCCCCCACGATGGATCCGTCCTTGCACAGAGCTTAGTTCTTTGATATGACTAAATGTGTGCGTGATAGGAAATTATCATTTGATATTTTTTAGTATGTTAAGTATATTTCTATAAACCTGAGTATCATATGCACATTCAAGTTGGCTTGTCCACCTTTCGGGATTGAGGTTCAGAAAAGGTAGCCTGAAACTTTGCTGAGTATTAGTGCTTGTGGGATATAGTAAAGCAGATTCTATGGACAGGAAATTGAATTTCAGCAACCAAATGTACATAAAGGGTTGATTAGCTCTCCAGCAGATGAACAGATAATGCCTTCTATCTCTGTGTTAATGGAGGATCCTTCACAGATGCAACCAAAGATTCGGTAGTAATTTAGTATGCACTCTTTTTTTTTCTGCTATCGGAATCTCCCACAAATAGCAAATTCTTCCAAGATAACAGAATTGAACATCACAGCACATTCCCAACTCAAGACCACATCCTTCCTAATGATGATCTGGAATGAAGAAGCATCATGCTCAAGTCAAACCGTAACGACCATCAATTTTACTCATCAATCTCCTCTACAACTCACCAATTTTTCCATTACCACCGGAACAATTTCAACAGTCTGGACACCCAAAACGAACATAAAATCCAAGGACTGGTCAGTGCTCATCGCTGTCTCATCCCTTCGCTCAGCCTGGCTGCGTGCTTAAGGATTTTCCTTGTCAAAAAAAAAAAACTCGATTTTGTAGAGAAGCGCAAGTGCGGTCACGGGCGCTGTCGCCACGCGGCGGTGCCGCTGCAACAAAACGCGGCAACGGCTGACAACAGTGACAGTGGTGGCCGAAAGGGAGGCCGTGGCATTAAAGCCGACCAGGCCTGCGTCTCCGCGCACTCGCGTCTGTCGGCTGCTGCCATGGCCTCGCAGTGAGCGACGCAGAGAAGAAAAAGAGAGAGGGAGAGGAAAGAAAGAGGGAGAGGAGGAGGAAGAAGAGAAGGATACGGGAGGAAGACTGGAAGAGGGAGGGAGGGAGGGAAGGAAGGAGGGATTCGGGAGGAGGAAGGGAGGAGAGGCAGAGGAGGGAGGAGGAAGAGGAGGTATTTTCTTTTTTCTTTGTTTGTAAGTCGTAGAATATTGTCTAGTGTACTGGTATTGTTTTGTACTACTACTAGTTAGTATAGGTAATATGCATATAAGATGTGTACTTTTTCAATATAAAATGTATATTTTTTAGTCATTGTGGTGGTGCATAATTATTTTGATGTAGTTTCAGTGTCCATGCAGGAATTAGATGTAGGACGGGATATGAAGTACTCTTGGTGTTTATGTGGTGGTGCAGGAATTAAAAGTAGTTGCTGGTGGTACTTTATTTTTTTCTCTTGTTATGAAGTACTCCTCCCTCCCTCTAATCGGGAGATTTATAAAAATCACCCATTCTTAGGGCGAATTATTCGACGTGGGCACACAGCATTAAAGTTGTAGAATAATTTGTATCCAGACCATCTATTTTAACACGTATTATATTTACGATTTTTAGTGAGGTATAAAGAGTCGGATGAAAATAAACTATACATGAAACTTATAGATCTTAACGAGATCTATAACTTTGTAGTTCGTAATTTTTTCGTTTGAATTCATTTAGGGGTCCTGGTAATATATATATATGCAAAAATCTCGACCGTTGATATTAAGTGTAGTTTATAATGAGTAAATGAATGCTTTCGAGTTATATTTTTGAGATTATATAATCTGAACATTATATTTGAACAATATATTCTTTGAAATTTTATTTTTTTGAAATTATAATCTGAACATTATATTTTTTTGAATTTATAATCTGAACATTTTATTTTTCAAAATTATATTTTGAAACTATACTTTTCGAAACTATATTTCAAAATTATATTTTGAAATTATAATCTGAATATTAACTTTTTTAATTGCGTTTTAGGTACATAAAAGATGCTTTCTCTCTAATCCACCAGGGACACGTGTCACCACGTCCATGTTAGTGCAGTTTTGGTAGCACGCCTCCCCCCATTGAGCGTGTTATTTTTTAACTAGCCTAACCAACCAATCCCACCATTTTTATTCTTGAGTAAAAAATTAACTGAACTATTGAAATAGCCTAATCAACCATTGATATAGTTTTATAAAATATTATATATACGTTTATAACAACTTCCAATGAAAATAAAATTTATACCAAAAGTTGTAGATCTAGACAATATATATAACTTTGTAATAGATCATATTTTTAGAAAATAACATTTAGAGTGTAAAATAAATATACAAATTATTCCGCACATCTAGTGCCGCGTCACATAAATCACCCTAATAAAGGGTGATTTACATAAATCGCCCTCCCATAGGGCGGGAGGAGTGTATTTTTGTCAAATTTTGGAACGGTAATTTATTTTTTGTAAAACTTAAAAAAATCAAATATATAGACATATAATCTGCTAGTTCAGTACTATGTAGTCGATGTTATAAAATATTAACTTAAGGTGGATTAGAAATGTGGTATGCATTGTCAACCTTTTCGATCTATATATGATACACACATTCACAAAAAAGTATAATAATAAGTTAGTCGGGCCCGTAAAATAAATAGTGATGAAATGCTACTTTCATCAGTATGGTTCCTTTTAGTTGTGTGATGGAAATTGTCTCGTTCTATTGTACTTCAAGTTGTACTATTTAACGATTATGCAATTATATTTGTCTGGATATATAGCTTTGTTGTAATGGTGATAGAATGTACAGTAAGCTGTAAGCACATTGGGATACGTTGTAATACTATGTTATTAGTTTCTTCTAATGTTTGTATTACATGTTGCAATTTATGAGATATTGTTGTATGATTCACTTAACTCTTTTAATAACACATGTGTAATTGTCATAGTTAGGTATGGAAGGTCGTGATGATTGGCCCTACCCATTGTTGAACAAACAAATCAATGACCGTTACCGTGCAAACCGTCGATCATCAATGCCTCACATAGACCTCACGGTTCTCCAAACACGGACGTCCTCATGGTGGACGATTGACGAGCGTTGGGTACCTAGGTGATATATCAATACATCTTACTTGTGCCTATTAAATTTTGTCCTCATGCCTAATAAATGTTTGCTCATGTACAGGTTGTCTGCTGCTTGACTTCTACCTTTTCTTAGGATTTGCCTGGCCAGGAGGCATCATGATCGCCAAGAGGCACAGCTGACAAATGGTAAAGATCGTAACACTAGGCGCCAAAATATTGATCGATCCCTACTTACAGCTTTGGTGGATCGTTGGAGGCCGGAGATACACACTTTTCACCTGCCGTGTGGTGAGATGGCTATTACTTTGCAGGATGTGGCCATGCTAACCGGACTACCAATTGCGGGTCGAGCAATTGTTCTACCTGAGCCACATGTGGACTGGCGACATGATATTATTGCTCGCTTCGCTTGCATTCTACCTGCGCAAGCCGATGCAGTTGTACAAGATTTCGCAGAAGAATACACACGGGCCAACATTGAAATGGTTGTCACAATTCAAGGTGAGCACGTCATTTTAAGTTCAGAAATGCCATTGATCATGGGCATTTGTCGTCTAATCGAGTCAATCCAATATACGTGTAGGCTGAACGGATGCCACTAGAGATTAATGACATCCAGTTGTCCCGCTACTTGGAGGCTTTTCTTCTGTGGTTGTTCGGTTGGGTTATGTTCACTTGTTCGTCTGGGAACACGGTGGAGGTGCGCAAGGGAGATAGCTGAGGGCGAATTATCTACTATGACCCAATGGAGCTGGGGTTCTGCGGTGTTGGTAGCGACATACCGTGGGTTGTGCGAGGGATGTATGAAGACAGCAAAGGGGGCTGTATTTACAGGTTGCCCGTTGTTGCTCATGTTGTGGTCATATGAGAGGTTCCCATTTGGAAGACCGCATATGGACAATAGATTGAGCACGGATGGCCTCTTTGGTGATGATCCGCTTGATGGGCCTACCTTCGGGATTTTTTGGTGTTATGGTCCGGTACGATTTTTTCCCGTTAACAATTAAGTTCCTATCAATGCATCTAAAAAATTTGGAACAAAATTTAATTTCTTGTGCAGCCAAGGTGGTCACATGTCCAGGTGCACAATGCTTACGATTACTTCATAGAAGCATTTGACCAGCTTATGGACGTGGACGTGCGTTGGTGGCCATACACACTTGAAGAGATTAACTCCCGTGCACCAGGTGGACTTTCAGCGATTTGCTTTCGTGACCAATCGTATTGGATGACACGGAAGATGCTTGTCTATGGCATCTTTGTGGAAGCCTACAACGTACACTGAGTGATGCGCCAGTTCAAACTACATCAGCAAGTACCAGTGCCTCCGGGCGAGTTGGTTCCACCTACTGTGCACATGTAAGTACTATGTTCTTGAGTTAAATATAATAGTTTACTTTGTTTTTCTCTTGCTTAATTTTATAGAGTAAACTGCGTTTGTAGTACAAGAACTTGTCATGTGGGTATAATCTAGTGCAAGAAATTAAAAATTAGTATATTAGCGAAACAACTTGACTGTGCTCATGATCCAAAAGAAGTGCCACCTTGGATTTACATCTATCATATTTTTGGTCTAAACATAACTATCAGATTTTTGTTTGTAGATTTAATTATTACGTCTCCTTATCTGTACTTGGGGATTGTTTCAACGTAAGGTTCAATATGAAATGGGTAATCTTCTGAATTTTCAGTGTAAACAATATTTTTCTTGTTCATTTTAGGGATCAATTCTGTTGAGGTCTAATAATCTTTAGACATGCTTGTGTTTCTTGGAATGTTTGAATTAGCAAATCGCTTAAGATATACTTATGTTAATTTGCAAAATTTGTTTTGATCATCATACTTGTTTTTTTAGTTTCAAGAGTCAAGTTGTTTTGCTATCGTAATACAGTGGGGTTGTCCACTCCAGCAACAATAACACACACTACCAAATATAAAGCTTTACCCGTATACCCTAGCCAATGTGGCATGCTTACATGGCTAAAAAAGCATGTGCAACATATTTTTAACCAAATCACACACTAGATAAGTTTGCACTAGTTTGCTCATTTTTCAAGTTTTTGCACTAGATTACACTCACATGCCAAGTTCTTATACCTTAGGTGCAATTTACTGGATTATACAAATGTACGGCTTGTGCAGGCAAAATAGGAAAGGTGATACCAGCCACCGGCATGATATAATCTCAAAGATGACCCCTTGGGTTGAGCAGTGGTCATAGGCACAAGCCGGCATTGTTCATGAGAACAGACCGTACGATGCACGGACATACCCACAATATGTGCAGTGGTTCACCGAACAAACACGTATACAACTTGTACCAACCATGAATCCACAGGTGCATGGACCGGCCGACCTCACCCAGTTGTACCCCATGCGGTCGGCTCCTACTTTGCACTTGACGGTTAATTCTGATTACAATAGCACTTGTTCATATGTACTTTCATTGGAAATATAACTTATTTCTCTAAATTTTTCAATGTAGAGTGATATTGCCAAAAACATTGTGCATGAGGCACAGACCTTGTGGGATAGGCTTCATGAAAGTGAAATTGCAGTTACATGGGATGACATATTACTTGTTGTTGCTCGTATCTGCGATAAAGCCAACCAGATCGTTAGGTTGACTTCTTGTTGGCGGCCATCATTGGGCCACCAATCCGAGAGATCGTTGACTTCCACATGGCCATCCACATATCAGCATCTATCCACTTCTCAGCCAGCCAACATGCCTCAGTCGGATCCCGCATCCGAGCAGGCTAAAGCACCTCAGGAGGTTACTCCACACCGTGATCCACCAACATCAGATCAGGCTGGGAGCTCGCACTGGCAAGCTAGGTTTACGCGCTACGTACGTACGGTATTGACAACATTAACCTACTCACATGTTGTTTTCCGCCTATGGATGTTCATATTTTTTGGTAGCACGATGCCTTTTATGTCACATGTTTCACATTTTATGTTGCTACTACCTTGGTGGCAATGTCCAACATGAAACTGGACATGTGCATATGAATCATCTTATTATTGACAATATGTGCCTCGACATGTCATTATTACACTCTATAGTGCCACGTGAACACTTTGACCAACAACATAAGACTTCTTTTTTTAGGTTGACACAATTTCAGCATTTGGCAATGGCAGACCCTTCACATGTTTAGACTTCTACATTTTGGTGCTCTAAGCATGAGATGACAACACATGGATATCATACTTCATTTTTGACGCCTTCAAATATATGACTCACAATTCAAATGTTTGAATTATTTGAAAGAACCCACACATGCACATGATTTTGGTTGGTGTGGCAACAAGCCAACAAATTAAAGCTCGTGAACCCCTTCTCGCCCATCAAATATGTGACTTGGAGCGATGTTGTATGTCCCATTGGACATGGTTATATTTAGAACTTTTTTACGTATAGTATATGGAGAAAAATTCTCTATACACTAACTTAATTGTGCTCGAAACTTGCAAAATGTTACATCTATGTGAGTTTGTCTTTCTATTTTTAGAAAAACTTTTATACCATGGTTCTTATGATTTTTCACTTAAATGTGATTTGCACTGTATATTTAACCGTGTCCGTGCATTGTGAAACTAGCCCTTGCCGGAGACCTTATTTCTTCCTCTTTTCCTTCTCTCATGTGGCAACTTATGTCGTCATTACACCTAAAGATGACTCTTTATATACACCTAGCTGAATATGCTTGTTTATTACCAACAAAACAAAATATATTACAATATTCCTAAAACAAATAAAATATATGTTTTTCATGAAATATGTTTGCTACATTTTCTCTAGAAAATATTAACCGATTTTATATGTAGATGCCCATTTAGATTTAATTATTAATAAGTTCAATGGCTAAATATCAAATGTACAAAAACTTATAATTAAGGGCAACACTCCATTCTATCAAAGTGTATACACGTATATGTGCTAAGCTATCCAAATAAGCCCTAAATTCTCTATCTTCAGTCCCCACACAGGCACACACACAAGAAGCTTCCAAAACCCCTCCCCTTCCGAATCTGTCCCTCAATTTCCTCCCTCCTTCCCTCCCTCTCGCGCGCGCAGCGCCGGCGACCTCGGCCTGCTGCCGCGATTGCGGCGATTCCAGCGCTGCACATAGATCTGTACATGTGGGGAGGTTTTTTTTTTTTCCCATCTGTGTCTCACACACACTTCCATGGCGGCTCAATCTGCAGACCGCGGCATGGAGGCTCCGGGGCTGACGCTGCAGCTATTCGAGTTCAACAGCAAGGTGCGCCTCTCTCTGCCTGTCACGCCGGTCTAATTAGTGCTTTTGTTGATGCAAGTATGCAATGCGTCGTGGATTGATGTTGTGTGTGTGTGTGCTCTGTGCTGTGCGAGTGAATCTGCAGGAAATGCAGGCGGGGCTGCAGAAGCTGGGGCTCAAGGTGAACCACTATGAGGAGGGCATCAGGTTTCTCAAGTCGGAGCTCAATGCCATCGAGGAGTCGTGCGCCGACCTGAGAAGTGAGATGCTATTGCCTTGATGACACCTTAATTGGCTTTATATTTTTCATTTACAGAACAAGAGCATGGATCATTAATTAAATTACATACTATGGTTTATCCCCGTGAAAAAAGCAATGTGGCTTATAATTCCAGCATTATGATGCCTAGTTCTCGGTAAATAAAGTGTGTCAATTATGGAGTTTGATAACAATGATGTTCATAGAGAGCTCAAGTGTGAAAGGAAATTGGCATCTTAATCTTTTTAGTATGTTAGAGATACTTTTGATAAACTTAGGTCTATATATACATGGAAGTTGGCCAGATGTGGAGTCATGGATCTGTGAAGATGATGAAGGACCTATGTGTTGGCATGAAATGATTTATGTGAGACCAACTCAAATATTTAGAACAGTGAAAATATCTAAATGTAGTTGTTGATATCATCTGAAGAGAAATTCACAGTATTTGGGACGAATGAACAGCAATGTGAGTGGATATATTACCAGAAAATCAGATGTTACAAGATTTCATTGTCATGTATTTTGGTACACAATGGAGGATAACTACTGTTAGATGTGACCACTGACCAGTAGCATGGCCTAATTGAGAAAAAGCTGATATAGCAACGGTACTTAGTAGAGGCAGAGAGAAATAGATAGATAGATAGATAGATAGATAGATAGATAGACTCAACAATAAGAGGTCAATTGAGCTGTTGTTTGCCGAATAGTAGTGGATGTCTTGGTCTATACTACCAACATTCTTTTCTACTTGACATTTGGACATCAATAGTCTCCAATGCATATGTTTGATCATAAAAATATATGTTACAATTATAACCACATGAAAGTTTTTTCATGATAAATCTATTAATATCATTTCACATATTAGTAAATCCTAATATTTTTGTATACATTGATTATTCCAATTTTTAGGTTTGATGCACACATTCTAAGACATTATCTAGGAGTATTTAAGAATGGAGGGAGCATATGATAAGCTGTAACACGTAGGAAATAATGTACCCAAATGCAATTAAGCGACAATATGTGATACCTTGATAGACCAAAAACCTGCATCCTAGTTTATGTATTACTGCTCATGCTTATCCTCAGGCTAACATTTTAAGTCATCCAATTAATCATTGACTAATTATGACTAGTCATCCGATTGGGGGTGAGGACAACTAGTTTACAGAGCCACTTTGAGGTTTGATAGGACATGGGCTCTGGTGTGAGGATATGGGCTTGACCCATTAGGTTACAGTGAGCCATATATATATATATCTTCCCCTCTCTCTCTCTCTCTCCCTCCCTCCCTCCCTCATGCCACCGCCACCTGCCCATGATGGGGCAGGAGAACCAATTCTTTCCCACCCAGGCTCCGCTGCCACCTCTAGCCGGGCTTCCTCTGCATCCACCGCTGCCAACCGGGCTTCCTCTGCATCCACCGCCGCCAGCTGGGCTTCCTCCGCATCCACCGCCGCCAGCCGGGCTTCC
>CM002476.1:5772368-5802225 GCA_000325765.3 Leersia perrieri
CCGGGCTTCCTCCGCATCCACCGCCGCCAGCCAGGCTTCCTCCGCATCCACCGCCGCCAACCGGGCTTCCTCCGCATCCACCGCCGCAAGCCGGGTTTCCTCCGCATCCACCGCCGCCAGCCGGGCTTCCTCCACATATAGATATATGTATATGTATATAGATATATGTATATGTATATAGATATATGTATATGTATATATATATATGTATATATATATATGTATATATGTATATATATGTCTATATGTATATGTGTATGTATGTATATATACACACACACACACACACACACACACATACTATAATGTCTTTTCCTAGTATAGTACAATCACAGAATTAGTACAGTATATAGTTATATAGAATAGATCAATGGAATTGGTATTATGTATACTTTGTTAGTTATATTATACACATCGTGGGTAGGAGTGCAGGACGACTAGCCACCGAGTAGGCTCAGTTTTGCGATTTGAAAACATTGGCTCAGGCCCATAGGGCTATCCAAACTGTGGCATTTGCTGCTGCCACATACCTTTTGGTGCTACTACTTCACACGACATCTGCATCTATCCAAATCACACTTTTTTTTTTGTTTAGGTCTCTTTGAGTAGAACAATGGATTATTTCAAAGTTATCCATGATTCCATATGCTTTTTCTAACTCGTTGCCTCTATTTATGCTGAACCCTTGAACTTTGCTCAGTTAAAATTGGCAACTATTAATCATCAATGGCGGCAATTGCAAATAATGATACATCTGTTGAAGAAGCTGAGCAGCGCACTATTCAAAGTATACTTAAACAGGACGAGACAGCAGCTGGGATTATATGCCAACTGAAGGGCCGTCATCATGAGCATGCATCAAAGCTGCCACTGATGAAAGATGTCCTTGGTGTTGTTGCTACCTTGGGAAAAGTAAATGATGACAACCTCAGCAGGTCATTTTTCTCTCTGTTTTTACATAAGATTTATTGCACCAACAGGGTGCAATGTTAATGGGCATGATTTTTTTTTTGTGGTACCCATTTATTCTTATGAATTTGTTATAGGGTACTCTCAGAGTACTTGGGTTCAGACACTATGCTTGGTATAGTCTGCAAGACTTATGATGGTGTCAAGGGTCTTGAAACATATAACAAGGAAGGTATGATTGATAAAAGCAGTGGCATTCATGGACTAGGTCGCACAATTGCAAAATTTCTAGATGGAAGATTCAGTGTCTTCTGTCTTGAAAATATAAGGTGAGTTTTCAATGTGCCATTATATTCTGAGATTATTCTGGACTCTATTGGATGAACACCTTAAGTCCTTAACATTATACACTATTGCACTTTGCAGGCCATTTTCTGGTGCTTTTATGATTGATGATCCTCAGAGAAAGCTTCTTTTGCATAAACCAAGGTTGCCTAGTGGAGAGTTTCCTCCTGGTTTTCTTGGTTTTGCCGTAAATATGATACATTTGGACCAGACAAATTTGAGTTGTCTCACAGCTGGGGGCCATGGTCTTAGGGAAACTTTGTTTTACAGCCTATTTTCTCGCTTGCAAGTCTATAAGACTAGAGCTGAATTGCGAAAAGCTATTCCTTTTATAAGTGATGGTGCTGTTTCTCTGGATGGTGCTATACTAAGGCCTAATGGATCATTCTGCCTGGGCGACAGGTATTCAGTTATATGAATTTGTCCTTTCATATCACATCGTATTGTTGATTGGTCATTAGTGTTCTGCATATTGTGGGTCCTTTGGCAATATTTAATGTCTTTAATTGAGTATATACATACGGAGTATTACATTGCCCTGGTTTACTTACTAAAATAGTCTGATAACACTAACCTGCACTGTTTGAATTGCTTATATCATCGCTTCTCTGTATATTCTCAAACAAGCATATTAAACCTAATTCCACCTCTTTTTGGTTAATGATTATACATGACCTTTGAAGGGCAATCGTAAGGACAAAATTTCCCGTAGCTGCAAATCTTGGGGTCTCAAATTTACCTGGAACTATCACTGAACTGGAAGAGCAAATTAAACATAAGAAGTGGGAAAGGGAAATGCTTCTTGAGGATATGAAAAGGCAAGAAGATTTGTTCAGCCAATGTAAGGATTTGTTCAGCAAGAAAAAGCAAGAGTTCATGGATTATCACACTCAACCAGCAATGGTACAGGTGAATTTACTAATTTTTTTAACTGTACTAATTTAGTAATTTACTGTCATTTAGAGCTGCAGTAGATAATAAATAGAATGCACTATATATATGATTCGCTCCTGTAATAAGTACATCTACAGCTGCTTTTCTTCTAACATGGGAGGGGAGGCCAGAGGAGTCTGCTAGACAATATAATACACTTACCTTGGTTTTTGTTTTTTTTTTTACTGAAAATAGATCTGTAGGATGCATGTAGCTGCCTTGCGACTTGTGTAACTTCATTTGTTAGAAGAAAAGCAGCTGTAGTATATGTAACTTTGAAGAAAAGAACTTGTTCAATGAAACAGAAAGTGTAACTTCGTTGCTGTAATCAGTTGATCATTTGTTTGGTCAAATTGTGACTGATTGAATAGAAGTAACAAGTGCATTAGTGCATAGCATAATCCACACTCATTCTATGGCTTATATTAGCAATAAATTAACTTGCATATAAACTGTCCATGTTGTGACACACTACAAGTTATAATTTTGCTAAGATATCCGAAGAACAATACCGTCAATTATTGTCTGTATGTTGTTCGTAGATAGGGTAAAATCTCGGTCAGTTAACTACAATATTGAGTTTATGCTCACCATTATAATATGTATTTCTTTAAATTTCTATTTTTTCCAACATATATTGAATTCAGAAGAATGGAAAATGGTGATACTGACGATGGACCTGATGTCCTTCACTTTTTCAGAGATCGCAGGCTTCACCAACAATTCATTCACCAGCTACTGCTGGAAGTAATCCATTTGGATCAACGGCTCCTCACCTGCGGTGAAAGCATTTCCTTCTGAATGGAGTTGGGTAGATGATGGATTCGTGCCTGCAGAATGCATTGTGCAACAGTATTGATGTTAGTTTCAAGGGCACAGTTGGAAGCGTGATAAGGTGGACATACATTACTGACATACCCCATCTGTTCTTAAGCTAGTCTGTCATTTTGCTAGTGGTAATAGATAACTTTGTTAGTATTCACTAGCTCTTTTGCATTTTGTCAAAGGAACATAATAGAGGAGGTTCCATGAATCAAATTCTAGTAAAGAATTGAATGAACATGTAAACGGCCTATACCTTCTGAACATGGTGATTATTGAACTTTCCTGCGGGATGATGCAAGAAACTTCTTTTTTGAACATGATGTAGACAGCAGCTTTGTCATAGGATCCGGAAACTATTGTAACGAGGATAGTATAGCTTAGGGTATTACCAACTTTATCTGGCATGAGCAGGAGCGCAGGCGTAGTTGCCGTTTGATGTAATTTTCTGATGACCAGTGATAACAACGTTATCCTATATGTGAGGAATATTTAGGGAAACCCATCAAATAAGGCCCTGTTTAGTTCAAAAAGTTTTTTCTAAAAACATCACATCAAATCTTTCTATACATATATGGCGTATTAAATATAGATAAAAATAAAACTAGTTACACAGTTGGCATGGAAATCGCAAGATGAATCTTTTAAGCCTAATTAGTCAATGATTAGCCATAAATACTATAGTAACTTACATGTGCTAATGCTGGCTTAATTAGACTTAATAGATTTGTTTCGCGGTTTCCTGAACACTCTATGTAATTAGTTTTTTAATTAGTAGCCGAAATAGCCTTCTGACATCTGGTCAAAAGTCTGATGTGACATCTAAATCTAAAAATTTTTGGAACTAAACTAGCCATAAGTAAAAACTCATGAATAGCAGACTTAAAAGATTTTTAAATTCACAAAAAAATACTAGAGGCTAATATAGGCATGAACTAAATTACTGCCAAATCTCAAGTCTAAACTCAACTTCATTTTAAAAAGAAAACACAAATTGTTTATGTCCACATTTTAAAAAATGTTTCTACATATTTTGAAAATCAGTACTATTTCTACTTACTTTTGAGTTCATAATACATTCAGCAACGGCGTTACCAATACTATCCCAGTCTCAAGATTAGTCGAAGCTAGTAAATCGACAGTTTGATATTGCTGCCCTAATAGGATTCAATTTCGCTATTTCGATTCAGTTTCGCTATTACACTTGGTAGCATAGCAATATGCAACGCATGATGGAATATTCAGTCAGTCCCAGCTATCTGAGCTAAAGAGTTTTGCAGGCTGGATTTGTAGACTCTTTTCCGACCTAGACAATGTTAAAAATCTGAAATAATTGTCCTTTGTGATGCCCAGTATCCCACTGCTTCCTTCTTGATCACGTCATAGACATATTTGCTTACATTTCCAGACCACAAATTTCTTGGATTCGATCACGTCTCATGGTCTCACTTCTCACTGCAAGTTGGAAACCCAAGTGAGATCAGCTGATATGTCACATTGTATGGGTTATTTGGAACAAAAGAACTTCGTATAAAAATGTGTTTTTCCACCTCGAAGAATTCTTTGTTTCCTACTAAATACTAAATTCCTACGAAAATAATAATAAAAAAGAGTGTTTCTCCACCGAGATCTCTCTGTTTCCTATAAAATCCCTACCAAAATAATACAACGAATGTTTTCTCATTGGATAATTTCTCCATTTCTTATGAAATTCCTAACTAAAACCATAAAAAGTGTTCTCCCCTTAATCTGAATGTGATCGCGGAACTAATGTTTTTTCTCCATCTATAAGAAGAGAATAACCTAATACTTCTTTCTTATCCTGTCATCAATATATGACGTTTTTAACACTTGTAGTGACAAGAAGAACAATAATAAATACCTTGTTTTTTTCTTGGATGAAACTTTCTTCCCCCGGCCGGACGCAACGTCGTCCATGCTCTGCCCCTGCCGCCGGTAGCGGCCACCGGAGGCGACAAAGCCGGGGCACGGCCGGTACGCCTTGATCGGCCACCAACCGAAGCCGGGAACGGTGGCTATGCCGCCCTGGATCCGCCCCTCGCCGTTGCAACCCCTCTCCAACTCGTCCCGGCCACACCCTCTGCATCCCCTGTGTATGTATATAATATGCAATGCACGCAGGTGACGTCGTAAGCATAAATCATCAGCTTATAGAGATCAAAATATAAACTGATTTCTTAATTATGGTAATGTATAAGATTACAGGTATAGATCAAAGTTTATACTTGAAGAGAAAGAAATGCATTTTCTCTTCTCTCATTGGTTTTAAACTCGCACTGCGGCACATAGAATAAGCAATATTCAGAACAATTTTTTTTCCCCAAAATAAAAATATATCAAGCAGAATATTGGCTTACAAGACAAAATAAAAATGATGCCTGTCATTCTACCATAAAATTTGTACAGAGGCAAAAAAAAGGGGATAAAAATCAAGGTTCCACCGAGATTTGAACTCGGGTTACTGGATTCAGAGTCCAATGTCCTAACCGCTAGACCATGGAACCATTTGTTGCTCAGTGCTAGAAGAGCAAAAGCAAAATTAATATATGTTCTAATGAATTCAGGAACTCTTTGACCCAAATTCTGGCACTCATTCTGCTACTACTTTACAAGTCATGAACTGCTGATTAATGCAAAGAACATGCTAACCAGACGCTCTGATATATGTACCTGAAATTGGGGTCATCCCTGTAGCTGATAAATTCAGTTTCAGGAACTACCACTTGTTCCTCCTGAGAGGAAGCAGCAGCCACTCCCTCTTGCTCCTTGGTCACCACAGAGGCAGAAGAATTGGACGAGCTGCAGCACACAAGGCTTACTCTGGCCGCATGTGAATGCTTCTTGCAGACCAGAGAAGAAGAAGATGATGAGCTGTGGTTGTGAGGGGCGGCAGCAGGAGGAGCAGCGAGCTGCAGCCACAGGGAGGCTGCCACTGCCATTGATTGGCTTGATGTGCCTGCCTCCTGCTTCTGCTCTGCTTCTCTCGGTGAAAGAGAGAAGAAATTGAGGTGGAGCAATGGAGGAGGGGAGAAATGGAGGGGGAAATTTTGTGGGGAGGGTAGGAGAAAGATTGGAGGACGAACTGGGTGCCACGTGGGCTGCCTACCTTGCGGTGGGATAATGCATGGTGGATGTTGCTCGTTGGATTTATTTTGGTTTGGGAAAAATAAATATGTTTTTGGTGTTTTCTTTTGAAGAATTGATGGAATAATTAATCAGTGAGGCAGAAAAGATTTGCAAAAAATGAGGTTCCACCGAGATTTGAACTCGGGTTACTGGATTCAGAGTCCAATGTCCTAACCGCTATACCATGGAACCATTTGATTCTGGTTTCTCCTAATACCTATATTGTCAGCTAGAGTTAAGAAATGAAATAAGATTAATATAGTGATCCCTTATCTGTAGATGTTCTTCTCCCAACCTAAACCTATATCCCTTTCCTAACCGCCGACCCGACCCAGGTATCTTTTCAGAGGTGATTATCTCGTCATGGCCTTACGTCGTGCAAATAAATTCTTAACGTCATCACCTCTTTGAAAAAGGCAAATGCTTATTCATGTCTAGCATCATGAACAGCTACCGAACATTCATCAAACTAGGATGGTAGCCTGCGCAATTGCGCGGGCATGTGTGTTTGCTTATTCTGAAAACATGTCAGGGTTTCAATTTACGATGTCGGTTCCGGTGGTACTGTTGATGATCTAAGCAATGATAACCCTTAACTAAAGTTCTTGACATTTTGGTGAGAGGATGGCGAAATCCCTGCCTCTGCCTGGTCACCGATCATGGCAGATAGTATCGACGCCCGTAGGTGTCATTTTCTCCTTCCTTGAAGATATTGTTATGTTTGCTCTCTCATCTATAGGTGAAAATCTAGTTCCATGTGGACAAAAAAAAGTCTAACTTTAGTATAATGTCATTTCTTTTTCAAAATAATGACTTTAAGAAAAAAAAATATTGGAGTTCCAATCACTCATTATGAAACCCACCACCGATGCACAAGGTATAAACATAAAAAGAAACTGTAAAAGATAAACAATACCCACATTTTAACTTTATGTCATTATATATTTTTTACCATCTCCATTTTAGAATATAGATAGTTCGAATTTGAATTTTATTTTTAAGATATAGGGAGTAACAAACATGTGCCCTTACATATCTCACTTTTAAAATTAAATTCACATCCCAAATAAACTAGGCCGATCACGAGTGCAAGCTTGGTGCTGGCACATCATCATTCTCTTGTGATTTCTGAACAATCTCTGTACACATACCAACCTCGTATTTACACAGCAGTCGAGGACCCAGCAGTTATTTCACCCCCATCTGGTTGTCACTTGTCAAGGCTGTCATGTCTAGTAGATCCCGTTATCCCGTATCTACTGTACTGTAGGAGTACTACTACTACCCCAGATGACTGGGTAAACGAAGACTCGAAAGTCAGTCAAAAAAAAGTTTTTTTGCGGGAAAAAGTCAGTCAAAATTCAATCCAGAATTCACAGACCTCGCCGGAAAAAAGGCAAAAAAACAAACAAAAAGTCAGTAGTCGTCACCGTGCTCTGCTCTCCCGATCGGTGTCGCCGGCGGGCGCCACCACCACCACCACCCCATCATTCACAAACCAAGCCAACACAGCGCTGGGAGCAGAGACGGCAATAATACCGCGTCGTGCCGTGCGCACCGTCGTCTTCCTCCTCTCTCCAACTCACCTAATCCATCGTCTATTCTCAGCCAAAAAAAAAAAAGCTCTCTCCTTTCTCCTCCCTCCCCTTTTAGGCCGATCCCCCCCGCAATCCGCGGCGAGACACGGCCACAAAACCGCCGCCGCCATAGCCGGAGAGACTCCCCCTTCCTCGCTTCCTCCTCCTCCAGGCGGCGTGGTGCGTTGGGGCGGGGGCGGGCGATGGACGTGGACAGCGTCGAGTGCCTGTCGCTGCCCGACTCCTCCTCCTCCGTCGCCGCAGCCGGGGGCGCCATGGACGGGGACGACGTCGGCATCGCGCTGCACGCGCACGGCGCGCTCCTGGCGGCGGCGGCGGCGAGGGCGGCGGCGAGCGCCAAGGGGGGAGGAGGAGGGGCGCCTTTGGGGGCCGGGAGCGGCGTGCACGAGCTGCTCGAGTGCCCCGTCTGCACCAACTCCATGTACCCGCCGATCCACCAGGTGAGCTTGTCGAATCTCGCTTGATTCGGATTCGTGAGGTTCGGGATTGAGGGATCTGTGTGAATCTGAGCTCTGGAACATCAGGAATTGGGTCGAATTTAAACTGCAAAAATGCCGTTTTCGCCAAGTCTGTCTCGATTTGATTCCTCTCGAGTGTTCCCAATTGGATTGGACCATCCAATTTTGTGGTTTCTATTGGCACAATGGGAGTAGACTTCTCTTTCTTCCTGGGATCTTGGTGTTCTCTGGCGCTCCGGATTGGTATCGTGTATTTCCTGATAATTTCGGTGATCTGTTCTGCCATCGTCATACACAGACTGCTGACTTAGCTTATCAATTGGCCGATGATTGTTTATTTCCTGCATTGTTTTTATAGTGATTTTTTTCAAGACTTTCTTTTAGTAATTGTAGTGCTCTTTCCTGACATATAGTCCAGGCTTAAGAAGATGCAGTAATTTATGATCTTGCAAATGATCATCTGTTAGATGGCTAATGTCTATTACAGCTCTGTACAAGCTGGAGCAGAAATTCAGAATTTGTTTGGTACCCAGGCATATAAAATTTAGGTCATGACTAAACTGTTATTTTGCTGGAATGAGCTGCCAACATAATGATGCCTGCAGGCCAATCAATTTATCTTTAGCAAAGTTTAAAAATAGCATCTTTAGGCATGGTGAGCTTTTTCTTTTAGCAGAAGTTATAAAAGGGAAGGCAGACAGTGAAGTATATGTTGTGTACAAATTGATTAATCTAAAACAGATCATTCAAAGATCCTTAGGCAATAATACATGGGCTGAATTCCAATAAGCAATTTCTGGCCATACACATGGTTTTCCAAATAAATCTTTAATGTATCAGATTGATCTAGATCATCTAGTGCTGTAATACTAAACAGTCTCACACCGTTATGTCGTTCTGATTTTCGGATATGATTCTCATCTCTTTGAATTTATTTGCAGTGCCAAAATGGACACACTTTGTGTTCCACCTGCAAAGCTAGGGTGCACAACCGTTGCCCTACATGCAGACAAGAGCTTGGTGATATTAGGTGTTTGGCACTGGAGAAAGTAGCTGAATCGCTTGAGCTTCCCTGTAAGTACTGCTCCTTGGGGTGCCCAGAAATCTTCCCATACTACAGCAAGATAAAACATGAAGCTCAGTGCATGTTTAGACCATATAATTGCCCCTATGCTGGTTCTGAGTGTGCTGTGGTTGGTGATATCCCTTATCTTGTTGCCCATTTGAGGGATGATCACAAAGTTGATATGCATAGCGGTTGCACATTCAACCATAGATATGTCAAGTCAAACCCACGGGAAGTCGAAAATGCCACCTGGATGCTGACAGTAAGTATCTATAATAGACAATGCTTCTCTCATTGTTCTTGTTTAAACTATAGTACCTTCATGTTAGATATACGACTATCTTGTAGCGTAGTTGGTCACCTTACAAAAACATTGTACTCTAGAAAATTTGAAGCATTAAATTGTTGTCTTTTGATGTAGGTCTTCCACTGTTTCGGGCAATACTTTTGCCTGCACTTTGAGGCCTTTCAGCTTGGGATGGCACCTGTCTATATGGCTTTCCTCCGTTTCATGGGAGACGAAAATGAGGCAAGGAACTATAGCTACAGCCTTGAGGTCGGCGCAAATGGCAGGAAAATGGTATGGGAGGGCACCCCCCGGAGTGTCCGGGACAGCCACCGAAAGGTTAGGGACAGCCATGACGGCCTCATAATCCAGAGGAACATGGCGCTCTTCTTCTCGGGAGGTGACCGGAAGGAACTGAAGCTGAGGATCACTGGCCGGATCTGGAAAGAGCAGCAGACCCCAGATGGTGCCTGCATACCAAATCTCTGTAGCTAAGCAATCACAATATTCAGAGAAGAAAGAAAAACTGAAAACTCCACTTTGTGGCCGGATAACATCTATCCCGTTGCCATCCATGTCTTACTGTTTTTTGTATGTCCGAGGCAACGCTTCATGTTGTACCTTTGCTAAACAAATATTAGGAGGGTAGGACGCTCTTGTAAAGTAAAATTGTGTGTATATGGCACCCCATATCTTACAGGTTGGCTGATCAAGCGTTCAAGCTCTCTGTTCTCTTCAGTTCGGTTGGACTTGGCTCTGAAACTGCATTTTTTACTTCCCGTTATTAATTGTGGATTCCATTAGTCCTACAGCCTGCAAGCAAATTTCAGTTCTATGCATCGGCAAATTTCAGCATCTTCAACCGTTGAATGCCAGGAAGAGAAGAGTCTTGAGTTGGACATGTGAGTGTTTTCAGGTGATCTCTCTGGTTATTATTCTCAAGAAGCTACACGTTGACAGCAAAATATGGTTGGACACTTGGGACTTCGATTTAGGAGATCGACGATTATATCGTCGGTTTCGATCAGTTCTGGACGACGGCATATTTTCAGACATTTTCCAGATTGGACCTATATATATTGATATATATTTTTCTTCCAGACAATCTTATGTGATGGATTAATGACTTAAGTATACCTGTTGATGTCCTTGTCAAAATGGGCTGCGAGTCTGGAAGTTGAGAGCAATGGGCAAAAGGTAATGGAGTAGTGTTCTTGTTAAGTGACATGCCATAGGGTCAAACATTTGTATGATAAATCCAATAAAAAACAATATCCTCCCGTGGTAAAAATAAGAAGACAAGGAGAACAGATTTCTGCGCCATTGCTTAAGAATAACATTTGTAAATATGTAATAAATATACATATTTTAATAATGAACAACGTAGGGTCACATTTTTCTTGCACAATTTCAGAAAAGTTTCATCTTCCTCTCTCTAGCCGGCAGTGTACGCACAACAGCACCACATTTTGCATCCAGTCCAGCCTCAGCACGCAATATGGTCACATTTCTTGCTGCATACATCTAGGAAATTCCATCCTCATGTGAGCAAACAGAAAGATACATAAAACAAGAAAACTTTTCTGTACAGAACAACATAACAGCCTGGTTGCATTTCTGTCAGGAATCCGTCCAACCACCCTATATAATTCCAGCAAAACTTTATATCCTCTTTAACCAAACAAAAATAAAGGTATAACTCATACGTGTAACCTTTGTAAAGAGCAACACAACAATGGAATCACATTTTCCTGTATAATAATACTTGTATACTACACATCCAGTCATCCAAGGATAGGGTCACAACATTTTTGCATACGCCCTAGAGAAGTTTCATCCTAAGATGCTAACGGGAAGACAAGCAAAACACCACTTTAAAGAGCAAAATGCCACAATGATCTTATTTCTTCCACGGTTCAGGCTCATCAGAGAATTAGTCAGTTCTTGCCTTAATGTTGCATAATGCCAGAAAGCGTTCTATCCTTTTACGTAGAGACAAAAACACAAACCTTTTGTTCAGAACAAGGTAACAATAGTCACATTTCCTCTAGGACTATCCACGTCACAAAGTAGACATTTTTCTTTGCCGCAATCTTCCATTGCATCCACGCGTGTAAGTAAATAAGAACAAAAATATCAACACTCTATACCATATTTCAAACTTTTCGTAAGTGTGATCCTACCAACTTTTGTTGTATATTACATCACAATGACTCACTAAGGCTATCACATGCCCATGACAACAATGCGTGCATGTCACACTAGCCTATTTTAGTTTATTCTATATTTTTACCAACTTTCACTCCGTGACGAAATATCCCTCCATGCCCCCACTATGTCCCCCTTAACTTGGCTTTAATTTATGAAATGCCACTAACCTACCTTGAATTCTCCCCTTGCATGTTTTCTATATTTACTAAACTGCCATTTGTATTTTAAGCCAAGTGATTCTACTATGATCTGTAGTTTGGAATATTTATATGGTATTAAAAGTAATTTTCCAAAGCCAAATTTATTGAGAACTAATTTAATATTGGTATTACTACTTTTCACGCGTTTCAGTATTTTATTTTATTTTATATTAGGTACTATAGGAGGGGTACAATATATCAAAATGAAAGCCCCATATTCGGAAGTTCAAGCAAATTTAAACCGTCAAGTTGGCATGTCGATGCGACTGCCCTTTTTGGCGTTTATCGGTGTAGCGTTTCGATAACATCCTAACAAAGCTTCTTTTCTATTCTTTCTTACTACTCAATCTCGCCAACCAGCTATGGTCGAAGGAGAGCGGCATGGGGGTGTTCTACTCGACATGTTTATCTCCTCTCCTCCCCTCTTCCCCCGGCCCCTGGCCCCCAGCCACCGGCCACAGGCCCCTCTCAACTCCCATTCTCTATTTGCTCCATTAGACCAATGTCTTTCCTTCTTAGATGATAGTGATTGAGTTCTTTATTTATTTTTTCATTTACTCTTTTGACTCATGGTTGCAGGATTCGATTGATGGTGGTGACAAGAACCATGAGCCAAGCCATTGTGCTTCTCATCAGAAATGATCTAACCACAGGAAGAACTATGCCGAAATTTGAGGGAACGATAGTTTATCTTCATCATCTGAGAGGTTCCGATGTTGGTTTTGAGTTCTTTGGTTCTACATGGAAATTAAGAAAAAGGAATTATGTAAATATATTAAAAATTACTTTCTTACAATATTATTTCTCTATGTAAGGATGTTTGTAGTGGATTCTATGTTCTATAGTTCTATTTATATGTAAAAAAGACTTACCAATACTATGAAATTATAATGTTCCATGATATTATTTTTATATAAAAAACACAAAGTATAGTTTGTTAGAATGGGAAAACATTATGTTTATCATGAGCACAAATCATATTTCAATACTTAAATCAAGAAGGTATGTCTAAGGACATATGTAAAACGGTCACACTTAAAAAAAATATAGTGCTGCCTATTACGAAGTGCAGTAAAAGTTTGCAGAAATTCTTGAGAAAAATGCAGCATAAATAAATAACAGTATGACATATGAAAAGGATAACTATCATATATACTCTATGTTCTTGAATAATTGACACTATTGACTATATTGCCATCTCACTCCAACAGTAAATTACCTTTAAAATATGGTTAGATTTTGATGAATGAAAACCATATGGTTTTATTTGTGACATGTGTTAGCAATCAAGTATGTACAATTTTTTTTTTTGCTAAAAAGAGTAGTCAGAATTTGAAATTGAATAATGTCAGTGTCAGCTATTCAAGAATGGAGGTAATCCATTGTAGAGCATACATGCTATTTGTTGAAGCTCAAATATCTAGCAACCATTGACAGTGCTGATCCTAATAGTCATGTTTATGGAGTATCAATGTATCATAATGCTAAAATTATAGTTATTAAATATATGATAATAACAAAGGAAGGCTCAGCTCATATACTGCAGAAACAAACAAAAATGAAAAAGAGGCAAGACAAAACCATCTGGTGCAAAGGATCGAAGGCCAAAAAAGTAAAAGTGATCTAACAAATTCTACACCTTGCAGGGGCAATATTGTACTCACACCAAAATTGAATCCTACATCAACAAGTAATGTTAAACTGGCATCAGTTCCTAGTTTGAGGCTATATAAACAGGACTAGCTGCTAAGTTGTTTCTCATTGCCCTCTCCCAGCCCCCAAAATCCCTCCCATGTTTGATTGCTTTAGTTCTTCTCCTTCAAGAGGTGAAAAGCTGAAATCTTCTTAATCTGATGTTTACCAATTACTAAACATATCCATATCCATCACTTTGGTAAGTGTGTTTATATACCACATTATATATGTATATGCACCTCGCTTTTTCACCGCTACTCTAGAAATATTAAATCATCTTCTTACAATGTCATGTTTTGAGGGCTATATTCATGGAGTTTGATTTTTTGTGTGTGTTTATTATGGAGAATGGATTCAATGGTAATATTTAGAGCAAAATATATTGTTCATCCTTATATTTTCAGATGATGTCATCCTAGTCCCTAAACCTCAAAAGCAAAGAAAGTGTGTGTGTGTGAGAGAGAGAGAGAGTAAGGAACTTTTTTTGTACACACAAAAAATTGCACATTTTTGTACTATTAAGAGAAGTAAAATTTAACAAGAATTATATTAAGAAAAAAAGCACCACACTATGTGCCAACACCACCACAACACCCAAGTCCCTGAGGAAGTAGCCGAAAGAGTATCAAGCACTTTTGGATCTAGGATGCATGATAATGTAATAAGATTATGAGGTTGGATTTGTATTTTGAAAGTTTAAGGGATTAGCATGACATCATACAACAAGTTTAGGTACCTAAAGCATACTACTTAAATGTGTGGAAAAGGTGTCACTTAAGTATACTAAAGGTTTTGTGGGAGCTACTTTTATGGATGCACCTTTTTGTGTGGCATCACTTCATTCAATTTATTTTAGCATATTGTGATCATCTAATGTAATTAAAATTATCAAATCAAAATTGTAGAAATTTATGAGCTAACACATGTAGATTGCTGGTCAGGGTCAAAATTTTAACCGTTATTAGATGTATTTCTTTTGTTTGATGCCCTAAAGAATACTATTTTAATTTCCAAAACATATGTTTGCAGTTCCTTGGTAAGTTCTTACAATTATTTTCTTCATGTAGGAGTTGATTTCTGGAGATGGCTTACAAGACACTATAATAGAAAATACAATCTGCACAACATTCATAAGCACTACTAAAATTTTGTGGTGCACATCAAAGAAGTTGTTGCGAAGAGCATGGCATCAACTGGCATTACATTGAGCCCAGACATGGCTGTTGGACAAATAGAAGGTGATCAATCATCGTATCATACACCACAGGTCATTTTGCTCCAACTTGCAGTGCCCGGCTTTCCATTAGCCAAAATGTCAGTGCTTGAGTCTGACTCAGTTGCAGCAGTGAAGCTTCGGATACAAACTATTAGAGGAATTGCGGTGAGAAACCAAAGGTTGGTGTTTGAAGGCCGAGAGCTCTCTCGCAATAATGGCTATATTCGTGACTATGGTGTGAGGTATGGTAGTGTGCTTCATCTTGTAACCCGAATATCTGATCCACGACGAACCGTTGTGAGGACGGTTTATGGAAGAAAGTTGAAGTCCCTAGTTGTCCAAGGTCGAAATTTAAGATATGTGAAGAAGGAGGATTCCAAAAATTCTGAATGTCCCAGTGATGTTGGAGAGGGCATGACTTTGGTCAATGGTGAAAAGCTTGATGAAAGTACACTAATCTCTGACATTTGTGAGAACAACTGTTCTGATATTGATTTTCTTGTGAGCAAGTCAGAAAAGTTCAGCAAAAAGGAAATAGACGAATGTTTTGAGCAACTATCTATTGAACCTAACATCGAAAATAAGTTGCAAGGTGATGATGCCAGAAAGAAATATCCGTTGATTGAACCAATTCTTGTCAACCCAAGTGTTACCCTTACTCCAACAGTTATGGATATGATCGAAGCTACACTTGATGGTCTAGAAAAGGGGCACACTCCTGTGAAGTCAACAGAGGGTACTGGGGGAGTCTATTTCATGCTAGATTCATCTGGTCAAGAGTATGTTGCTGTTTTCAAACCAGTAAATGAAGAGCCGATGGCGAAGAACAACCCTAATGGGTATCCTTTTTCAAGTGATGGGGAAGGATTAAAGAGAGGAACAAGAGTGGGTGAAGGTGCATTCAGGGAGGTTGCAGCATACATTCTTGACCATCCTGTTAGTGGTTATCGTGTGAGTGATGAACTTGGGTTTGCTGGTGTCCCACCAACTGTTCTTGTTCAATGCTTGCATGGTTATACTGATAAGTCTACTAAAGACCGTGAGGAGAAAGAAGAGAAAGAACCAAAAATTGGATCCTTGCAGATGTTCATGAAGAATTCTGGGTGTTGCGAGGATATTGGCCCAGGGATGTTCCCTGTGCAAGAGGTTCACAAGATAGCTGTTTTGGATATGAGACTAGCTAATGCTGATCGCCATGGCGGCAACATACTGTTTCATAAGGACGAGGATGGGCAGATCGTGCTCATACCAATTGATCATGGATATTGTTTGCCTGAAAGTGTAAGTACTACTTTTCTCAGGGAAATATTACTCTTGAAAAAAAAAGATCTTTTGAAACTAAGTTAATCACGCTGTACAGTTTACGACTACCCATTTATTCATCGTTCATCATCAAGTTAATTTCCATGTCCAGCTTTTAATTCGATCGATAAATTATCCAACGATTAATTTGGTTACTATCAATGACTATTTTCTCACATGTTAGAAACAACATATAGACTGTTTTTTCATTAATTAAAAAACATATGAACTATTTTAGTAATTTATTTTCCTTTGAAATAATTTACAGTTTGAAGACTGCACATTTGAGTGGCTCTACTGGCCCCAAGCACGCCAACCATTCAACATTGAAACCCTCAACTGCATAAAGTCACTAGATGAGGAAGAGGATATCAAGTTGCTCAAGCTCCATGGCCGTGAACTGTCACCTAAGTGTGTTCGTGTTTTTCGTGTGAGCACCATGATGCTGAAGAAGGGTGCAGCGAGAGGTCTAACTCCGTATGAGATTGGTAACATACTGTGTAGAGAGAACATAACAATAAAATCTAAGATCGAAGAGATTGTTGAAGAGGCAGAGGGTGTTGTTCCTTCTGGCACAGGTGAAGAGCCATTCATGGAAGCCGTCTCAAGCATCATGGATCGCCGCCTCAATGAGCTCTTAAACTAAAACGCTCCTCGTAGATGGTTGTGGTTTATGTATTGGACTGTTTGTCAGCGTGTGATACTAGTATAAGGTGTGTAAACCATGCAAGCCCTATTATTAGCTACCATCGTCGTCATGAATAATCAGGAAGGATCACTTGATGTCGGTTGTAAATTAATGGAAGTGAATAAAATGATGTAAATTACAATCTCCGTCCCTGAATACTTGTCTGATATCGTTCACGTGGCTACCGCTTATTAAAAAATTAAAATGATCACGACATTTGTTTGTGACTTGCTTTATTTTAAAATTACTTTAAGTATCACTTATTTTTTATATTATATTAACTTTTTAAATAAGACTAATGTAATGCTAAGGCATATCAAAAACTATGTTCGGTGTTGACTGTTGACTACACTTTCGTGCCTTCATTTCATCCAGCAAATGGTAGACGATCTGAATCCCCCTCTGTGTCCCCAAAACCAAAGCCCCCAACCATCTCTCTCTCTGCTTCCGCCGGAGGCGCGGCGGTGGGCGGCGGCCTACTCTCCTTCCCCCGATCGCCGGCGAGCGGGTTTGGAGGGGGCGACGCGGCCTGGTCATCCCGCCGGCCACCGGCACCAATGTCGCGGTTCGAATCGAATTGAAGGTAGTAGTGCTGTTCTTCTTGCTTAATCCTCCCTTTTCCTCGGGACCGCGTAGATTGGGGATCCATCTGGGCTTAGGGTGATTGTTTCCCGCTAGTTAATCCGTCTGGTGCATCCCGGATTTCGTCGCTGCTTGGTGCAGTAGTACTGACATTGGGGGTTGGGTTGGTTAGCAGTTTGTTCCAAAAAAATCGGGGTTCAGTTGAACCAATTGTTAGGTTCTCACGTTAGGTTCTCTCCTTCTTCATTAAGAGCCAATTGTTCATTATATAGAAGGCATATATTTGCTTTGTTTAATTCATTATCGGTGTCTGTAATCTTACCTGCAAGTGTGATCAATTGTGTGGTGTTACAGGCAAATTGGTCTGTATGCACCTATGTTTGGCATCTACTTTGTCAGATTTCTACATTTCTAGGTCGATCATAATATTGTTGTTACTGGTCTCACTAGTGTTATGCAGGACGTGTGTTGTAGTTTCTTTGTTTTCATATCAAGCTTAAGAATAGCATATATGCTCTTCTAGTTTCTTTGTTACTAGTATTAGTTGTCAGACTTTCAACATATGTAGATAGTGCTGCTTGAAGAATTCAAAAGTTCAGACAAAGTACCACCTGTTCTGCGGTTTGACCACCGTCATGTATCCCTGTTGGCTTCTGTATACATGGATTGTCTCTGCCCTCTGAAACTAGAAAGCTCAATGTGTGTTATGATGTTAATGTTTGAGAAGTTGAATCAGTCATCAGTCACACAGTAGTACTCCTTGTACTCGGGTTTATACAATGTCTTTGAAATGCAATTTCTCCAAAACTAGCTCTGGGTCATTGCATCAAGTAGAGTTTGCACTGAGCGTAAAACTTTAGTTGACGATGATACGTGTCTAATGCATCTACTACCCTTTCTCTGATTTACCATGCAGGCGGCACTTTTGGATTGTTGATGCTAGTTTATTTCATGTTGTATATCCAAAATGGTGAAGCTCACAATGATAGCACGTGTCACTGATGGTCTTCCGTTAGTGGAGGGGTTAGATGATGGTCGGGATCTGAAGGATGCTGACTTCTACAAGCAGCAGGCGAAACTTTTGTTCAAGAACTTGTCAAAAGGGCAACATGAAGCATCAAGGATGTCAATTGAGACTGGGCCATATCTTTTCCAGTATCCTTAATCCTTATCATATCTGTAGCTTCAGAGTACCTATTGAAATAGGTTGCTCCTTAATGATTTATTTTATAGAAATTTCCCGGCAATTACCAAAAGATTCGCACATGGTTATCCTTTTATGATTTTAGGCTACAAATGTTAATGCCAGTAGCATAGAGAATGATTGCAACTAGATGCCTTGGTTGATAGTATGCTTTTCATGTTTATTTTTTCTGTACTTTAAATGAATCTACCTGCTCTGCTCATTCAACTGACAATATATTCCTGTTGTTATGCTTATGTGAGTTATTCGTGAGTAATTATTGCATTGGACAATTTACTTGGTCTACCCATTTTTGTATTAGCAAGAACTTATATATGTTATGCTCTATATGCATCATCTCCCTTTCATGATATATTTAGATGTTAA
This sequence comes from Leersia perrieri, assembly GCA_000325765.3. Taxonomy (NCBI): domain Eukaryota; kingdom Viridiplantae; phylum Streptophyta; class Magnoliopsida; order Poales; family Poaceae; genus Leersia; species Leersia perrieri. The sequence goes on from CM002476.1 coordinate 5,791,397, forward strand.
TGTCACCAACACCAAGACACCCCTAGTATAAGTTGTGGGTGCCACAGTGCCAGTGATGTATGTTAAGAAGCAAGTCCTTTGTTGAATTTTTGGCATGTTTACCTTGTGAAAATAATTGTGGTACTCTTGTTGGCTTGTTGCACCTTGATTTAACCAAACAGTTATACCATTGAAGGACGTGTGTGCTATTTGACGATGTGTGACCGTTCTTATCCGAAAAAACTCGCATTTCAGTATCTAGAAGATCTCAAAAATGAATTTGAGAGAGTCAATGGCAACCAAATTGAAACTGCTGCAAGGCCATATGCTTTTATCAAATTTGGTATGGTTCTTAGATTCATGTGGTATCTTTCTTTATACTCGTTCTGTTAATTCTGTTAATCAATAGCTTATTATTTTTGTTTTAGACACATTCATACAGAAGACCAAGAAGTTGTATTTGGATACCAGAACCCAGAGGAACCTAGCTAAGTTGAATGATGAGCTCTATGAGGTCCACCAGATTATGACTCGCAATGTTCAGGAAGTTCTTGGTGTTGGTGAAAAGTTAGATCGTGAGTTTTCCTTTACATCTTATCTGCATTATGCTGGATTATCTTAACTTGAGTTCATCTGTAAGTATTTACTTCAAAGGGTACCAGTGAGTGGGTCTACAGTTGGATTCGGTGATCCAAAAATCAATTTGGTTTCGACACACTATATCACCCTAAAGATACTTGAGTCGTGCGTTTGTTTAATTTACAGATTGTTGCTATATTTTGCGTCTTCCTAAACTAGATCTTTTGATGTGTTTCAGATTTTATTCATAGTTCTTACGCATACTTCCTTTTGAATTCTTGCACAAGTATAGGGTATTTCTGAATTCTGACTGCATTAATGTTGTTTTTTGATGTCCACTTTTTAAAAGAACACGCCAAAGCTGTTTGTTTCTTCACATTGCCTGTAATTCCATGCTTTGAACAGTATTGTTTGAGTATGACTGCTTCATTTTTAGCAAGACTTGTTGCAGTCTCATCTCACATATATAGCATGATTAGAACTTTGAATCTCCCAGCTGTTTCTCAGTGAAAGGTTTCTGGTTGCAGAGGTGAGCGAAATGTCCAATAGGTTGACTTCTGATACTAGAATTTATGCAGAGAAGGCAAAGGACCTCAATCGTCAGGTGTGGTCTCTTTACTGTATCTTACCATCCTGAAATTGATACTTAAATAAGTTATGAGTTCACACTGGACATATAATGAATTATGAATCTATGACTTCTTTTTATTCAAGGAAGTACTCTGTATTAAGGATAGTTCTACTCATTTACTTTCTAGAATCATGAAACTGTTTATAAAATCATACGGATGACTGCAGTTTGTTTTCAAAACCCATAGAGGTTTATTTGCTTAGTTATAGTAAGTCAACTTGAAATTTCCTTACCTGCAACCTTTGCTCCTTGAGAAAAATGCATTTGTGCTCAATGGCTAAGTTGGTCCTATTGCTAATTTGCCATCAAGTTGACAAAACAATGCTTAAAACATGTTTACGTTGTGCATTTGTTGAGCATATGAATTCGCTGCAATTTACATTCATCAATGCACAAGGGATATGTGATCTCTCAAGTGTTACTATGTCCTACCTCTGTTGTTAACAGTGGTTTATTGTTAAGCATTACAAACACCTTCTCTTCACTGTCACTTCACCTATGTAACTTATGCAATTTTTTTATGATCCCTGTTGAAGTATACTCCATTTTCTCTTCCTACTTTCGTTTCTGTGAAAAAGACTTTCTGGTTTTCAGGCCCTTATTCGGAAGTATGCCCCCGTTGCCATTGTGATTGGGATAGTATTGATTCTCTTTTGGGCCAAGAACAAGATATGGTGACTGAGTGAAGGTCGGATCTTCTGTTAATGGTGCTGGAACCTGAGTTCTGCGTGCACCATGAATCGATTCTGTCTCAACAGATGCTTCGATGGCATATCCCGCATCTGCCCATTCAAGCGAGTATTAGTGTAGCTGAGTGAATATTCCTACCAGCAAGATCACCCAAAGTAAACCCACGTAATGTAGCATAAACCCTCATTATCTTCCTGATCCATATTCTGACGGATGATGAAAAACTTTGAATTCTTGGAGCGGCGATTTCCGGCTAATAGCTGTGTAGAGTCGGCTTATATCTGTAATATTCATTTGCAAACTTACTAGTAACATGTAGAGTTGATGTGTTCAGACTGATGGACAAGGCTCATATCTGTCGTCTACTATACCATGCAAAAAATACTGTATGGATTGTCTTGTGAATCGATGTTTTTGGATGCAATCGAGTATGTTCAAGTTTCAACGTACTGCTGGCGAAATGTCATTATCATTTCCAAATTATTATCAATTTGTCTAGCTTGAGATGGTCGAATGGACAACAACCTTGGTAGTTTGGTATCAAATGACTTCTTTTTTAACATATCAATGGCATATTTAGCATGAGATTAAATGCCAAATACTGTGGAGTTCTAAAATGCCAAATAGTCCGGTGTTCTTCAACCAAGCCACCATGTCTGAATAATATCCGGAGAGAACACAGCTACTAATTTGCAGCGCAGAAATTTGTACAGGATCGGTTGGTTTCTGCAGAGATTACACTGTTTCCCGTAAAATTTCGGCCTAATTTGGTAGGTTTGATCCAAATCCTAAGATGGCTACTAGGCGGTGGTCAGCACCGGAAGCCGAGCACCTTGCCGTCGACCGGCGAGACGCCGACGCGGCAAACTTTCGCCGCCACCACCCGATGCGTCAGCACACGCAGCACCGTCACCCTCCCCTTCACCACCAGCAGCGAGTCCACCTCCATCACCGCCGCCGCCGCCGCCGGCTGCTGCTGCTGCTGCATCATGGCCATGGTGTTCGTCGGGGCTGCGAAGGCGGGGACGGAGAAGCTGGCGGACATGGCCTTGGTGCGGCCGCCGTCGATGAGGCCGGCGGGGATGTAGACGGACCCGAGCTCGCCGCCGGCGCAGGCGACGCGGAGCTCGCTGTCGAAGTGCGCGAGCGGCGCGCGGTTGGGGTTGCGCACCGCCGCCGTCTGCTCGAACGTGAACGCCACCGTCCCGTTCGGCCCCGACGCGAACGCCGGCAGCCGCACCGCCGCCACCGCGATGTCCGGCGGGCGTGGCCGGAACAGCACGAACAGCGCCGCCCCCGCCCCTCCCGTCGCCAGCAACAGGAACGCCGCCGCCATCATGCACGACGCCACCGCCGACGTCCTCCTCCTCGCCGGCGGCGGCAGAGGCGGAGGCAGCGGTCGCCGTTGATGGTCCTCCTCGAAATAGTTGTAGTGCTGCGGCTGCGCTACGGGCGGCGGTGGTGGGACTTGCCTTATCGGCTGCCACTGCGGCGGCGGGTGACGCGGTGGAGGGGGAGCTCGCCGGGCCGTGGCGTCGCCGGCGGCGGGCGGCGGCGGCGGCGGCGAGCGGGTTCTAGGCGGCGGTTGCATGTGTGCGTGGTGATCAAGTGGGAATTGGGAGTGGGGATTAAGGGGTTTGGTAGGTTGTGTGTGCGCGTGGCGATCGATTTTTGTTGGGTGGAGCGGTGGATTTGCCGCTTTAGGGGAGGAATGATGGCGTCGAGTGGTTGGGTCGCATGTGCTGTGGAAATGGAAAGCGGAGGAGGGGAGCGCGGTGAAGTGGCCGACGGCTTTCGGAGACTTCTCGCCGCAGCGTCTGCTGCTGCTGTCGGCTGTTGTCGGGGAGAGGATCGACGAATCCTGGCCGTTGGTTTCGCTGGATATGCTGATGGATGTACAGTATGTGTGCGGATATATCTCGTGCAGTTTCAGACGTGTTGCTTTAGCTTTACGTATGTTTTTTAGTTTGTTTAATTCTTGCTAGCGAAGCAGATAAGCTGTTTCTGTACTGTCGTGTTAGATAGAGTTTTGTGCATTGCTGATCTCCGTGGTTTCAGTTATTGTCTTGGCTTTGATGACGATCAGATAATCTTGACCTGGGTATTAATTAGTACTACGAGTGTAACCTGACTAAGCAAAGCAAAGCATAGCAAAGCGATGAGCGAAAGGGAAAGAGGTTAGTACACGCGGTGAGGCGGACTCCACCAAACAGGAAATAAACTGAAACTATATACTGGTATAGTATTTCTTTCGCCTTTTTCTTTTGGGACGCAAAGCAAAGATCAGGGGGGCTTGGTGTTTAAGCAACACCCCGTGTTGATTGCGCCTTCTTTCGTAGCTTTACCCTTCGGAAAAAGAGGCCAAATCCGTCGTCTTTGGCTTGCTTTTTGCTCAAAAAGTTGCAAGGATGCTGGCCACTTCACTTGGGCGTACACCTGGCAGCAGGCCACAGAGTGTAACAATAAGAGATCAGTAATAATGCAAAAAAATTCCGTTGCCGGGACTCGAACCCGGGTCTCTCGGGTGAGAGCCGAGTATCCTAACCAGCTAGACTACAACGGATTCTGTCAAACGCTTCCGAAAGAAGTGTGTTACCAGTACAAAGATTGGCCACAACGCGCTGCTCACTCGTCGGAATCCCCGTTCCGACCCATCCACACAGCCCAGAAACGCAGTCTCTGTTGCAATCCTATTCCGGCCCATATAAACAAGCTTCCGGCCCACTGCACGTTCGTCACCATCCCATTTCGGCCCATGTATCGTCCGTCGCTAGCTAAAGCTCGAACGGACGAACGGCAAACGCGCGCGTCATGGCATCCGCCAGCGCGCGGCCAGCCAGCCTCTCTCTCATTCTCCTCCTTCTGCGGCCGGCCGTCCAGAGCGCGAGAGCAACGCAAACGCCCTATAAATGGCAGCAGGCAGACGAACGCAGCAGCAAATCAACGACGTATATCACGTACGCGACAACAATTTCAAATTTTCAATTCAAGCGCAGAGCGATCATCGCCGCCATGGCCGAGCAGTCGAACCAGCTGAGCTACCAGGCCGGGGAGGCGGCGGGCCACGCGCAGGCGAGGAAGGAGGAGGCGGTGGAGAAGGCCCATGACGCGGCCGGCGAGGCGGCGGGCCACGCGCAGGCCACGAGGGAGGTGGGGTCGGAGAAGGCCCACGACGCGGCCGGCGTGGCCCAGGCCGGCGCGCAGGTGCAGCAGATCGCGCAGGGCGCCGCCGGCGCCGTCAAGAGCGCCGCCGACGCCGTCAAGAACGCCACAGGCCTCGGCGGCGGCAACTAGACCGCCCGGCCACCATGGAATATCCGATCCAATCTCGGAGGAGATCATCCTCTCCATCGCAGTCAGTCGCAACTGTAACTACTGATCATGATGTGCATCTTCTTGTTCTTTTTTTTTTTCCTTTTGATTTTGTTTCTCTTCGTTTTTCTTCGACTCGAGAACCGGCCCGTCTTACAGATTTGTGAACCGGCCTGGTTTATGATATTGTATTTGAATGAGTAACACGTACTAATTATTTGTAAACCAATGGTTTAAATTTATGCATGAATTTAAAATATGTTATAATTGCAATTAAGTACTACTAATTTCAAATGCTCTGGTTGATTTTTTGGTTTTTTTCCGACATAAACGTGAGAAGATTTTTCCACCAATTTTCTCTATACGAAGTGAGAAACTGAGAGAGAGAAGTCGGCTTGTGATCGGTCAAACCCACCTCTTCTCCACCAACCTCCTCAACCGACCAAAGGAGGGAAACCCGGATTTGCCCACCAGTGCTATAAAAGGGAAGAAGAAACTAAGCTAGCCGATCGAGAGCGAGCGCTAGAAGGAGGGCGCAGTGCATCTCCGTCGTTGCACCCAAGCCGGCAATTAAGAAGAAAATCAAAGAAGAGGTAAGAAAAGGTAAGAAAATCTATTGATGGCTTCACACAACAAAGTCAATGAATCAAATTTCCGCACAAAGGTGATCATGCTTAGGCTGAGAGCCAAAAAAACTCAACAGTTACCACTTGTTTAAATAAAATGGAAGGGAACGTGCTTCTTTGATTTGAGTAGGGGCAATTTTAAGACTGGGAATTAGTTCTAAAAAAAAGACTGGGAATTGTCCTGTACACTAGAGCCACCTCAATTTTGATTCAAATTCGATCCGGTTTTCAAAAGTTGTGTTATTGTTCAATGCTTGTCAAACCAGAACTCTTTGAGAGGCTCATATCATCGTGCTCACAATCGATTCGATCTTCCAAGCCTCCAAGGGCTCCACATTGCCTCGCAAATTTTAATCTTGGATCTTCGAAGCTAGCTAGCTTTTGCTATGGTAGCAAAAGAAGCTGCACCTTTCGTCTCCTTGGGTTAGTTGAGATTAAAAAGGCTATGTTTGCTTTCAAAAGGGCACGCACTGATCGAAGGCATTTCAGCTAAGTACGAAATGACGAACGAAAACACCATGGATATATCAACTTGGAATAAATGCCACCTTTCATGCCCAAACAAAGAATTCAATCCCATGCATGAGTATGGGGACCATGAACAGATGATTACACATGATTGTGTGAAGGTTTGGATATAATTGTTTTAGACTTTTTAATTACTTGTTATTGTTGATGTTAATGCGTTGCTACTGCTTTGCCGGGAAATATAGCTAAGATTACTGAATACAATTAAACCCCTAGAAGGGATTTATTTTTACTGCCGACATGCCGAACAGTTAGTTTGTAAAACAAACCTTGATACTATTAGGAACTAAGCTGGGACAAGCTAAGCTTTATAATCCCCTAAGATATTTCTGCAATTCTACAGGGCTGATAGTACATTTTAGCTCATTTTGTTGATAAGAAATTTGCCCCGATGTAGACAGATTAATTCTCCCTGTTAATTCTTATTTTGAAAAAATCATTATATTATATCATTATGTAAGACACAGTGCTTTAGCTAATAACTTTCTTGGGGAATTTTGTGACTAAGTTACTCATAAGCCACTCTCTGATATTCTCCATTTATGCTTTGGTTCTTTTCATCTTATAGTGGGCATCCCCACATCTAGGCTCTAGCTTAGCTGGTACTATTTCCTGGAAGTCCAATGCGAAACAGAGCATATATTTTGTATGCTATTGTGATCAGCCTAATCTAAAGGAACTTTTTGCTTGGCATCTTTAAATTCCAGAGTAGCTAGCTAAGTACTCCATCCGGTCATTTATATATGACGTTTTTAACACTAAAATTAGTGTTCAAAACGTCATATATTAAAATACGGATTGAGTAGTATATTTTCACTTGCACTCTCATTTCTGCATGGACTAAGTAGTTGGAGAAACAATTTATTGTCATTACACCCAGTCACCCACATTGCAGCGATAGTTGTTTTGTATAGTTTTTCACAAATTTATTCATTTACGTTCATGGTATTGTGGTGCTCAATTCAATGAATTTTCATCGATCGGTCAATCCAAATTCATGCTTGCCAAGTTTCACAAAACAGCTTACAAATTAGTAATCATTAATTAATCAACAATTACAGAAATCAGTTAGCTTGTGCAGATGATTAAAAGTTTAAAACATCTTTTAAATTTGGCATCTGCTTTCTACCGGCACCTAATCCTAATTAATTACCAAACACAAGCTTAATTATGTCTTTAATCTACCATGAGTCAGCGTGTGAGTCACCTCACAGTCTCACACGGTGAGACTCAGGCCGGCTACGAAGGCGACGCTGGTGGGCGGCAGCCACGAGTAGCCGCCGATGAACCTCCCGACGGTGAACTCCAGGCCTCCTCGGCCAGCCTGATCACGCGGTTCCCCGCCCACGCCACGCGCTGCGCCACCGCCGCGCCGGGGCCAGAATTCCGATACTCACCGTAGTAGACCGTGCCGGCCGTTGTCGACGTCGCCGCCGACGCCGACGCGTCGTCGTCCCACGCGAGCCACCGGCGGCGTGCACGTGCCCCGCCATGTACGCCATCATCTACACCGCCCTCGAGTACGGCCTCACGGAGATGCCGGTGCCCTGGTTGGGATAGCGCTGGGCGGAGGCGGTGACGGTGTTAACCTGGCCGAGAAGAGGGCGGCGAGACCAGAGCGTGCAGTTCTGGAGAACGACCGCGGCGTTGCCGAACACGAAGTCGACCGTGCCGGCGACGTCGCAGTCGCGGTAGAACTCACGCTGCGCGTGCGCGTACAGCGTGTCCTGGTGCCCCAGCACGGCGCAGCGGTACACCACCGTGTGGTCCCCGCTCACCAGCAGCGCCACCGCCTGCCGCCTCGCCGCGCCGGTGCGGTTCTCTCCACCTCGTGTCTCTGTCATTATGAACCCCTCTCCCGCCATCGCTGCGGTCAGGCGGGTTGAACTGTTGGTGTATGCAACTTAATATGCCATTCGTTTTGATTTATTTATTGTAAGTCAAATATTTTTATCTTTTACCATTAGTTTTAAATTTGTATTGTTTAACCTCATAAGATTTGCATTAATAGTTTCATAATATATAAATCAAAAATTGCTAAACTACACTAAGTTTTAAAAAATATTAGTAAAAGATAGACATGTTTAATTTAGGATAGTACAATAAGTAATTTAAAACGGAGGCAGCAGCGCACATTTGTGTGCGTATCGTAGAGTGGTGCAAAACGTTTTGTACCTAGTGTGGTGGTGTGGAAGGTGGTGAGGTTGATCATTAATTTCAAATTCATATAGTTTTGATTTGCATTTACAGTTTCACGTGGGAAATGCTTTCATAATATATAATTATTAAATTGCTAAACTACACCAATTTTCATCCACCTCGGGAATCCTCCGCCGGCGGTGGCGTCGACGTCGGCGTCGGGCCTTCCGCGTGCGGCGAAGATGGCGAGGCTGTTGCTGAGGTGTTCCCCGAGGTTGCTGATGTAAGCGAGCATCTGCGGCCTTATTCGGTCGTCGTTACCGGCGTTGACTTCGTCAAGGCTTTCCTGGTACGTGTCGTGGCTCGTGATCACGTCGTCGTCGTCGACCGACGACGGCGGCGGCAGAGCGGACCGACTGCGCGAGTGCGCGAGGAGCTACCCCGCGGCGTCGAGCAGCTCGACGCAGTCGCCGTAGGCAGCGGCGGCGGTGGCGCCGGCGAGCGACTTCGCGTTGTACAGCGCGTTGGCGACGCGGCGGTGCGTCGCGTTGAGCGACATCGGGACGAGCTCGGCGTCGCCGGCGCCGGGGAACGCCGTGAGCGCGATGACGCAGAGCTTCGGGTACAGCGTCACGCCGCACGTGCGACGCGTGATCGCCTCAGTCGGCAGCGCGCGCGGCCGGCCGCCGGACGACGACGGCGATAGCCACCGACACGGCGACGCCGACGGCGAGCGCCACGCCGACGATGCACAGGACGAGGAGGAGGCGGCGGCGGTGGCGACCGTCGGTGCACCGGAGCTGGGCTTGTGTCGGCTCCGGCGAGGCGAGAGTGGCATGGGCCATGAAAAAATATGCTCAGAATTCACAAATGCCTCTGTTGCTGTAACTTGTTAATAAGTGGAAGCAAAAGCGAGGCTAGTGAGTGATTAAGCAGAGAATTTATACTAGCTAAAGAGTGTTCGCTGAGTTGCTTCACACTAGCCATTCTTTGTCTTCTGCGAGAAATTTACTTCCTTTTTTTTTCTTTGGTAAAATTTTGGTGATGCTGTTTTGCCAATATTTGGTCGTGTCATCTGAATTCAGCTAAATTTAGAAAACAATTTTAAACCACGAAGGAACCGGATACAATTCACAACGCAAAAACCCAAGAAAACGGTGTGCGGTGCAGCAACAAAAGTAAACAGAAAAGAAAAGGAACCGTGGATGCGATGCCGATAGGAGTAAATGGTGATGTGGTTTGTGGTATACCATTACTCCCATCCGCTCGTGCCGGCGACTCGGCGAGTGCAGTGCTCATTGCCAAATCGAGCGTGCCATCGTGCACCGGCTGGCCACCGGTAGCCCACCAATTCTGGCAGCCGCTCGCTAAAATGTAATATGGCCGGGTTTGATTTTTTTATTACTATTGTTCTCTCTTCAGAAACCCTTATTTTATAAATAGACCTGCCAAAAAAATAAAAAAAAGGCCTTTTTTTTCTCGGCACCAATATTGTTGACGTTGATCTATTATTTGACAGCACCAACAATATTGGTGTCGATCTCTTTATCCCCATAGTCAATAAATTCACTAAAATGGAGGGCTAGCGTCATTGTCATTGACTCTCCGTACAAAATAAATTCACTAAAATGGAGGGTTGGCACTATTATCATTGACACCAAGAATCTATTTATAAATAATTTATTTTTAAATAGACCCTCCACACTAATGATGTTGGTGTAAGAATCTATTTATAAAATAATTTAATCATATATTGATCTCATGAGGGCATGTTTATAAAATAAGCATTTACAAACAGGTCATCAAAGCTAATGACACATTGACACTTGCGCCAAACTTGTTAGCGATTTTAGCATCATCGGCTGAGTGGGTTCAGCACAACATCGTTGGTGTTGTCAAGTAGGATCTCGGACCAGCTACGTTAAAAAGATCCATTTCCACAATAAGTTTTTAAATGATATATCTGTAAAACAAGCTTTTAAAAAGAACTAAAATGTGAGAAATAATCTTTTAATTATAAGAAAAACAATGAAAAATAAAATAGAAGCAAATATGTTGTAAAAATATTATGATTTAAGATATTTTTTATTACTTGTTTATCTATTAAGTTGCTAAATAATCCTAGGAGACACGTCGGGCCTTCCTCGTGCGGCGAAGATGGCGAGGCTGTTGCTGAGGTGTTCCCCGAGGTTGCTAATGTAAGCGAGCATCTGCGGCTTGATTCGGTCGTCGTTGCTGGCGTTGACTTCGTCCAGGCCGTCCTGGCACGTGTCGTGGCTCGTGAGCGCCGCGCTGAGCCACGTCGTCCTCGTCGACCGAGTCCGGCGACGACGGCGGCGGCGGCG
>CM002476.1:5802325-5815987 GCA_000325765.3 Leersia perrieri
GCCACCGACACGGCGACGCCGACGGCGAGCGCCACGCCGACGATGCACAGGACGACGAGGAGGCGGCGGCGGTGGCGGCCGTCGGTGCACCGGAGCTGGGCTTGTGTCGGCTCCGGCGAGGTGAGCGTGGCATGGGCCATGCAGAAATATGCTTCACAAATCTCTCTATCGGTGTTGGTATTTTTTTTAAGTGGAGCAAAAGCGAGGCTAGTGAGTGATTAAGCAGAGAATTTATAGCTAAGAGCATTCGCTGAGTTGGCTTCACACTTACCATTCTTTGCTATCTGCAAGGAATTCACGTCTTTTTTCTTGGCAATTTCGTTGATGCTTGTTTTACCAATATTTGGCCGTGTTGGCTGAAAGAGTAGGGTAGTTAACGCATTTGCACGGCTAGATTTAGTATATTTTATATGTTACTTTCTTTTATTTTATTCTTCAAATTCAATGCAATTTATTTTATTAATTCAAATGGACTAAACAACATTGAAATTTCAAAATAAAAGGCATGTATTTCATAAGAAAAAGAAGTGGTATGAGACAAGCTAAAAAGGAATGAAACATTTCTATGTGCATGTACATTGCTACTAGTCCATGAATTATTAAGATGTAATGAGGCTGTATATATACATCATAGGCAAAGATTAATCGGACCAAAATGCAATTTACAAATATCTAAAATTTGAACAAGAGTCGTCTAAAATGCAACTTGACATGAAATAAGTTCAGAATACAAATATAATAAAATAAAATCAATAGTTTGACTTCAATACAATTACAATAATAAACTAAAAAATTAAAATTTCAAAATAAAAATATAATAACTAAAAAAAATTAATAAAAAAATATGTAAGAACAACTGTCCATAGAAAACCGATTTATAAAAATATCTACTATCCTAATAAAACTGATTTAAAAACTAGCCTCCAGCTTCCTGTGAAGCCCTATAAATTGTAACATTAATCAAAGAAAAAAAGAAAAAACTAAGCTATTATATCATGGGATCAAACCAAAAAAAATCCATGTAGAAATCGAGTGTATATGCATTATTGGAGAGATAAGAGAAACTTAAGTAGAAATTCTATAGAAATTATAGTGTAGACTTTTGAATAAAATTGGTCTAGCCGTGCAGATGCGTGTGTCACCATGCTAGCTTGATAGTAAAAAGATAGAGCATTTTATAGGAAAAGTATACCCATAAACTTTTGCTTATCAATTTTCGATAAGCAAAATTTACCGTAAACACTTTTTTCTTGGTCTAAGAAATGACCGAACTTGTGTACTAACATGCAACACTTCTCTTACTGTTAGGAAAATTGAACACACAACGGAGACACGGATATAACATGAAAAACCCTTACGAAAAAAAACCACATGTAACTATCAGTATTGAGGAGTTGATAGAAACGCAAGGAATAGAACAGGTTGTAACCTTTCCCATGCGACATACAAGAGATATATAAAGAAAAAAATAGAGCAGTCATAATAGAAAAAGAGTACTAATAAAAAACTAATTCTACTACTAGAAATATAATTCAAATACATGAAATATATAAATTCGGATCATATCTCTAACAATCTCCACCTTGAGATGAATTCCCTTGTAGCATAAAAAGTATTAATCTTCAATAAATAAATAACCCTTGCAGTAAATTGTAACACCTCTGATAGCATACGCCACATCAATATCAAAGTGTAATTGCTTTTAACTTGACTTGCCACAAACGAGAATCTCGTAACCGATCGACGAGTTAATATCATGCTCCAAATCGCCAATGTGAAATAAATCCTGAAATCCACTAAAAACATAATAGCGAATACACCTCCTGGTGCACAAGCAATGATCACGTGAACTCGTAGAAGACCATTTGAACGTAGCAAAATCGAAACTCGTCACATCTTAAATTGCCAATAAGAACCTTGTTCTCAATCCAGAAGCATAGAAACGGTAGATCAAACTTCAACCTCGCAACTGCCGGTATGATTGGTGGAACCCAGCGAAAACGTGATACAAACAAAGCATGTGGATCTCCCAAACAAATCTCCCGATAAACATGACATATAGATGTGAAAAGTTGAACACGAATTTAGATTCATGTGAACAAGCAATAGCTGATCAGTTGGACTTGTGATGGATAGATATAGCAATTTCACCGAAAATTAGTGCTCTCAAAGACAGCACGTGAACCGACAACTTCGCATCTTTTTTATGGTAAAAACTCCGTGTGTGCATAGAGAAAATTCCAATGAAAAAATCACCACCACCGTGAACATGCTTGTTTTGCATGAGACATAGATGATTGACCTTCATGGCAGTAAGTGGCAGCGGATTGATGTCGCCGGGAACAGAGATTCAACACAAATCGATGCCTGATGCCTGAACCGCTGAACGCAGCCTGTGGCTTGCCGCCTGCACCTGCTGCTGCTTGCGCCTCTCCCTAGCAAGCAGACAAAGGCACGCGAGAGAATCGATCTCGCGAACAGCGATGGAGAGGAAACGTCGCACACGACAACGCCACCGGCGGCCACGGGAATAGATCGGCGTAATGGAGACGCAGATAGGATATCCCCAAGAAGACCGGATCGATGACACTAAAATGATCTTGAAGACGACCAACACGATCACATCATCTGAATAGATCGTCCTCCAAAAAATTCGAATTGCTTGAGGTACAAATAGAAAAAACAAATTAGAAAAATTAGAAAGTCACATTTGTTATAAATCTAATGGCTATAATGCATCCCCTCTTCCTTTATAGTTTACCCACGAAGCTGAGTTTTTAGGAAACCACGTCATCGCATAATCTCATCCGTCCGATCAACACATTCGGCTGCCGATCTGCTGACACATGTCACGTGTGGCGATTCAATCCATTCCAAGCCCATCCTATCCTTCTCCTTCCACACGGTGGCTCCTCAACCCTTCCCCTTCCGCCGTTCCGTATTTTCTCCCGATGAAATGAAACGCCGACGTATCGCTGCCCGCTGCAACTCCTCGTGGCAGCTGACTAGCTGTCCGGCGACCCGTCTGCTCTGGTGGCCATCTGGCGACCTCTCCCCACCCTCCCCTCCCACACGCCCTCCCTGGTTGCCCCTTCGCCTTCCTCTACTTCGCTCGGCCACACCTCGCAATCCCTCTCTGTTCGCCTTATAAGGCTTTTGCGATGAACGGAAGCCGCCGCTTCATATTCCAATAATCGTCGCTTGCATTACTTAATTCCTCTCATCCGCTTCTCATCTTCTTCATATACACATGTCTTCAGCTGCCAAGGTTAGTGCTGCTCTTCCTCCAAACACGCATGTTCTGGATCCATTTCTCAGCCAACGAAGAAGCGCCACTTCACTTCATGTCGATACCCATTGTTCCCGGTGTAGGTTTGGTCCTAAATCCTTAATATTGATTGATGTGGACTGAGCAGTCAAATTAATTTTAACGGGTTTTAGTATTCCATCGTGTTCTTCTGTTTTTACCTCTCACGGAGCAAGATTTGTGCTAGCAGGTGCAGCGGGCAGTGCGTCGATTAACTGCACACTACAATTTCTTCGGTATGTGTGCGGACTGATTAGTTTTCTTTGTTTGCACAAACATAACTACAGTAGTGTAGTAAATTAGAGTATTAGACTTGCCGCAGGGATGAATCAGACATTTTATATGCATCTCATTGTGTACACAATGTATATGTGCCTTCACGTTAAACAATGAGGTGCAAAATTACTGCCTTGAAAAGTTACGATATTAGAGCGGTGTTTCAGGCTGCCATGATTTCGTGGGCAATTTTTTGATTCATCCATACCAAAATATTTAACGGTGGATCCTTCAAGGTCTTCACTGCTTCACCAGTTACTGTAAGTGCAAAATTCTTTTTATAATGATAAATGTAAGTGCTACCTGTAGCTCTCGGGTGTCCCTTTTTCATTGAATTTCTTAAATTAAGCTACTATTTATTCACCACAAGAGTTTATATTGGTTCAAGAATGATGTTTATCTTGCTTCATAGTAGTGTGTTGTAAATGATAGAATCAATCAACTATTCATACATCTCATTTTGCACACATGGGAGGAACCTCCATGTCAGTAAATCCATTATTTGTAAAATTTCTCCTGAATTTGTATGCATCTTAAGTGACTCATATTTGTTGTTTGTAGATGACCATGTGCTCATAATCTTCAGACTTCCATCTGTGGTACATAAAGTATGGGCCGACTTTCGGCGATACCTACCCCACAATAGATTTGGGGAAAGTACGTAATATGTAATCATTGAAATTTGCCAATTGGTAACAAATGCCTTTTCCTTCAGCTTTTAATCTTATTGATCCATTGTGCCTGAATAAGCTCCTACATTTTGAAGACTCCTTCATGTGATTTTATATGTTCAACTCTTCCAAAGCGGTGCATCATGTATGCTATTATTATGTTCTGTTCACTCATACAAAATTGCCTGTAATTTGAACTATCACCCAGAATATCATAATGCCTTATATATTTCGCTTGCTTACTTTATTCACGTTTCTCTTTCATAAGTGTCGAATAAATTTTTGAATCTATATCATACAGATGTACCGCAGCAACGCGCGGGAAATTATCTAGTTATAAATATTGTTGGTGAGCTCTAGCAATAACAACTATCTATAATAACTAAGGGCTCATTCGATTCATAGTATTATCATAGAATTTTTGTAGGATTAATCATTCCTTAGGACTTTTTTTCCCGTTCACGCATTCGTTTCAAAGGGAATCACCAAATAAAAACTACAGAAAAATTTCCCTTCCCACTACTTTTTGGAGGAAAATCATATGAAAAAATTATCCACTTCACCACACAATGTTTTCATTCCTTTAGCTAGCTTGATAAAAAAACCATAGGAAATTTTTCTATGTTTTCAAATATTTGGTTTACACATGGATTCATGTATAATTCATGTGTTTTTCTTATTTCCGTGTTTTGAAAATCCTATAAACTGAATAAGCCCGAATAAATTATTATCAAAACTTACTGAAACTAATTCGATGTTATATATGTTAATTTTTTAAAATAATTATGGTTAAATAAGGATATTTTTTAATAAAAATTAAATAACTTATATAACATAAAATTTAATAATAAATAAAAAAGTTATGTTATATTTTAATATATATATTTGGAAATTAATATTAATATTAAAATAATTTATAATATTCAATGATAATAATAAAATTGTATTAACTAGTTTTTTGAACCCCCAATTAGAAAATTCTGTGTTTGCCACTATGGCGAGACCGCGAGAGCATTACATACCCATCTGGCGGCGTCTGTTTTTTGGGCACGATGGTTCTTGTGCGACCAGTAGAAGAAGAGGCTGGAGCCAATGAGATAGAAATCCATCAACCCCAATGAGATGAGCCGTACATTATCTTTTTTTAATGAAAATGTATCTAAAGTTTAGTGTTTTTCAATTTTGTTATGTGTGTTGGCTAGACGATTATCTTCACAGTTCCTCCATTCAGTCCCAAAACGAATAGCAGCATACCAGTCTTGAAATTAGCTGCAAGTGTTGATCCCCCGAAACAATCGAACACCCTGGTTCAGTTCGTAGTCATGTCGAATACAACCCTAAAGAAATGTAAAGAAAATAAGATCTTTTAGTTCATGGGAATCAGGAAATCCATGTCGATCGATTACCAGACAAATTAAGAGCACGCGCCCGGCGGAAATGCGGCGAGAGCGTGTGCATGTACGTATGCGAGAAACCAAGAACACAAGGCAATGCAACACTAGGAAAAAAATAAAACATAGATTAATAATATCTTTGGGTCAAGAAATGCATGTCGCGAGGCAAAAGATTGAGAACGTGGCAGAAACGCGAAGAGCTAGGGTGGGCGCTTGTGGAAGAAAACCAACAAGTTTATAGGATGATGAAGAAGTGAATGTAGCGAGGCAAGGAATTCGCGCGCTGTAGAATCAGCACGAGCGCTTCGTCGGCAAGAACGCACGCGTTTGGTTATCCAGCGGGGGTGGCGCACCGTCGTCGCCAACGAGAACGGCTTAAGGAACTCAACAACGAAGCCAAACAGTAGCAATCCAACATTAGTTCCAACCCTAGAAATTAAAAGAAGCAAATTAAACAACACATCATCTCGATCCATCAAGAAATGCATATATGTCACCTTGTCATAACGGAAAAGAGCACTCGACGATCGAGAGCGCGTCGTCACCGACGAGAACGCGCCCCGCCAACGAGTGCTAGCTAGCTCCTGTACAAGACATGCATGCAAAACAGAATAAAAAAATATAGTCTAATGATCAGTTGATAGGACAAATGACTATTTGATTGGCTGATTAGTTAAATAGTTGGTGAACTTAGTGGTGGTTGAGTAACAAGTGTGACCAATTACTATAGTAATTAATCGGTTAGAGTATTTAACGAGTTGAGTTAGTTGATCATGATACTGTAAAATCATTGTTATGATTAATATTTTGTGATGAATAAATTGGTTTTATAAATAATAAAATAAATGAAATTGGTTAATATATTTAGTGAGTTGGTATGAGTGCGTATGATTATATGTGGGTCAGGTTGTGATATTTGTGTCTAGAAACAATTGTTTGTCTATTTGTGTGTAGGTAACTCGAGGTCAAGCTTGGCCAATGGCGATGACTGAGGTTTGGAGCAGTAAGAAGGCATGTGACAAGATTAGACTAGAGTCAGATGTCTTAGGGTTAGCTTTGGTTAATGTTGAGGATCGGAAGTAGACTTAGGTGGAGTCTATGTCTGAAACGATCAAAACCGTCAGGTGACAAAATTGACACAAGGTGACACACGGTGGAGGAATATCGTGTCGGCTGCAGTACGTGGCTGACGAGCATGAGGTTGGTCTTCTTGCGCCCGATCTTCACGTTCTCGGCGTACACGCCGGCCTTGATGTAAATCACCACGCGACGCGGCGACGGTGGCTGTGCTCCGGCGCCGCCTTGATCGCGTCGTGGATCTTCCGGTGAGTCCCCGTGCCGTCCTTGGCCACCACTATGTCCGCCTCGATCTCGCCGGCGCCGGTCTCCAGGAGGAGACCCGGTCGTTGTGTTTCACCCACCTCGATCACGACTCGGCGAGTACTGCAAGTGCCCATTGCCAGATCGGAATGTGCAATCATGCACGATGCACCGGCCGATTCACCGACACCGTCCGGCCACCGGCAACACACCAATTAGTTCCGGCAGCCAGTCACTGGAATGTAACACGATACAGATGCAGTTGCGAGTTGTACACTTGTATTGTACTTGCTCGCCTTGAATCGGTCCATGCACCAGCACCGTTAGTTTGCACTTGCACGGTTGCGTCCGCCCGGGATATATACATACAGATCGGATCACAATCCTCCTCCTTTTACAAATTAACCAACAAATTAGGCACCAAGAACCGAACAGGGTGCACTGAATGACTGAAAGTAGTAGGTACGTATTGTAGTACTCTGCATTTCTTCCTGGCATTTCCAGAACCTTTTACAGTGCATTTCTCTCGTCTCCGAAATTTATTACGTACTTCTATTTACACTATTTTTCCGTGGAAAAACACTTCTAATTTGGTAGACAGGTTGCCGAAGAAATGTGCACAAAAATGTGGTCAGTCAGTCTAGAGCTTACCAACTAAAACCAATAATCGATATTAAGCAATTCCCTTTATTTTCTGCTATTCTTTATAATATTTTAGCAATTCCCTTTTATAAGACGTGATGAATTATATGGAAAGGAGTAATGTTCTGGCGCTCTCTACTGACATTATTATATTTTCAGTAAAAATGATCTCAACCGTTCATTTAATATGACATATTAGTCATTTACTAGTAAGTCAATAGTGGCAAGACTTTTTTTTCTCTACTTTCTGTGTATCTCCTTACTGAACGATGGAAGCCATCAGATCTGGATCGACTCCTACGCACCAACGGCTCCTACACCATCACTCCAACGCCTCTTGTTCTATCGCTCCCACGCCATTTACCCCTTCGCGGTTTTTTCTCTTGTACGATCGTACCCTCAAAATTTCTACTGTCCCAAAATATTTGACAGTATAAGTACATAGATCCAACGGTCATTATTATTTTATACTGCCAGTAGAGAGTACCGAAGCGGACCTCTATTGAAAATATACTGAGCTACTTTGATATTTGTTTACTCCCTCCATCCAAAAAAGAGTTTGTTTTTAGAACAGTGATGAGTCAAACTTTTTCATATTGACTAGTAATAGTTAAAAATTTGAAAAGATTGATCATATAAGAATAGTGTTATTAGATTTGTTATTAAACAAACTATTATAATATGTTAATTTTTTGTTTAATTTTTTTTATTTTCATGAATATGGAGCGTCTCAAAGACCATGCCGAAATCTATGGAAGCTCAAAAACTACGTTCACCCGCGAATGCATCGTGGACAACGTGCACATGTTCAAGTCGGAACTCACTAGCCCATATTTATACTCTTTCCTCCATTCGGCCTACAACACTTGTACAAGTACAACACATAATGCCCGAATTTGGTCCGTTTGAAGATGAGCCTATTTAACTTGTAAATTTTGATTACTGTAGAACTGAAGGAACATAGTTAAATTCTGAATATATTTGAAATCATTAGTTTCTGAACCTAAAGTAAGCGCTTTGTGTGGTACATACGAGTAGCAAGTAGCTATCAGTCTTCATTGTTGCATGAGATCAGGATGCAGGAATGCTTCATTGACTAGAAATATAAATGCTTACACTGGACGCACCCTAAATCTAGGTAGAAATTTCACTTCGATGATGTTGTTATAGTATGCAGTATGTTCCTGCAAGTCTGAAGATGATGAGCTGGGATGAAAACAGTCGGAACCGATCGAAAACGTTATTATATTTTAATAATGTTTTCGGAAACAATATAGATACGGTCAGTAAATTTTCATATTTACGAAAAAAATATAAATTGTACTGGTCAGTGGGAACTTCAATTCGACGTATAGTTACGTACCGTTTTCATCCCATGATCATTCCATATGCTTCAACAAATCTCAGAAAGTCAGTGTAACGTCATTTGTATATACTGATGCCGTTGAGAGTTTGTACTTTGCTCGCCTTGATTCGGTTCATGCACCAGAACGGTTGGTTTGCTGTTTTGCACTTGCAGTTGCATTCTTTAACCAAGAAAGCAGGCATCAAGAACATGGAGCACCGAATGACTGAAACTCTGAAATATAATAGTAGTTTGGTACTATGCATTTCCTCCTAGCACTTACCTGCACTGTGTACAGTGCATTCACCCCAAAAGATATACAACTTTTTTTCCCCCACACAATTTGCCGTGTAAAAACAGCATCCAGTTCCTATACAGGTTGCTGAACAGTACTAGATGGGCACTGAGCTGCGTGGTAGTCATTGAAGAAATATACACAAAATTGTGGTTACTCCTAAGCCTACTAGGATTCACCACTCACCACGAAGGTTTCATCAGTTCATCATCATCATCATCTGAAACTCTGCAAGATGACCCCAAAATGTTTCAGATAGTCAAGTTGTCTAGCAGTTCACCATGGCGCGGTGGCGATCTTCTTCAGCGCAACATCATGCTTTCTCACACTTGACTCCATCTCCTCCATCTCAGCATCCATCTTCTTCAGTTCATCTGTCAGGCTAGAGAGCTTGGATTCCAGAGCTTTCATCTTCACCCCAGCACGAGACCGTGCGAGCTTTATCTCCTTGTACTTGGCACACTCAGATGAATCTCTTGGTTGGGCAGGGAGGCCAAGGAGATCGTCAACGCGTTTGAGCAAGAACGCAACTTTCATGCCCAGCAGCTCAAAGGACTGCAGTGTCTTCTTCCAGACCAGGAAGTCCTCGTGGGAAGAAGTATCACTTTTGCAGGCCCTGATACCCTCTGCGATGTTGATTGTCTCCATGATCACTCCCACAACAAGTTTGAAATTTAAATGCTTCAGCAGATTATTGTGGAGAAATGACTTCTGTGAACAGCACAGCTCATAGTACATCATGCGTTGGTGATCAAGAAATTTGCAGTCAATAACCAAGCCGTCCACAATGATGTTGAAGTTACTGAGGCTCGTCACATCATCAAAGATGATTTCTGAGTCTGAAAATCTGATTCCATCTATTCCTTCCTTGACTAGATTCTGGGTATAATTATGATCTCCTTTGCTACTGTTTGTGGTAGTCTTTGGGTGCTCCCCAGACTTGGCATTATCAGATCTTTCTTCTTCTGGCAGGTGGAACATGGCACATGATTTTGGAGATTCAAACAGTTAGCATCTCCCATGTATGACACAATCAAAGGTGCAAAACAAAAGGGGGAACTTTGACTCACTCGATATCTTCTGTTTCTTGCACGCATCAAGACTCATGAGACCAAGTACTCCATCAGTTGTGGTTAAGTTTTTCTCTCTTACTATATATACCTGAATGTGAGGCATAAGGAAATAATTAGCAATTGTATTATTGGATTAGGGAGGACTGAACATACAAGGAAGACTCATGAAATGGGTACTTGGATGATTAGAAAGACACAATCAAGTGAGTAGTAGTTGACTTGAAAGTGTTTGACGAAATTCTAAACACACTATCAAGCAATTGCAAAACATTTCAGAAACACTTGCCTTGAATTTTGTTGATCTCACAAGATGAAAAACCACAACATCACCAACTTTGATATCATGATCAAGTGCAAAACCTCTCCATCTAGCACTGAGTCCCTGCTTACCACCTAGATAGGTCGTATCATAGCTGTTCCCATTCTCATCTTCCAGCACAATGACAGTGTCAACCTTCGGGAGATGCTTGTTGCAGAAGTCGGCTGGTAGACCCTGAAGGGAGCACCAGGGCACAACATTGAAATGTAGAGAAAGTGGGAAAAAGGGGTTTCAGGTGGCTTTTGTGCAAAACTAGTGTCAGCCATTTTCATAAACACACGCACTCAAGCAGTAAGACCTAAGACATGCAGAAAATCTGGAAATGTACATAACTTGGATGTAACTTGTATGGGACTTCTTTTCCGGGAAAAAAATTAACAAAGGAAAACACTAAAAGTTTAAAACATGACCGCAAAGCAGTAGGACGTTTCCAATAAGATCCCTAACATGCTACCTTTTACTTTCTAAGTTTTGGGTGAGCATTTGTTTGACAAATAAAATCTTCTAATTATAACCGCAATTTGAACTTTTCTGTAGAGGGTGCTTATACACACATTGTTCAAAGGAAACAAGTATCTGCCTTTAGCAATTGACAAGCATGAGAAAATCTGCATTCAACAGACCCTTACCAGCCAAAATCCCCGGACAACATGTGACTGTAACATCTTCTTAACAAAGCTAGGCTGCTCTGCTGGTAACTTTGTCTGTAACTCTTTGGCTCTCTCCATAGCAGATCCACAGCAGCCCTGAGCACTATATTTAAAAAAAAAAACAAGTATTTGTGATTGAATAAGCTTGAGAAATGTATATGCAGTTTTCATAAGAAGAACAGAGAGACCTGGAATACCTTACACATTTATTTTGGCCCTTAACAGGCACCTGTTAAGTCAGATCTCAATCAGTTAAGAATAATGGAGCTCAAAAGAACAAGGGGAAATGGAAGGAAATGGCAAACTCCACTGAATAGAGAATTAGATATGTATTCTGGTATTACATTATGTGATTGGTTTGAATAGGAAATCCAGAAATTTGAGCCAGCCAGTCAAATCCAAAAAAAGACAAGGTAAAGCTCTCTTACTGATTCTTCCAAAGATAAGAAATGTTTGTATTGCATTCACATGATAACATATAGAATTGGTGAATATATCTTACTTTAATAGTGTTAGTCAAGCCATTCCACAAATCAGTACTCTGGGTATAGCATGTTTGAGGAATGGCAGGAACCGTTCTTTGCTCACCATCCACCTGGTTTGGCCTCAGCATCTAGCGCCAATAAGGAAATTCAACAACAATCAGAACAATTAATCAACAAGCCAAAATCAAGAAATGAAAAGGACAGATATCGTGAATTTATGGCAACTGAAAATATTGTTGCTACAGCAAGCGCTGTCAATGGTGTGATACCGTCTAGAAGGATGCCCTGAATAGAGCAACTGATGCACGCGTAGGTTCATATAAGCATTGTAAATAAACAACTAAAGTAGCATTGCCCTTACCTTTATAGGAGCAGCCTCCACCACCACCACGTCATCCATATCATCATAATCAATTGCTTCAGCCTGTGGAGTAACAACAAAAGCAATTTTATAATCCTGCAATTACAGTAAGAGAACATATACTCTTGACAGCATGATACATCATTGATTGCCGAGGGTGCTAGCCGCTAATGAACATTAACAGAAAAAACATAACCTAAAAATTGCTGGCACAAACTTACGAAATGAAAAGAGAAACAAATATAACGAAATGGTTGGCATAAATGACAGATAACAATCACTGTAGACATTTAAGCTGTCTTGAGGATATACAACATTAGACAATCTGTCAGAAATTCTGTGTTCAGAATTGCGATTTGTGGACAGACCTACATAGAGATATGCCGCAATACATTAGGGGGTCATACTATCAAATTACGAATACAGATTCCGCATACACCCAGAGTCACTGTATCCCCTTTTTTCATTTAAAAACACGCGCTACCCTGAAAGCAACAACAAGAATGCATATTGCATTATTCATAACAGATGATACGACGCAAGATCTTACCCCTGGCTCAAAATCGTCATCCTTATCGCTGCTACTGCTGCTACTGCTGCTGTCAAGTAAGGCGAGCCTTTGGTAAACTAATGCCGTCTTCTGGTCCATCTTGCTCTTGCCGATAGTCTGGGAACCTGGTGGTCTCCCTCTCTTCTTCTGGAGAAAAACCAACCAAAAGACAGCGAATTAGATTGTACTCAACTAAAGATCAATATATCAGTCGTTAAAAAACATGCTATCTTTTTTGCGGGAATTGAAAATATTCTTATGCAACAACACAACATGTAGTTTCAAGTTGATCAACGAGGAAGCAAAATCTCAAAATAAGATCAAATAAGCATTTGAAAGAACTGGAATGTCCGACCATCAGAAAAAAAAAAACATGGGGAAATTTCCAAGAACACGTCTTTCTCCCTCTCACTAACTTATTTCGAAGAATCACAACAAAAAGTGGCCAAGAAGATGAAATCAAACACAAAGAAACGAACTTTCAACTCCAGCTCCGCCATTAATCGAAGATTCAAGAAAACTCAACAGTGGAACAAAGAACCCTCGGTCTCTATTCTAATCAACAGCAGGAACAATAAATAAGAGGAGTAATGACCCCCAACAAGGCAACAACTAGGGGGTAGTCGAGAAAGAGAGAAAAGAACATGCCCTGCTGGGCGGCGGATCGATAGCCATTGCCACCGGACTATTGGAGATCGATCGCCTCACCGCCTCGGGTTTATCTCCCCGTTCACCTCGACGCGGAGATTCTGGCCGTAGGGTTTTGAAATGTGAAGGGGAAGGGGAAAGTAGAAGGTGGCCGTGACCAGAGAGTCGACCGTTCAGCTGCAGTCAAGCGATGACTGATTTGACGGGACGTCAGAGATATCGCCGGAGATTTTTATATGCTTTTTTTTATGACAATTTGATCATTCGTCTTGTTTAGAAAAAATTAAAATTATTATTTATTTTATTTATGATTTATTTTATTGTTA
>CM002476.1:5816087-5865357 GCA_000325765.3 Leersia perrieri
ATATAATTTTTAATATTTATAATAAATTTTTAAATAACCCGAATAGTTGCAATTGAAAAGTCAAAATCCCTCCCATTAGGGAACAACGAAGGCAGTAGTATTTTTTATTTCTGGAAAGGGTGTATCATGAGTACTCCATCCTCTAAATAGTGTACGAGAGAAAAAAAAGGGCTCCAACAGATACACCATCGGCCCCTCCAAAGTTAGCGCACCCGCTCACGCCAAATCGCAACGGCCAACGCTCGCGCCACAGGTCGGACATCGAGCGATTCTACCGAGGGAGGGAGCGGGCAACGCCCTCATCGTGGTTGTCGCAAAGGTGGAGAGGAACCCGATCTGAAGGTGGAAGGTTGGCTGGATTTGGAAGTGGAGAGGAGAACTACCTAGATCTGGAGGTGGAGAGGGGGCTCTGCCATCGCATCCCCGTCCGGCGCCCCTCCTGGCCGCCGTGACCTGCGCCGACCTGCTCCGGCCACCGCCCCCTCCGTCGTGCCCCTCCGACTGCCGTGACCTGCACCGATATGCCTTGGCTGCCGCCTCCTGCGCCTGCGCGACCTGCTCCAGTCGCCTCCTCCGGGCGTCGTCCCCTGTGTCGCGCCCCTCCAGCCGCTGCTCCCTGCGCTAGCCTCCCACGGCCACGACCTGCTGCTCTCCCATGGCCTGTGTCCGCCTAAGAGAGGAGAGAGAGGAAAGTGAACGAGATAAGTTCATTGCAGCAGTAATTTTTTAATTTTCATCAACTATATATTTTGCTATTGGCTGTATAGCTGTGAACTTTTATTGGAAATAATCAGGAGTACAGGTTGGGTAGTTAAAAAATATTACTTAAAAATATATAGAGGATGCAATTTAGATGATTTGTTGGAGTGCAAACAAATATGGTGGTGGAATCTTTTTTGGATGGTCATACAGAGGATGAAATATATAGATAAGTCGTTGGGTTTGTTCTTAGGCTCCATTTATTTGTCCGTGTTCGAAGAAACGGTAAGATAGATCTATAGTGCACGTAAAACGAGAAATATGATTAGTACTTGATTAAATTGGTATTAACTATTTTAAACTTAAAAAATAGATTAATTTGAATTTTTAACAACTTTTATGTAGAAATTTTTTTCAAAAATACACCGTTTGGTAGTTCGAAAAGCATGCGTATAGAAAAAACGGGGGATATACTGTGCTGAGTTGCCGGTACTGTTTTTTTTTACAAATGATCATAAATTTACTCTTCAGTCCTAAAATAAAAGTTGTTATATTTTTGAACGGGGAGATTCTTAGAGAGTAAGGGCTCTTAGGACATTACATTGAGACAGCGTGTCGTTTGGCCCCAACATGCCACATCGAACAGCATCAGTTGTGGAGGTTGAGGCCGGGCATCCGTGAAGGAGCTCATCCATGGTAGAGGGCACGAGCACCCTCATCATACTTGAAGGGGGTGGCGGTGGATTGGGGATGAGGAGGAGGATTGGGGAATTTTGGAATTAACGTTTTATATTACTTTTATGTTTTGGGGGTTTTTAGTGTAAATATTAGACCTATATCTATAACTATTAATAGTGTTTCCGGGTGCAAGTTTTCGTCCGTCGTTGCGATTTTCGGTCGGATTTGGCCCCTTCGAATCGAAACGGAAACTGCGTCGCGTTTTTCTCTAGGTCGTTTTTCCCATCCGTTCTGATCCATAAGAAACCTTGTGAAGCCAGAAAACGGCCCAAGCCACGTTCGTTCCTGTGCCAGGCCCAAAGTCATACGCCCCCTGCTGTTTTCCATGAGGACAATCTTACGGATGCGTGTCTTCTTAGATTTGCACCACAGAAAAACCATTCGTTCATCTCCATAAAATCAGATCTTAGAACACATTGATTGACTAAATCTAGCTTATGAATACTTCTTAATACTAGAAAATAGTATAATCAAAGTTACTTGACGGAATAGGCTTATATAGGTCGGGCCACCTGTCAATACTAATTAGAAAGTCATTTATTAATTATGAGTAAAATCTCTAACCTTTTAACATATATTATCCTCTTATCAAGGTCCATTGAGTTGAAGACACACATCCTTCCAAAGTCATGAAAAAAATGTAAAACAATCTGACTGAATTTATGATACTATATATCGATTTTATTAAGCTTATATATGCAAGGCGTCATTATTAGTTTTCCCGTTGCAGCACACGCAGTGGCGGATCCAAGATTAAAATATAGGTGGGTCGAAAATACTTACTAAAAAACAACCGAATAAATATACCGTCGTACCGTATTTATATTGCAATTACATATAAATATAATATAATCAACCAAGAAGGAGAGGCATAAGAGCAGCCGAGCAGGAGCCAGAAGAGGTGTGTTCGCGTGTGTAGTCGTCCAGAAGAGGTGTGTTCGCGTGTGTAGTCGTCATGTGCGTCTTCTCGAGTCGCAGAACGAAGCGTCGAGGGATCGAGCCAAGAATCGAAGCGATGCCTCTAAGTCTTCGCTAATAATCTCTCACGTCACGGTAAAAAAAGCCCATGTAATCAGATAAAATTAGGCCCAAGACCTAGGAGATGGACCTGGGAGGTCCTTGGTGGAGTGGGTCGACGCAGGCCATAGTTGGGTCGGCCGTCCCACCCCGCGCGTAGGGTGGATCTGCCCCTGAGCACACGGGCAATTATCTAGTGTAATTTAGGAAAAAAAAACAAGGACTTACCTAGAACATGGAAAAGGCTGATAGGGGCTGAAATGCAAAAGTTTATTAGAGTGTCTTCCATTTACCCTAAAGCGAAATACCATCTCGAGACACCTGGTCTGAGAGTTGTGGCATTTGAAAGGTTGATTTATTGATCTTTTAATTTGGTAGGATCAGAATTTGGATAAACTTGATGAGATTTAAACATGGTATATTATCTGTCAAAACTACAAAATTTGAAACATCTAATTATACAATACTACTGATGTTTACATTCTTTAAAAAGACAGATACAAGGTTCGAAAATATATTTAAAATAAAGATTATGCCTACTTTACACTCCTCACATTTTGAGATCGAGTTTAAATCGTGTTCTTATCCACAATACCAGAAATATTGCACCTCGTCTTGTAAATCGTCACAACTTCAGTCCTCGAGTGGTTTTCAGGGTGGTTTTGGATGGCATGGCAATCCTCTCACCAAAAGAAAAAAAAAGTGGAGCTACACGTCGTTGACATCCTCATCTCTTCCTCTCGGTATTGGTGACCTCATTCGTGAGCAAGCCATCAACCACTTCTCCTCTGGCGAGCAGACCTAGAGTCGACTATGGCAAGGAGGAGAAAAGGGGTCAAAGCAGTAACGAGGCTGGCCGCCGGCAGGACGATAAGGTCAAGGAAAGAGGGAACTGAAGCACCCACCACATCTCCCTTCTGTTTCGACCTATTATCACCCTTGACCAACCCCCATTGGTTCTCGACTTTGAATCCTCCCCGCCAACACTCCGTGGCTAGACCTCCTTGCACATGCCCCTTGAGGCAATTTTCGATGACATAGAGCTGCTTGATGGTATTGGTGGCCACTCGACAAAAGTCGCAAGATGAGTCCGATGAGCTCGTTCGTCGATGAGCATGATCTCATTGAGCATATCGTATTGTTGATCTACCCAATCGATAGGATGCCGCCTACTGGATGTGAACCCCTGTCGTGGACATGCGAGGAAAGAGGGGGGCTAAGTTGAAGTCTATGGTTGCATCGCCAAGGGCTGGGGTTGGCGTGGAGGATGCACAGCTTCTCTGAGTGAGGGCTAGAACCCACCCAAATTGTTTAAATTACTTGATAGCCAACTTGGCGCCACGTGAAACAAACACAGAGTCAACATGGGCGCACGTTACGCCAAACCACTCAAAATACAGTATTGAGAGCTGGAGAGAAAATCAATGGGGGAGCCAGACATACATTTGTCGGTTCAAGAATTTGACAATTTGTCTTAATTTTATAATTGTCCATACAAGCATACACTAGCCAACTATCTGAATTTAATCTCCGAACTTTTGGTAGAGTTGGAGCTATATCTTCTTTATTTTCTTCTAATTGAGGATTTTGATTTATCATATTATTTATTATTTTGCCCTTTTATAAATAGCTTATGGTTTCCTATAAGTATTTGACCTAATTAGATAACTAGTCATATGCTATATAAATAGCTTATAGTTTCCAATAAGAGATGGAATTTCTTTGGGTGGCCATCATTCCCGCCGACCACCCCAGCTCTGCCACGACGCCACTTTAGTACTGGCATGGATATTTTCAGTTCAGCCCATGCTTTTACTCAATTCAGCCTAAATATTATTTTAATTTATGTTATAGCACAAAATTTAACAAGAAGCACCCTAAAATCCATGAAAGAAATAGAAATCACTCCACCCCAATCTCCATCGCCTCTCCTCTCGGGCTCTCGGCGACAAGTTCTGCCGCCGCCATTGCCCCTTGCCCGTCCGATTGCCTCCCCCTTTCCTTCTCCGGACGGCGCGGGCGTGTGAGATGCGCCCTCCTCCTTCTCCACATCTCCCCTCTGGCACCATCGACGATCCAGAGACAGAGGATGGGGATCTGCGACGAGCAAGCGGAGCTCGCCATTGATCCGGTGAGGTCGGATCTGAACCGAGCTCCGGCGGCGTGGATTGATTCCCGGCTGCTCGGATCGAGGCGGTGCTACACGGCAAAGGGGAGCGCGGTGGTCCGGCGCCGTCCGCTCCTCCTCGTCGTCAGCCGCCGCCGTAGTCTCTCCTCCTCGTCGGGCCACCTCCAACCAGACAGCACCACATCTCCCAGGCACAGCATCGGTCAAGCTCGGACCTCTAGGCCGGTGGCCCGCGAGCTCGGCTGGTGGACACGGCGAGCCGGCGAGGCGAGCAACGGTCGAGTCCTCGCCTTGGTGACGGCAACGCAGATGCAGGATGGCGGGGGCATGGACGAATGCGACAGCGGCGGTGGCCGGCAGCCTCGTCGTCGGTGGCCTTCTCAAAGTTCGGTGCTCGCCGGTCTTCCCTCTCTCTCGTGTGGCCTCCTGCCGTTGTTTTCTCTCTCCTGCTTTTCTGCGATTCTGACGACGCTCCTCGTCCCCTCTGCATGTACGAGCGGCTTCGCAGAAGGGGGAAATTGTCCTCCGTGGAGGAGAGAAGGACGTGGGAACAGCTGAGGGAGAATGCCACATAAACCCATTTTGAAGGGCCTAAAAAAAACTTGCGTGAACGTAGCACTTGGGGCTACTCGGCCATTGTGAATGGCCTTATCGAGACCACGCAAGGTCATCCAGAACATGGGCCTGGTTTGAGACCCACGCAAACCAGGCCGAAATTAGATTCTGCTCGGGTCTGAGCATGGCCCATCAATATAAAACCTTTGAAGGTAGGCGTAGGCCCTGACAATCGATTCTCCACCCTGAACTCATGTCAGGTTCCCCTCACAAGAAAACAAAATCGTACGGTAATCTTTGTCGATATTCGCGAAGAGAAAAAGAAAAGAAAGAGTAACACTTGTCACGTGTAGTTATGTCAAACCAGTCCAACCCCAACCGCACTACACACGACATCCATCCATGTTCTAGTAGATCTTCTATGGATTGGCATTGCCAGCGGGAGGAATTTCTAAGCGTAGTATGTGCCTAGATACGCATCACGCCAAACCATAGTATAGGGAGCACTATATTATTAACTGTAGAAATTTTCTACTACTATACGTAGCATAGTAGGAGCAGTGGACACGTAGAGGTCGTCCCATTCCGGAAAACGCTAGCCACGTCACCCTGACCCACCCAATCCCCGCATGGCAATACACATATTCTTCTCTTTACTAACTACACCTCTTTGGTCAATGAGAGAACTCGCGAACAATATTCAACCATTCCAAATTTTAGAATCACTTAAATTTAGGAAAATTAAAGTCATACCATTACTATTTCTTAAAATTGAAGATATGTTATTCTGACTCACATATCATTGTCTCACGTGGACCTCATATGTCATCGACTAACAGATGACATATCTCCAACTTTAAAAAATTACAATGACATGGATACAATTAGCCCCTTAAATTTTGGCAAGCTAAGAATGTTAGTAATTTCAGAAACTTATCCTCTCAAAACTTCTATAATTTGATAAGAAAATAAACTAAACACCACTGCACCACCACCACCATCTTCTTATTAAATTTTGGCACCACTAAAATCTAAAAAGTTTTTTTTCTCAACAAACTGAACATGCCTTTCTAATACATTTTCAACCTTCTCGATGTTATAACGTGAAGCAGTAATATTATTGTTCGATGTCGTCGAACAATTGTTGCTACAAAACTAATCCATCCAGCCCGTTCCATTGGTACGCCGCCACGAGTCCCCGACGACTCCATCACACACACACACACGATCGCCACCATGCCCAAATGCGTGCGTGGGCGTCTGGGCCGGGACACGACACCACACGACACGAGGCGACGCGGCCGCAGCCACAGCAGCGGAACGGAAGGAAGTAAAGCGCCGGCCTTTGTTGCGTTTTTGGTTCTTTTCCTCGGTGGGCACGCAACGCGAGCGCAAGGCCGGCCGGGTTCCGTGAGGTGCGGTCGGTGTGACCCCCCGCCCATTGCGCCCTCTCTCCCTCCTCTTTCACTTCCTGCGCGGCGCGGCGGCAGTGTGAAGTGTGGTAGTAGTAGCAGCAGCGGCTTCCGTTTCTCTCCGGCCGCCGCCACCACCACCGACTAAAACCCTCCCCTTTGTAGGCAAGGCAACCGGGCGGCGCGACGCGACGACGAAAGCCGAGGTTTTTCTTCTTCCTCTTACTCCTCCTCCGACCTGTTCTGTGTCGATCGATCGACGCAGGAGTTCAGTTATTGCGGGGAAAGGTTTCTCTGTTCGATACATGTCCGGGATTGCAGAGATTTCTCTGTTGTTGTAATAGTAGTAGTAGTACCGTCTTGGCGATCTCTCGTTTTCTCTGTGGAATTGGGGTGGTCGATCGATGATATGATACTCCTGTTCATAGATGGCGACGGTTCAAAGTTTATTATTCTCTGTGTGTTTTTTTTTTTCTTGTGGGATTTGTTCTGTTGCTGTACTTGGCCTTTCTTGGCTTATTTGCTTCCTCTCTTTCTCTTTGCTTTACTATTTTTTCGGTCTGATTGGAGTAATGGTGTCCCGGTCCCATTGGACCGGCCTCGCGCGCATCACTCGCTTACTGATTGTTGGAGTGTGGAGGTAGACGCAGACAGGTGAGGCGGATGAACAAGACTTGTAACTGAAAAGCTTGTTGGGTAAATAAATAAAAGGGGGAAAATCAGAAAAGACTATAGTTTGCTTGGGCGGTTGGGCCGTTGGGATTCTCCTCCTTCAAGATGATTTCTTTTCCTTTTTGATTATTCTTGTTGAGAGGATGATGGTTTCTTGTCAAGGTGGACGACCCCAGTTTTTGTTTTCTGCCTGTTTAGTACTCCACCGATGGATGAATGCCGTGTCATGATTTTTTCAGGTGCTTATTGCGTGAAGCCGGATTTCAAGGATGGTTCTCAACAAGGTGCTCAAGCTGTTTTGTCTAGTTAAGAAGAAAGATACCAAGAAGAAAGGTCTTATACTACTACTATCCCTAATTAACAGGATCTTTACATAGTTGCTTCTGTTTGATTGATCATGCATGTATCTCTTCCTCTTCTGACGACGAATTATCAGTTCGGCCTGTGTACTCTTTTATTCCACGAATTCCGCATTTTTTTTCAAATATGTTTTCGGGTGAAGGGATGCTACGAATTACATGCCATAAACAATTGGAAAATTGTTGCTGCTGTACATTGCTCTAGATTGTTATATCAGGGAGCTAGTATGTTTCAAAGGTTTGCATCATAGCACTTACTGTTTTTGTTTGTATATAAACCCAACAAGTGGAGTATCTGAAAGACAATGTATCTTTTTATGACTTATAATAAAGGTGATATTTGTGCACTGCATCTGATTAACAAATGTTTCATTATAACAAAATACACCCTCCAGTCCCAAAAAAAAAAAAAACAAGTCGTTTTCGAACGCGGGTAGTCAATGTGAGTTTTACTTTGACCATAAAAATCATTTAAATTATAGATTTTTGGTGTATGAAAATGATATATTCAATTTTGCCGTAACAAGGACTTTCATAATTTTTTTTAATCTGTGCTAACTAACTACTTGGTACTCAAAGTTGTGCATTATTGACTGAAAGTCTGAAACAATTTTTTTTTGTTTTTGACTGGAGGGACTATGCTACAGTGTGATGTGAAAACTACAAACTCAATCTTGGCAGATTCCGAGTGCCCACTAGTTTGGTTGGATATATCAATTGGAGAGTGAACTAGTGAATAGTCTGGGTCATCAACAATGTTTTAAGTTCATTAAACTTAATATAAATAGAAATAAAACTTAATGTTTCGCCAGCCTGAATAGCCAGCTGTGAAAGCTGCATTTGCCACTAAGCTCGGAGTTCTTGCCATTTTGTTTCAAACTGATGCATCAAGTGTTTTGCTTTTCTGCCAGGTGTTTTCTGATAAAAGAATATGTTTTCATGCAGGCAAATCCATTAATCCTCTTTGCAAAGGTATCTTATATGCGACTCACTCCCCCTGAACCCTGATTAGTTTTTGTAATTTTTCATGCTTCATGTTCCTGGGTCTGCTTTTTTTCTTAATTAAGAAAATCAACGGAAATTAAGGGCATCCCCTCCTCTTCCCTAAAAAATAGACCAGTTGTTCTGTTACTTTAACAAAAACACATATTTATCTGAAAATATCTACCGCACTTTACTTTGGTGTCAGTAGTCAGTACTGATGCAAGTATACCTCTTTTAATTTAAGTGAGCTTCTTTAGCCTACTCTGCTTCCGTCTCTTAGCTTGATATGTTTTTTTGGCTGTCTGAAATTATTTAATCCTTCTACTGGCTTTCAGCTTCCGCTCCACACCCCACTGTAAATGTTACAAACAACAGTATTTTGGATCCTGTTTCAACTGGAACTGGTACTGTACAATTGGTGCAGAAACATGTGCCTGAATGTTCAAGTGTTATCTCATCAATGACAATGAGAGAATATGGATCAGAAAGTGATGGTTACAATTTATTCAACCAATTCGATGTTGTTCAAGATTTCTCTGATCATTACTATGCAAGTCATTCACCAGGGAAGGTACGCTATTGCGGTGCCATTTTATGAATTCTGTTTCTATTACTAGATGTCTAGATCCATCTGTTTTTATTAATTTCCTGCCTCAAAATCTGTGACCAGACATCCAAAGATTGGGCTAAGGCAATCCAAAATGAATGGAAGCTTCTACAGAAAGATCTGCCTGGTCAGTGCATGCTTTTATATGGCAAATCATTGTATTTGTTTGTATGAAACCGTCAGTGCCTAGATGGTGAATGCTGTTTGTGGTCCTTATTGTCACTGACCGGCTGCTTTATGCTACCAATGATATATCCGATCAATTTGGCATGCTATAAGGAAATGTTTGAAATCTTTCTTGACTTCAAGGCAGTTACATGCTCCGTCTGGGGTTGATTAGGATATATGCATTCGTTATATCAATTTGCTTGTGTGATCGGAAGTTTTGGCATGCCTATTACTGAGTCCAAAACTAGCTAATGGCATAGGTTTGATGTATGAAAGCTTTGTTGGTTCCATATTTGTAAGTTATGATCTGCATTTTTTTAATCTTGTCGTAGCGGCATTTATCATGTATTGAGAAATCGATCTTTGTACATTTGACATTTGGGGAATGGAACAAATGGAAAAGAATGTGTATATGTCAAATCATGCTACCAGGGGAAGCTAATATGTCATAAGTATCACTACATACAGTTTGTATTTGTGGCTGTAATCTTTCTTTGAGAGGATTTGTGCCTAAAATTAGCTGATGTCTTTATCACTAGAAACTTGGATCTCAGTCTGGTTTCAATTATGCAGAATCTATCTATGTTAGAGTGTACGAGGATAGGATTGATCTGCTTAGGGCTGCTATTGTTGGGCCAGCTGGAACTCCATATCATGATGGTCTGTTCTTCTTTGATGTTCGTTTTCCTTCTGAATATCCACAATGTCCACCGGTATGTAACTCCTTCATGTCTGCTTTCCACCATTATTTTTATTTTACTGTTATCATTAATATAATATCTTTAAAATCATCTCCAACATGTGCAGAAAGTTCATTATCATTCTGGTGGGCTTCGGTTAAATCCAAACTTGTATGAGAGTGGGAAAGTGTGCCTTAGCCTTCTGAACACATGGTGGGGTACTGGATGCGAGAAGTGGGGCAAGTCAAAATCTACCACACTGCAGGTGTTGGTTTCCATCCAGGGTCTCGTGTTGAATGATAAACCATACTTTAATGAGCCAGGCAACAAAAATTCAGCTAATACAGCTCCTGGAGAAAAGAACTCACTGGCTTATAATCAGACCGCCTTCATACTATCCTGCAGGACAATGCTGTATTCACTTCGGAATCCTCCAAAGGTAACTACAGAATTCCATCTCACGTCAAGATAAAAGTGGCAATTTCGTAAGTCTCCTCTCTGGGAAAATAGTAATAAGAAGAATTTCAGTTTTCAGGGTTATAGCAGTGGCCATAAAGTAATCCAGATAAAATGATCTGCTACTTGTTTGTGCTTTTAATCACTGACAAACAGTTTGGAACAACTATAACATCCTAATAAGTCAAATATAGTCATATCATACCGTACTTGATACTCCCTTTAACTTGTTAGCAGGTGCCACAAGAGGTGTATTCCAGTAGGAAATATTTGCTGTGTCATGAATTGCCAACTTTAAAATTTTTATATGAACACATTTAAAAAACAAAGGCAGACATTATAATAATGTGTTTTGGGTATTGATAGTAAGTTATTGCAAATGAACTAGGTGAACAAATGTGGCGAGAACATTTTTCTATGAAACATCACCACCATGTACCATCAAAGTTGTATAAACACAATTCAGTTCCACCTTGTAGTGCTGTTCTTTTCTTGGTGACATTGAATTCATCCTCACATGCCCTTCTTTCACTGCAGCATTTTGAGTGCCTTGTTGCACGCCACTTCCATGAGCGTGAACGTGTCATTCTAGATGCATGCAGTGCATACATATCTGGAACAGTCGTTGGATCATCTTCTGGGGATGGCACCAAGTATCCTCGCAACAACAGAACCTTTGCAGATTTCAAGAAGTCGCTGGAGAAGTATACTGAACTGCTCAGGAAGGACTTGGCCACAAACCACACTCGTTTCCTGAAAGTGACAAGAGACTCGATAGCTTCAGATGAGATTGCTGCTGTTTCTTCAGCTGCAGATGAGATTGCTGTGTCTGCCTGCGGCTAGAATCGTTTCATCAGAGGATTTGACCTTTGCAGTTGTTGACCTGCCTAACTCAAAAGTGAACACGGTGTATATAGATCATAGCACGCGTTACACATACTGTGGAGTAGGGTTTTTTGGGGAGCAAAACCGTGCGAATTATGTAAGAATTTGGCTTGAGTTCGGTGCTAGCCATTTGTTTAGCTATTACCGATGATACATCAATTGGATGATCAAAATGTGATCCATTTCTGCCAACCTAGACTTGAACCTGTGGCATTTTAAGATCCGTTGCACTTGTTTCAAACTTCAGTGCCTGTATATGCATGGTAACAGATAGACGACGTTCTATATTTTGCTTTGAAGACGTGCCGTTTTGATTGCATTCTTTAAATTGTATACGATTTTTATGCTCGAAATTATTACTGCCGCAAAATACAGTAACAGTCGTCAGGGTTTCAGAATCAACGGTAACCCTGTCACGGTTACCAGACCTATTGACACTGCCCAGTGCGTAACCACTCAATACTAGCAGTATTTTTTTAAAATTAAAAAAAAAGAACCTAAACAGCAATTCATACTATTGACAAGATATGTCTGAATTTCATGGTAACCGATCAGTAATTACAGTTATTAACCTTAGAGGCTGCAATGCATTTGTAAACCCTGCTGGCATCCAAAACAAGCTTATTATATACAAATGTTGTTTAGTTCAATAATGAACTAACCAAGCGCCATCTATACAAATCCGGAGGGAGTACATTGTACCGATGAACATCCGCTTGAGGCAAGTTTGTTTAACTATCTGCATTTGTCAATTGTGTTACAAAATCTCGACAATCCATTAGGCCTCGTTGGCAAAAACTATTATACATTTTTTGTACAGAGGACGTCTCAAAGTATACAAGGATTTCTCTTGTGTATACCCGGATGCATTCCAAGAATCAAGATGTAAAGTAAGGATCGTTAAGTTCAAAAAAAAAGTAAGGATCGTTACAACAATAACAACGGCTCCCACCATTTCGCTGTTGTGAAAATTTGAATTTTCAAACTTAATTTTGCAGTTGAATTTAAATATTTTTCATTGTAATCTATTTTTCAATCTTGGATTTTAAGTCGTGAATGAGATAGATGTAAAAGTTCTACAAATAAATTATTTTATGATGTTTCATTCATGTTGTTGCGATTTATTTAAAAAAAATGAAACGATCACAACTTTAACGACGACGACAACAATAATATGCCTATATCTTCTTGTATATCTACGCTTCAGTTTCAGTCCTAGCTAGAAATACTCAAAATCGCCGGAGGAAGAATCACTCACCGCCGCCGGCTTGGCCACTTTCGCCGGCGCGGTGGTTGTCTTCTCCGTCGCCGGCGCCGGCGCCGGCGCCGGCGGCTTCTCCCTCGCCCCAAACTGTCCGAAGTCGACGGGATCAGGCACGGACGGCGGATGCGCGCTCCTCACGAGCGGCCAGCTAACGCCATCGAAGAACGGATGCTGCTTGATCTCGGCGGCGCCCCTCCTCGCCGCGATCCTCTTCCCCGGGTCCTTCACCAGCAAGCCCCGGATTAGCTCCCTCGCCACGCCGCTCGCCGTCGAGCCCTCGGGGAATCGGAGCGGCTGGTCGACGACGTTGCGGAGCGTGGCGCGGTTGGTGGCGCCCCTGAAGGGGGTGATGCCGTGGAGGAGCTCGTAGAGGAAGACGCCGAACGTCCACCAGTCGAGGGCGCCGCCGTGGCCCTCGCCGCGGACGATCTCCGGCGCCAGGTACTCGTGCGTCCCCACGAACGACATCGATCTCGCATCCGTCGGCTCCGCGTTGAACTCCACCACCAGTAGCTGCGATCCATGGTGGTGGTGGTGCAGGCTGAAATCTGATTTGGATGTTTTGCGATTCCTTTTGGGGAGGATTCGCGGGAAGAAGGCCGACGGCTGGATGCACCCGCTCTCGCCGCCGGCGCCGGCGGTGAGGACGTTGGCGCCGGCGTTGACTGAGGATGATTTGACCAGCGTTGGGTTGACCGAGCAGCGGAGTGATAAGTCAAAGTCTGACAGCATGATGTGGCCGTCGTCTCTGACGAGAACGTTTTCAGGCTTGAGGTCTCTGTACACGATCCCCAGCATGTGCAGGTATTCAAGCGCGAGCAACACCTCCGAAGCATAAAATCTGATCAAAACACACACAAAATTCAGAATCGTACAATGACCAAATGATAGACATTTGCAAATTTGCCACTAGTTTTGCTACTTTTCAATCTTTTAGTCACGGTTTTGTAATAACGGTTCAAATTAGTGGCAAATTTTCAACTGTCCTGATGATCTAAGTTATCAATGTCAATTTGGAAACATTAATTCTAACCTTGCAGCTTGCTCACTGAAATGCTTGCTGGGCTGCTTCTGCCGGAGAGAATGGAGATTACCACCGGAGCAATACTCCATAACAAGGCAGTAAAACTTATCCGTCTCAAAATGTGTGTACAATGTAGGCAAGAATGGATGATCAAGAAGGCCAAGAATCTCCCTCTCGGTCTGTGCCCTGACCAGCTTGTTCCTGCTGATGAGTGACTCCTTATCCATCACCTTCATCGCGAAGAATGTGTCACTCTCCCTCAGCTCAACGAGGTACACGCTGCCGATGTCGCCGTATCCGAGCCGCTTCAGTAGCCTGAAGTGGAGGAGGCTGAGAGGGGAGTCACCTGAGCTTGCCGACCGGACCGCCGCCCACCGGCGATCGCCGCCGGTGTGCCGTTTCACATTGCTGGATGTGCAGCTGTCAAGACTGTTGCTTCTAGCAATGCTGGTTGCTGGTGATTTCGTTGATGTAGTAGTTGTGGCACTTGTTTCAGATTTTGCTGTTGGTGGTGGTGCTGAACTTTGTGCAGAGTTTGTTGTGCGGTTTGTGGCAGGAATTTGGATGGTTTTGTCAGCTGGATCTGGTTTCTTCTTCAGGCGTGATTTCTTATCTGAAGGGATTTGTGAGTGTGCAGTTGGGTTTGAGGCTGTGGATGGAATTGGATTGGCTGAAACACCTGATTGATTCCGCTATAATTTGCCGTGTGAACCTGCATTTCCACGAGTGTTGAAATCCATTCTGTCATTCGTTATGGACAGCTTGTTGTATGACATGGAGTTCATCTGAAACTTCACAAGAATGGGGAAATTAGGACAGCAATAATTAAATCAGTTATCATAATGGTTATGATTTATGAATCACTTAATTACTCCCTCCGTATTTTAATATATAATGTTTTTAACACTAAAATTAGTGTTAAAAACGTCATATATTAATGACCGAAGGGAGTACTTCATAAGCTCAAAAGTACTATGTCAGAAGCAGAATGATAACCATCAAATTTGCAAGGACAATAAACTTCAAAATCAACTACTCTGTGAAACAAGACTTATTCCAGACAAGAGCAATGAACAGTAGTATCCTCAAGAAAGGTGCGCATATATATATATATGATCCTCTAATAGTCTAATCCCATGAGTTCACCAAAAATCATTTGCAATATCGAGCCCAAAGGCATATTCTGAATTTAGGATGT
Organism: Leersia perrieri; assembly: GCA_000325765.3. Lineage (NCBI taxonomy): Eukaryota > Viridiplantae > Streptophyta > Magnoliopsida > Poales > Poaceae > Leersia > Leersia perrieri. The sequence goes on from CM002476.1 coordinate 5,830,934, forward strand.
AGAATATGATACAGCATGTGGCGTATATAAGTTGTGGAATGTCTTGGTGAAGGCATAAACAAAGAGTACTATATTTATTACGGGCGTTTTGAAGCTATTTTAAATTGCAAAATCAGCCAAAGATAACAAAAGGCACAGCTATAGGTGACACAACATGGGTGCCATTTCCTACCGAAAGGTCAAACCAGCACGTCAACATGATCATGCAAAATTGTGAATACCAACAAAATAATTGCAGTAAATGGATGGGTGTCTCCTACATTAAACCAATCAATAAATCAAACAAACTGAACAAGTGGACCTAACGAGACAGATATCTAATTCACTTCCTCATGCTCACAATGCATGGGGAAAAAAGTTCAGAATCCACAGGTTTAATCTGAAATTTAGCAATCAGGTTGGCTAGGCATCCCGCGAAAAAGCTGCATAAATTCACACGGAACAAAGATGATTGTATACGGACCTTGCGATCAAACCAACACTCAACGTTGGCAGACGCCCCGCGCCTTCAAACTCCACGCCGAGAGACCAGTCTGAAAGAAGAGAGGCCAATGCACGCCTCCATGGACGCACGCACCACGTCGCCGGCAAGGGATCGGTCTGCGCGGCCGGCGAGGCGTGGATATGGATGCGGGGGAGGAAGGGAGGCGAGAATAGGTGGGGATGAAGGTGGAACGAACGGGAGGAGAGGTGAGGAGAAGGAGGCATCGCGCGCGCGCTAAATTTAAGAGGGCGTGCGCGCGTGGGGCTAGTGCGCGCCGCGACACGAGAGTATAAAGAGGGTTGCGACTGCGGGATGCGGCAGCCGGCGGAGGGGAGAGGATGAGGAAGGGGTCGTGTCGTCGGGAGGGGAGATGGCCAAGCACGGGCGGTGTTCCCGAGAGGCTCCGACGTCCAGCGCGCTCCGGACCGGGCCTGCGATGCGGAGAGCGGCGGGGCTGGGACCTGTGGCCCCTGGGTGGGAATCGAGTCGATGGAATTTTTGCCTTATTGGCCTCGGCTGGCTTTTGCTTCCCATCTTACATTGTTTCGAATAAGTCCACTTGAGATTCCTCAACTTGTCATCCAGTTTAATAAACATCCTCAAACCGGAAAACCAGATATAACGTGTCCCTTAACTTACAAAACCGGTCCAAATACAGTCCTAGAGCAGTATTGGTGGGTGGTTCTGCTAACGTGCCGGGTTGACTGGGTCCAAATTGCTTATGTGGCAAAAATCAAAGGTGGGGCCCACATGTCATATTCACACTTCTCTCCTATCTCCCTCCCTCCCTCTCTTCCCCTGCAGATGCAGCGTGACGGCGGCGGTTATAGATGCGAGCGACGATGCCTGCAGCGGAGGTGGGGCAACGACGGAGGCAGGAGAGATTTCCATCGAGCCTAGGAGGGAGGAGAGGGGGGTGCCGAGGCAACGGGAGAGAAGGGGAGAGGCGGCCTGCCGCGGCGATGGGAAGATGGGGGGAGAGGCGGCTGGCCTCACCATCGTTGCGGCGGAGGAGGAGAGGGGGAGGGGATGCAAAGGGGGCCGCCATCATTGCCATGGTGGCGAGGAGCGGGATGGGGGCGGGGACGGTAAGGCGACAGGGGACGATGAGCTGAGCGGTGGTGGTTGCCGCTGCATCCATGGTGGTGGGCCAACATCATCCCCTCCACGCACGCATCGTGGTGTCGACGGCCTTCTCTCTCCCCTCTTCTGCCGGCGAGGCCGGCCGCCTCACCCTCCCTCTCCCGTCGTCATGGCCAGCTGCCTCTCCCCTCTCCGACAGAGCCATTGCCGGAGTCATCGCCGTGGTCCGGAGACTAGAGGAAATCCTTCACGAAAAAATCATCGACTAGGTTGAACTCCAACCCGTTGAAGGTATCCAATGGGAGGTTGTCGCCACCGCTCTGGCGGCAGCAAGTGGGAGGTCGAGGTGACGGGTAGCGGCGGAGGTCGAAGGGGGAGGGGTCGATCAGGGCCGACTTCGCCTAATGCGGAATCGTGAGAGTGTGCTGCTCTCCGACGGTCGTTCCGAAAGAGTTCGACACCATCCTCTTGATAATAGGTGGGTTGTTCCATACAACCCTTATGTTCTATAGACGTACAATTGTCACATCAACGTGGAGGTTTGCTCGAGTATCAAGGCTATGAAGTATCTCTTTAAGTACCTATACAAGGGGCATGCCAAGGCATCTGTCTCCATCGACGAGGCTAATGGCAATGGTGAAATCGATGAGATCCAGCGCTACAGGGATGCGAGGTGGGTAACTCCTCTAGAAGCACTGTGGCGTATATGTGGATTCGATCTAAGCAACATTTCGCCGTCCGTTAGGCAGGTGCAGAGCTGCAGCTGCAACTGCACGGCGATTAAGGAGCATGACTGGGCAAGAGGCATTCTCTACATAGTTTTCCCTATGTTCTTTATATGGCAGCCAAAAAGATAAGTACTAGAAAGAGAGAGAGGGGGCAGGTTGGAAGAATCGTATGTTGATGTTCCAGGGAAATGAGTGTGCAAGATATATTCCCAACAGTATACAAGATTTACTCAATTGTATCGGCATCACCCAACGTCGTAAGGAATTTTTTTTATGTCACATGGTTTACAATGACACAATGTCAATTGATGGTTTACAATGACACTATGTCAATTGATGGTTTACAATGACACTATGTCGAGTTAAATCGATTTATGTTCCGTCTGACAATTCTTATGAAAGAATCTTGTTATTATATATAACGAACCTTATTTGATTGGTATTATTAATTGTTACTGTACCATTACTATAGGCACCTCCTTACCAGAATATTTTTTTAATAATTTTGCTTTTAATTTTTCATCCATTGCAACCGATGTGCACTCCACAGTTAATCCAAAGAAATTGAGATGTTAGGGCACTCCAATTTTGTTGCGATGTTTTGAAAACCCTATGATCCAAGGAGGCATAGATGCACTTTACTGGACGGGCGTAAAGAATCACAAATATCATGGAATGGTTATCTAACATTTAGTCTCACATTTGCAACACATGATATCTTTTCTATTTTTATAGATAAGCTATCGAATCGTTTCCTATAAAAACCATACTACTACGCTTTAAACAAGTCCATGAATCCAAAGATAACATTACCAAAGTACTTCTACCAAACAGTCTGTATATGGACAAATGCTGTTTTTCTCCCTACACCCGCATGAACAAAACGGTCACTGACTTGCTGCATCAGAAGAAACGGTGGGGCCCACGCTGTCTGCCACAGCTATGAACCCTTTTGAAGTTTGAATGAATAATGCACACCCCGAGATCGATCTCAAACCCCTTCTCTCCCCACCGGTTCGAAAAAATTTAAAACCAAACCGGAAGCCGCTTCCGCTCACCGACAGGTAAATATAACCGGACTCACCCGACCGAAACCCAACTCTAATTCGGCACGTGTGACCAGCCCGCGTCAGGTGATGGGTTCACTTGCCCCACCAAGCGGTTATTGTAGCGCGCCTCGCTGACAGGTGGGCCCGTCCACGAGGCCCGCGCCTGGCACGCTCCTCCACGCGACGGTATTCCCCTCCGTTGCTTGACGGATGGACGGCCGTGATGGATAGCTATTCAAACGCTCTCGTTTCCCTCCACTGGTTGTGGACTTGTGGGCGATAAAAAAAAATTGGGGATTTGTTTTTTTCTTCTCGGGGAATAAAGAAAGGGAACGCACCGTTAAGACGCACACTCCACGCAGCCTTTTTGTTGCTGTGCTTGATCTTTCCATGTAGTACTACATTGATGGGTGATGACCTCTTCTCTTGGTCCTCCCTAAATTGCATTGTGACAAAGGAGTCCTCCTCCTCTCACTTGGGGATTCAAAATTCAAAATTCAAGAGAGATACAGTTACAGGGCAGGAGTAGCAACTGACCACAGGGGACAAAAGTCAACATTAGTGCTTTGACAGTTGACAATTTGAGACTCAAGGTACAGAATTTTGGAATGACCAAACCAACAATATGGTTGTAATAATGTTTTGTAAATCTTCCTACATTAGTTGTATACAACTATAGTCGCATGTTCTCCATAATTACTTGTTACACTATTATAAGGCTGCGTTAGTTTCTATACATTCAACTCGGAATAGTGTATGCACGTAAAACGAGAAACATTATTAGCATATGATTAATTAAGTATTAGTTATTTTAAACTTCAAAAATGGATTAATTTGATTTTTTTTAAACAACTTTCGTGTAGAAATTTTTTTCCAAAAAACACTTTTTTACACGCATTGGGGAGCGTGCCACGGAAAAAACACTGTACCAAGTTGCCCATTTACCACAAATGAATGCAGCCTAAGTAACTTGTGCTTATATGATGTGTTTTTCATCCGAAAATATTGTGCATTTATAGCGTAGAAATTCCATAATTGCCTTGTACGCAAATAAGGAATGTTATTAATATTATTTCCTGGCAAATAATAATAGATATATCGCGCGATCGCACGATTCTCTCTCCAATCTTTAAAGCTTATTGTTTCGGACGTGTTTCAAACTTCCCGACCGTTGAACACATTTTAAACTTCTTGACCGTTAAACGTGTTTAATATTCTTGACCTAGTTATAAATAATTGGTTTGGTAGAATGGTAACGCCCTTCAATCTCTAGATTCGTTTCAATTTTTTTGACCATTAGTAATAAAAAACTCTGATACGACATCTTAGTGCTCCGTCTGCTCTCAGAAAACAATATATTATGAATACCTTCCACTTTAAATACAAAACTCCATTCAGCAATATCCTTTCAAATAACCGTTATATTCTAGTACGACAAACGTAGTAATGTACACAACTGATTTAGTCTTACATCTGTTATGTTTATGAATAACGGTCGAAATCATAACAACCCACCTACCTACAACAGGAACAAAAAACGGTTGAATAAATAAAGCAATATATGTCTATATAACGGTAAAAAACGTAGCAACCCACCTACGACGCGGGAAAACAACCCACCTACGACGCGGGAAAATGGCCCATTTCCGACGCGGGAAAACGGCTGAATAACTAAAACTTCTTAGAAATTTAAAATAACCACTAACTCAAATCAGATTACCAAGATGAAGCACATGCTTATTTGAAATTTGAACAACTGAATTGCTACACTACTGTCTGATGGGTAGTAGCCCCAAAACTGGTAACACGAATAATCTTGAAAGTACAGGGTGTTTTTCTTAAATAGCACCCCGGCGTCGCAACTCCTCTCTCTTTTTCTTTCTTTCTTCGCCCCTTCTCTCCTCTCTTCCAAATCCCCCTCGCCTCTGTCGGGAAGAAATCCCCAAACCCTCGCCCTCTTCCGCCTCCGCTCTCGCAACCCTATCCCGCAGCCGTAGTGGGGGAGGAGAAGGGGAGGAGGGTTCCGGTGGTGGTTTGTCGCTGACGCGAGCTCTTCCGCGGCCCGTCGATGTCGAGCAACACGTCCGCCGCCGCCGCCGCCTCCCGCCGCTCGTCGTCGTCGTCTTCCATGGCGACCGCGGCGGCGAAGCGTCCCGCGGTGGCGGAGGGTGGGAAGGCGGCGCCTCCAGGCGCCGCCGCGGCCAAGAAGCGCGTCGCGCTCGGCAACATCACCAACGTCGCCGCGGGGGCAGGGGGGAGAGTCGCCGCCGCCGCCGCCGGGAAGGTCGGTAATGCGGTACGTGATGGATCGATGAGGGATTGGGCGTTATCTTTTCTGGAAGATTTGTTCTTTGCACAATCTGGTTCGAGATCTTTGGTTCTGCGTTGTTGTGGTTCGAATCATTTGGGGTAGCTTTTGTTTTGCTTCTTGATTTCGGATTTTGGGTTCTTGGGACGAATCGATTGCGTTTTTCTCCTATCTTGGATAAGGGGATTTCTTGATGCGGAAATGGTAGAAGGGATCTGTATATAATTTGTTTTTGTTTCATCTTGTGGAGGACATACGCCTCGATTTGTTGGTTTCAAGGCAATCATCAGCGTTTCTTGAATCCGTGTTCTTGAGTTCTTTCAGCCTGCAAGATTTCTCATTGCTTCATCAGTTATACACCATTTCCTGAATTTCTTGTTGTTTACAGACTACAAACATATCTCCTTTTCCAATCCCCAAGATTTTCTTTCTTGCCTTTCGGTTTTTCATTGCTGCTATAATTCAAATTTGGACCTCTGACACAACTGTCCTTTCCTTGCTGATTTTGAGGATTCTTATCATGGTGGTGGTGTTTGATTGATCGATTTTTTGGGGAGCATCCAAAGCTTCACTGCAGCATAAAGTTTCTTGGTATTCGGGAAGTAATTTTTCATGTTTGTTTGCTTTGGAATCTTCTATTGGAAATATGATATTGTGTGGTGCTAATGTTTCTAGTAACTTTTATTCCCTTTCATGCCTTTGGTCTGGAATCTCAAATGAACAGATTGAAACAAATTCTAATTTAATTTCTTTTGTTCATTTCTCCTGCAGAAGTTGAATTCTGCTACCTCAGCTGCACCTGTGAAGAAAGGATCTTTGGCTAGTGGCCGCAATGTGAGCACGAATCGGGCCTCTGCTGTGAAATCGGCTTCCACCAAGCCAGCTCCGGCCATATCTCTCCATGAGAGCAGTCAGAGCACCGTGCAAAAGGAGTCTGTTCTTCCTCCTAAAGTGCCTAGCATTGCACCGACTGTTGCACTCGCACCTGTCACTGTACCCTGCAGCAGCTTCGTGTCTCCTATGCATTCAGGAGATTCAGTTTCGGTTGACGAGACGATGTCGACATGTGACTCAATGAAAAGCCCAGACTTTGAGTACATTGATAATGGAGATGGCTCCTCAGTTCTTGCTTCCTTGCAGCGCAGAGCAAATGAAAATCTGCATATCTCAGAGGATGTTGATGTTGAAGGTTTGTTTTGGTTGCTGAAATTTGCATTTATGGCTATGATTTTTGCTGTATGGTGTATATTATTAGAATGATTGATTGATGGTCCCTTGTTTCTTTTGCAGAAACTAAATGGAAGAAGGATGCTCCTTCCCCAATGGAAACTGACCAAATTTGTGATGTTGACAATGACTATGAGGATCCACAGTTGTGTGCTACTCTTGCTTCTGATATCTACATGCATTTGCGCGAGGCTGAGGTAATACATTCTTGTCTACACCTTATTCCTTCGAAAATATTCCCCTTGAGCACTGTGCACAATGAATTGCTTTTCTTTGTAGTGTGCAGTTGAGTAAAATTTTTCTTGCTCATGATTGTAGAGTTAATTGCATCCAGTACTACATATGTAAAATGTTTACTTAGATGAAACAGTGTACTAATAAGTACAAATTCTCTAGTCCAATGGGTATAGCTTATATAATTCATATTACTATAAAACAATGCATTATTTCAATGTAGTGGTAAGTTACAATGATATTTTCATATTTTCTCCAGAAGGCCTTCTTTTCTGCTTTTCCTTATGTTGGTGTGCAGCTACATTACGCACCTTATCATCAATTATCAGACATGCTATGGGATCATCAATTTCAGTAGTTAGTTCTACATATTATGTAGTACCTGAAGAATCTATTCTGAATTGTGGGTTCCTTTTAGTGGCTTTCATATTGAAGTTCCTTATAGAGCCAGTAAAAGCACAACTTATATAATATAGAGAAATTGTAATGTAGTTATCTGCTTAAAAGCATTGATTGATGCGACGCATTGATACATGACCTTGATTGTTGTAATTGATTCTCTCGAACTATTTTCAATTGCTCATTATGTTTTCTTTGACATGGACTGCACTACTGCAGTCCATTTGGTCAAATTACATTTAATCTGACCTGAGCATACTGGCTTCAAATCTATGTTTACATTGTTGTTTTCTGTTTGCCTTGAAGCAGACAAAGAAGCGTCCATCAACTGATTTTATGGAAACGATCCAAAATGATGTAAACCCAAGCATGAGGGCGATCCTGATAGATTGGCTTGTGGAAGTAAGCTTTATAGTGCATAAATTTTCTTAGTTGGTAGGAGCCTAGAGACCACACTTGTTACTTACCACTGTATTAAATCATCTTCTGCAGGTCGCTGAAGAATATCGTCTTGTTCCTGATACGCTGTACCTGACAGTTAACTACATTGACCGTTATCTTTCTGGCAATGAGATCAATCGTCAAAGATTGCAATTACTTGGTGTTGCTTGTATGCTTATTGCTGCGTAAGATATGACTCACAAATTTCCAGTTCATTCTTGATTTGCATGTGATTGTTGCTTACTGATTCTGTCATTTTGAAATAACAGAAAATATGAGGAGATATGTGCACCGCAAGTAGAAGAATTCTGCTATATAACTGACAACACATACTTCAGAGATGAGGTTTGCTTTGCATATATGTAAACACTGCTATGTTTATTTCCATGACTAACACATAGATAATCAGGTTTTGGAGATGGAAGCTTCTGTCCTGAATTACCTGAAGTTTGAAATGACTGCACCTACAGCAAAATGCTTTCTGAGGTTCTATTTTCTTACATGCCATCCATATTTATAATTCTGGAATGAATGAAACTCCACTGACTCTCTTCTTGCCTACAACAGGAGATTTGTTCGTGTTGCACAAGTGTCTTCTGATGAGGTGCTGATCTCTTAACCATATCCCCTGTTTACTTACATACTAGCTGTATGGTGCATTGCATTAACAGCTTTTCATTTTGCAGGATCCGGCTTTGCATCTTGAGTTCCTAGCCAATTATGTTGCCGAGCTATCACTGCTGGAGTACAATCTGCTTTCTTACCCTCCTTCACTTGTAGCGGCATCAGCTATTTTCCTGGCCAAATTCATACTACAGCCAGCAAAGCACCCTTGGGTACGTGGTGGACCTTTCCATACATCTTTTCTATCAACAGTCAAATAGAAAATTTACAAGAGCTAACATGTGCTTCTCATTGTAAATTGGATGCAGAGCTCCACCCTTGTTCATTACACACAATACAAGTCGTCAGAGCTAAGTGATTGTGTAAAGGCATTGCACCGCCTATACAGTGTTGGTCCTGGGAGTAACCTTCCTGCAATCAGGGAGAAGTATAGCCAACATAAGGTATATATAACAATTATATCCTCCCCCATTTCTTCAGTTAATTTTACTGTTTCTAATGCTGTCCTCCTGTACCTTCATTTCTGCAGTACAAATTTGTGGCAAAGAAGAGCTGCCCATCCTCAATCCCGACTGAATTCTTTCGCGATGCAACGTGCTGATTGCAATCCCCCAGAAAACTAGAAAAGCCAGGAATAGTTACAGTTGCTGACTGAATTCTTCCTCCAGAGGCACTATGCCAGGTTGCGCCGATCCGTCCATATAACCTCGATGCATGGCATGCTGATTGCCCCCCTGTTCTTTCAGGTGGTTGGCTGAGTGTAGATTCTAGATCGATGCTGCTTGTGTGTGTGGTGATAACGTTGTGGTACTGAATGTTTTTTCTTTCTCCCCTCCTGCTGTTTTTTTCCCTGTACCTAGACCCATGTTTTTCAGTACATTGTACATCGGTGTCCTGCAGCAAAGCTTAAACATCTTGTTTGTAGTGGCATGATACATGGAAATATTAGCTGCCAACCTGGGGTCGTCTCCCAGGTTGATGATGTACGGGAGAGAGTATGTTCGTGTTGCTCTTGTGAAATCCCAATAAGAGCACCACATTTTAACTGTGCTCATTCTGAATAAGTTGTTGTTCCATCTGCACTTTGTACTTGCTACTGGGTATTCCTGATGTTGCTAGTCAGTACTTAGAAATTTGTAACGAATTGTTTCTCACCTTTACAAATAGCACTATAGCAGCTTCAAATTTTAGTATTCTACCTGTCAACTGTTGACAGATACATTCAGGTGACGTGATTGACTTAAACATAACGAGCCGGAGAGATTCTAGATCAATGTATCTAGACATATGTTTTGCAAGAAAATATGTTTTAATGGACAAATGCATTCAGGGTGTGTTTAGTTTGGTTGTTTTTGGAAGTTTGGTTGTCAAATTGGAATGATGTGATTGAAAGGTTGTGTGTGTATGATAGGTTGATGTGATGGAAAAGTTGGAAGTTTGAAAAAAAACTTAGGAAGGCTTCAGAATGTGAAAGTATTTTGGCAATGTCCCTGTCAATGCAATCTTGAACAAGTTATGCTCAAGCTATTTCCATATTGGATGCTAAGCACAGCTGTTTAGACGTGCATACCTACGTGTAGTACAATCATGTTAAAATTAAACTGATTAATCGTCTGGAAAAAGTGTGTTTGGTTTGGTTGTAAAATTGAAATGATGTGATTGAAAGGTTGTGTGTATGATAGGTTGATGTGATGGAAAAGTTGAAAGTTTGAAAAAAAAACTTGGGAACTAAACAAGGCCTCAACAGAGATTGTGCCAACTGTGCCATTAGCAAATCACGGTTAGCAACGACAAGAATCGTGTCTGTTCCAGTTGTTATGACAGCTATCTAATTGCCCAGGAGGGTTCGAGAAGATTGTGTTGCATGCTCACCACAGGAATGTTTTGACCTTGCACGATTGATTGGATTAATTTGAGCCTGATGGGCTCATTACCATAATTGATTCATATATTTATTTTCATGTATTTTTCATCATCTGTAGTGAAGAATCATTAGTGTATAGGCGTGTACATCACTACTTACCTAAGAGAATATTTGCTGGTATATGTATCTTTGTATATGCCTTGAAATCAATAGCTAACTCACCAAAACATCCTGTTTGAGCAGAAGTAGTAGTTGGATGTAGATTTTCAGTGGGGTGTCACTGTTTAAGAACTTTATTGGTGTAAAAGCAACTAACACTGTTTTTTATGTTGTAAATATTTGTAAGAAATTATGATTGCAGGATTCCTAGATCACTGTGAGAAGGTATCATGTAATCACTTCGTATGTACAAAGAAAATATGATTACAAAAACATCTTCAATCATTGTAAGATGGTACTCCTGAATCGGGTGCTCGAATAATTAATACCAAGTGCTCCAGAATAAATAGTTGTACAATTAGCAATATACTAGTGGTACATGTACTATGTAATTCTTTGTGGGCAAGATGATTACATATAATTAATATTCAATTGCCAAGAATTTTAGGATGGGAACAATGTATTTTTGGCATATGATGTTTTCCAAGTCCCATTGCCATGGCAAATGCGCTGGCACAGAAGGGAAACACCTTTTTTTTTCTTTGAAAAAGAACTTCTGTGTAATTTCATTTGTTTGCGAGGAAAATTATCCCAATTTCTATCACAACTACTACTTGGATGGTTGGTTATCCTGAATAATAACCTAATCTGATTGGTGATACAAACAGCATTTGCACGAAAAGTTTTATTCCGTTGGGTATTAAACAAACTGATATTAGCGCATCAGTTGAGTGTTCAGTCATTACAAGTAACTTGACCTGGAAAATTTGATTCCTGGGGCTCCCTGGTTATCTTTTCAGGAAGCCATTTCTGATCTAATTAATTGTGTGTAGGAAACAGAGTTGAAGTACAACCATGGTTGCTTGTGTGCTGGACACACTCAAGCATAGCTTGCTGACTACTAGAACAAATAATGCAAAAAAATATTTTTTACAAGTTAAGAATTGGTGTGTGTTGATTGAGGATGCATCACTCGTTACCTGGCTTAGGGCTGTCATGTGACAAGTGGACATGAATTTTATTATTCAGGACAGTAGATGAGGGCCTACGTTTTGTTTTGTTTTCAATTTTTCATGTATTCCTAGTTATTAGTCTTATTAGACAGAGTTGGCAATTTGGCATTCAAAATACAACGGATATCGATTTTTTTTAGAAAACCATGCAATAAGTCTTAATAGACCTGAGTCTTGTTAATTCTTTATAAAACAGTTCATTGCTAGTCTAAAAAATGTTTATTATACTATGGAAATTGATAAATAAAATATATCATATCCCTGGAAAGAATCTAGAGACTCCCAAGTTGCTCAATCTTCTTCTTCTGCTGCTGCTTTTAGTCATGAGTGTGGAGGTTCCTACAATTTGATAACTTGCGTGAATTACTTTTAGAAATATTTTGCTAGAAGTTGTGATAATTTGAAAGAATTACTTAAGAGTAAATGACACAAGCTTTGACAAGCGATACTTTTCCCTTGATGTAGACATACATGGCGTACATCCAATGTGGCAAACTCCTACGGCATACATACGGTCACTTGAGATTTGGGAAGGAGGGGGAGCTGTCATGCTGGTAGAGGTACCATTCATGCCAGCACATTTGAGTACTACAAGCCCATTGTCTCTCCTTTCCTCTCCTCTCCATATATACAAGCACCCATAAAACCCTAATAAAAATCTTGGAGAAGATCACAAGAGTATTCTAGCTAATGCTGCAAGCTACAACTAAATAAAAATAATGATAACACCACCACTACTCACACAGCTGCTAGATTTTGGTCTAACCTGAGACCATTAGGTGGCAAGTTAGCTGGGGTATGTTCCATTAAACTTCTGATTAATTAATTTAAGTACTCTCTTGCGTCATATTGGCTTCTTGGTCAGGATGAGTGGTGATTGGCTAGGGACATGTTGCTTCTTTGAGGTGCTCACGCTACTTCTCTCCTGGAAGGTGTGGGACCCACCGTTGAGCAGGTGTGGGCCACACGCAGGAATGCAAGTGCCATGGACACTGTTAGTATTATCTGGCTGTTGTTTGATCCTCTGTGAGGCAAAGTATGTGAGGCTTCCTCTAGACAGTGGGGTCTTTTTTCAGTGTATGTGGTCATGTGGCAACACCGCCGTCATCATAAGCGAAGTCGAAGAAGTGGAGTAAATACTAGTCAAATATAAGTTGGTCTTAGGAACTAAGAATAATTACCCTTGTGTATATCGGTCATTCCGTCTACGTAGAAACACGAAATTGCTTGGAGTAGTTATATTCTAGAAAGTAAAATGTATTTATTATTGTTTAACAAAATCAATTTAAATTTAGCCAAATTAGTTGTCTGTGCTGAAGTTTGATTAACATTTGAATACACTATTTTTAGAACATGGCGATAAGCATATATGCCATGAAGATTTGCCCAATGTCTCATATCATTCTTGCTTCTTGCAAGAGACTTGCTAGTTTGACGTGAACTCGTTATCAACTATGCAAATAACCTGTTTCCCCCAAAAAGGTTTTTAATATCGAATAGGACAAGGCACATACTAAATGGTGATGTAATATTCCAGGAAAAACAAGAAACAAGAAATAAGTCATTATATTCCATAATCAAACCATTTGTACTTATTTTATTTCTTAAATTGAGTGGTCCTATTTTATAAAAGGGATTATAAATATACACAAACATTTCCTACTTCTTTTACAAGTCTCTATTTGCTTAAATAAATTACTCAAATCAAAGTAACTTTCTTAACATCCATTCAGTTGGTACCAGATTACAGAGTCATAGCATAGAGGATCCTAACAAAAATACTCTTCCTCTTTCTCTCTCGTCCAGCGCAGCTTGCAAGCCTCCACGATCCACCATCATGTCATCCGTGGCTTAATGACACCCCTTCCATAATCTCTTCACTTTGACAATTATGCCCCTGCCACCTCCCTGACTACCATGCACCATAAGATGGGGGCAGACATGTAAATCTCCTCCAAGTTAAGGGTGCTTATCTTGCAGCCCATTATATATCACTCTCATGGCGAGGTGGCTCATGTACTGCTGCTCATTGATAGGCTGTTGATCGCAAGCTACAACACATCACACAAAGCAGGATCACACAGAGGAAGCAAGAGACATCTACCTCTCTTTCTTCTCCTTGCTTCATGTAAGCTTCTCTCTAGCTTGCTCTGAACTTTTCTTGGTTTCATGTCCAAAGTTCCATGATATATAGACTCTCCTATGGATTTTTATTTTGTTTTTTAGAAGGGATTTTGTGATGGGTTTTTTTATGCTAATTTGGATTTCATCATGGTGGACAGTTTGGGGTAGTAGATATATTTTAAGGAGAGATGGCCAGTGTTTGGAAGACCAAGGTTCTCCCTGGACTCAACAAGTTCTTTGATAAGGATGGCAAGAAGGCTGCTGCTGCTGAGTTCTTGAAATCATTCAACAAGGTAGGGATATATACAAACACACACATGAAAGTTGAAATTGTAGTTTGTGCTTATTTTCATATATTTTTTATTGATTGTGTTTGCTATGTATTTGTGTAGGAGGAGATTGGCAAGGAGATTGATGACAAGAAGACAGAGATAGAGCCCAAGGTTGTGGAAGTTGTTGAATCATCTCCTCCTGAGATCAAGGTAAGAAGTTTTCAGGTGTTTTTTGGTTGCCTGTGTGGTCATCCTTGCTCAAGTGCTAATAACTTACGTCCTTTTTGTGTAAAAAAATTTCAGGCTTTGTTGAAGGACAAAAAACCTGCCAGCAAGATCAAGAAGAACGCACCTGCAGTCACCAAATTCCTTGAAGAACTGGCTAAGATAGGTAAGAATTAAAAAAATCAAGAAATTATTGGTTATATTTTAGCATGATGTATTGAATAGAATAACTAGAGTTTTTTTAATGTGTAAATTGTATTTTTTTCCCTTACGTTTTTGTTCAAAAATGCATTTTAAATGAAAGTAAAGAACCTTTATCACTTATCCACTTTAGTGTATTCCAGAATACATCATAACATAAAAAAGGAGATATTTCAAAACAATTAGTTCATTTTATCAAACACCTCTTGTATATCCATTTCCTTGAGTTTTTATTCGATAGAGACCTTTACTATTTGCCTCTGAACAACAATCTAGACTTTATTCCTTCTTGCTAGAAAAAAAACTGCAGAGGAATCTTCTCATATTTGTTTCTTTGAACAGAATCTCACATACAAACTCCGTTATTTTAGCTGATGCAGACAAAAACCAAACCCAAATAAAACCAAACCAGTCCAACAAAAACCAACGAAACTAACACAGTTTTAAATTTACCTCAGACACTTATTTTTTCAGTCAAATAAAAACAAATCCTTTTTTGGCCCCTTTGGTTGGTAGGAAAGACATAGAAAATTTGGAAGATTTCAATTTTGTAGGAAAATCCTAACCAGCCATGTGAATAAAGTATTGAATCATATCCTTTTTCTCTTTCAAATTATTATGATGATCCTACAGAAATATTAAAGAAAATAAACGTGAGGTAGGTTCTATCTCATGTTTTCTTCTTCTACTAAATTCTCATGTTTCTCCAATGTGTTACCGACCAATAGTTCCAAAAACTTCTTGAGTTCTGAATTATCGTAGGAATTATCATAGCTCTGAATTTCTTATTTTTATATTCCTTCGCTTTCACAATTCTGCATTTTAATATGACTTTGAAGCCTCAAATTTTGGCTCAACTAAAAAAATTCCATGTGCATATATTATTAAAGAAAACTATTGTTCCTAAATAGACATATTTGTTCATCAAGTATTCCTTAACTTTTGACATAAACAACAAAAAATGGTTTAAATTTCCATCAAAATATCTTTCTAGTGAAACTAATATACCTTCTCTTCTCCAGAATTCCCCGGAGCCAAGCTGGTAAGCGACGCGGTGGCCAAGTCCGGCACCACTCCCCTCTCTCCGGCGATCGCCTTCATCCTCGAAAAGGTTGCGCCTTTCGTCCCCAAGGAGGAGCCCAAGGCCGAGCCGGAGCCCGCCGCGGCGGCGCCGGCGGCCGAGACGACGACGGAGACCACCTCCCGGGAAGTCGCCGTGGAGGAGGAGAAGAAGGAGGAGGCCGCCCCGGCCGAGCCAGCCGCCGCTGCCGCCGAGGCGGCACCGTCGACGGAGGTGGTAGAGGAGAAGAAAGAGGAGGCGGCGGCGGAGGCCGAGGCCGCCGCGCCGGCAGCTGAGCCGGAGAAGAAGTGATCACTGGAGGAGCAAGCAAAGGTAGCCGGCTTAGCTACCTATACATGGTAGCTTTAGCTGGTGGTAATTAAATATGAAGATTAAGTTAATGTGATCATCATACTCTCTGTCTGCAGAAAAGTAAGTAAAATCAAGATACACACACTTGTTGGCATGCAAGAACATTTGTTATTGAATTCTTTCACCCTTTGATCTTTTCTCTCTATCTCTCTCCTGAAGAGATTATATATATGGTCTCCTCATCAGTTGTAAATTAAATTATGTGGGGTTTTTTGTTTTTCGGGGGTGATTAAACATGTGTAATTATATTCATATGTTTGTTGGTCATGATAAGAAACTTGTGTATATTATATACCCCTACTTTCCTTTTGTTTTCAAAATTTCAGCTTGGGGTGTGATATGAAGAGTAGACACGCATTTATTCCTCTCTCTCCAATTGTAATACAGATTAATGTTGTGGATATATATGTTTGTTGGTGTTGGTGCGTTTTACATTTTGGTTACCTAGGGGGAGAAAATCTACCTTACATGTCATGGTCAACCTAATTTGATTGCATATACGTAATAAAAATATAGTTAGGTGGGAAGGACATGTCTGGCCTTTGCAATTAATTGTTCCATGAGTGATGCCATGCATGATGTGCATCTTTACATACTAGTACCTCGATTATATCCCAATTAAGGATGTTATTCTGCAAGCATGATTACGTGCACATTTGACCGAATTTTGATTCGTGCTAAAGGTACTCTTAGTTTTTTTTGAGGAATTAGCACACTCTTACCTTTTTTTTTTGAAAAGTAAGTATGTAAACTAGCTATTCTACCTACATGTTTATCCAGAGCATCGGCACGGTAATCAAAGCACACTTTTGGGTACTAAAATTTTATCATGGTACGTATTTATAAGTTTAGTAACTAAAATAACTTTTTTTTTCAAAAAATATACCTGGCTTGTGCTAAAACTTTATTCCCCTCCTTTGAATGGATAAACAGTCATCCTGCCCCCCCCCCCTTTTTTTTTTAAAAAAACTACTAGCTAGTAACTAAAAGCATATTTCTCAAATATCAATATTCATCGTTATATTACATATTTATGTATCAAATATCTACGTATGCATAACTCCCTAAATATTCTTTTAGGGAAAGATCACATCGCACATATAAAAAGATCAATATTTGAACACTGAACTGCAAGCTACTAGAGCTAGCTAGGCAATGACATCATCATCTTGATATATCCAAACTTCTCCCCCACAAGATAAGCACGAGGAATATAATTCTTTTTTTTTTTAGAACTCACGAGGAATATAATTCAGTGACAAATAAGCTGGACACTACGACCGTACTACGTGTGTACCAAATCGTGTCACGAAACTTAATAATTTAGATATAATTACTTAGGAACCTGAAGCAAGCAAGCTAAGCTAGCTAGAGCCAAATATCAATCAGTGCCGAGGTGAAAACGACATGAGCTTGATCCTAATCACGCGCTTCATCTTCTCTCGATCGTCACTGCACTGCACACATCTTTCAGGAAAAAAGATATCGAAAGGGAAAATTAATCAATTGAACAAAAAGAGACAGAGATCAGAAAGAGAGAGAACGGCTCTAAAAGAAATTAAGAAAGGGAGGAGTAAAGATGTTGATTGATAATTAAGTTTGCCCTTGATATTTTCCTTTGCTGTGTAGGTCAGGGGCAAAGTAGTCATTTCATCCATTTCCCCCTTCGAAATACCTTGGGCTATTGTCCCTGTTTGGTTCATTACGCAACGCATGCATCACAAGGTCCACACACATGGGTACTTCAATTTCAATATACCTGTCTTGGGCCAGGAGTGTGTGATATAGTTTTCTCCGTGAAAATTAAAAGAGGCTCACAATATGATATAGCTAGATTGTTCAAAATATCCACTTAATTGGCATTCATTCACCTTTTAGTTATGAAAGAACTTTTTTTGCCGCTTGGTTGATTGTCTTCGTCTATTTTTTTTTTCACGAGTTTATTAGATGTAACGTGTAGGGTGGAGGCGAATGAGTTTTACCGTTTTTGAGTACTTAGTATGAGGTATCAAAATTTTTAGTGTAAAGTTTGATATCTATCGGTACTTACGAACTGAAAAATATCAAATTTATACTTTTTTCACCTCTTAATATCTTTTAAGTATTGCTCGCAAAAAAAATATCTTTTAAGTATTGTAAAAAACTTCATTGCAAAAAGATGTGGCTGTTTTCAAGTTTACACACCGGTATATAAAAAGGAGAAGATTCATTGGAATCTAAGGTTTGCTGTCAAAGACATGGTACTTGATAAAACTATGGGAATTATATTCCTCCCATTGGTCATTTTCGGAAAGGATAGGTTTTGAAAAAGACAAACTGGGGATGGAATCTTCTCTTTAGTGGTATTTACCTTTTCTTTGGCTCATTGTTAGGTTTGTCTCTATGATTTATCTGCTAATATTATCTAGTATTATTTAAGGGTAAATATCTTGTTTTCAATTGAAAAACATTATTACAGAAAAATCTAACTAGACACGTGTACTCTCTCCGAGTTACTGTTATGGATCATGCTTCCTAGAAAGTACTCCCTCCGGACGAGAATACACGACGTTCGTTAGTTTATTTTTGAACTAACCAACGTCATTTATAAAAATATAGAGGGAGTAGAAAACTTCTTCCATGGAACAAAGTCGATTTAGTGAGAGGAACTATTTCCAAATACAGTTGGAAAATGAACTGCAGAATATATTTCTATTTTATTTTGCTAAATTTAGCTACTGCAGACATTTATTTCAAGATAAAACTTATTATCATTTTCTTTTGGAGTTTAGTTGGACAAGTTACATAAGTTGTCTTGAATGATTGGGATGTGTTGGTGGTTGGTCCGGTAGTTTAGCAAAGCCAGGAAGTTTTAGGGGGCACAGGGCCAGGAGCCCGGAGGACCACCATATGTATGGCCTACCTTGCCTCATGATAAATTGAACATTTCAATTTACTTGTTATCATTTCTATTATGAATATCGAATCATTAGCTAGTTTTTCATTAATTGTTTATTCGTTTCTTTCTACTTAGAAAATATATGCTCCCCTGTCACAGAAACATGTTGTTGGTATATTCGTGAAGACGATAAATTATGCCATTTCAAAGTTGACAGAATCGCTCAAACGAGTCAAATGGTAACCCTATAAATAGTTCAGATAACATACATTTAGTAGAGAGTTGAACTGAAGGTTTAGCCCAAGTGATGCCGCACTATTTGGATTGGCTGATTTAGCTGGCAAAGAAAACTTATCCCTGAATGTCTTTTTGTAGTGTGTAGAAGAAATTGTGTCGTTCTATAGTAGCAAGCGTCACTATTGATGTAGCAAGTGATGCATGTGTGCCATCTACCCAATTTACACGACAGTGCTATGATGAGGATAATATGAAAATTGAATCACAAGCTATTGCACACTAAGGAAACATCAGTTGTGCCTTCTTATGGTTGCTAAATACCCCCCATGGTAGTAATGCCATGGTGGTGATGGCTACCAGTTGAGAAGCCAGGAGGAGCTTCCAATCCATATATTCTACTCCTCTTGGCATACTATAAGTTAACTGTAACTACTAACTACTAACTAGCATATTATGCTGTTATGATTACATGGGTGATTAGATTGTTGATTTGTAGTGCGGGTAAAGTACAACTTTTACAATGTAAACTGTTGACAAGTAGAAATAATCTAGACCTTTCTCCTCTCTCTCTCTCTCTCTCTTTTCAACCGAGTGACCCATAAAACATGCAATTATTTATGCGTGAAGTAGCTCAAACGGCTGAATATATTTGCCACAGTTGCCAGAGATGCATGACACTGATAATCAGCACAAATTATCACGCTTAGTTAAGTTGAAAACAATTATTTCGGACGGACAAGATCATTGCCAAATGCAAAGACAACGTGCATTTTGGGCTTCCGAATATCCCGGCGCCAATCGCAGCCACTTATCAGGGCGACACAACATGTGGACACAGTTAATAATTCTGAACTAATCAACATGGCAGTAGCATGCATGCATCCGAGTATGGTTGTAGTGTATGGTATCATATGATCTGTATACTGGGTATCATATGATCTGTATACTGGTACGTGTGTCTGTGTGCCATCTGAATATACGTATACATTATATCTGAATTGGTCCATGATTGCATCTTACTACCATCTGAATTATTGCAGAGAAAAACAGATGTTGCGTTGAGTAGCAGCCTGATTTCGATCTGCTGGCAAGTGACAACCGATAACCATTCAGTTGTTGCCTTCTTTCTGACGAACTGAACCTTTTTGTCTTTGATGTTCTATTGATACCTGATCTATCACCAATACTTGCAGCGGATTCATCTCCTTCCATGACTTAACAATTACAAGCACGGGAATCAAAATAAATGAGAATTCTCAATTCTCTACGGTGTCTAGCAGATAAGAACATTTTCAGTTTCAGGAAGAAGAAAACCAGATAACTGTGTTAAAGTTAAAGCTGCAGTAGTGAAAATTGCATAGGACAGGACAGTTTTTGTCGAATTCCCTGGCTGTTGGCGAGTTGCCGATTTGCCATGAATCAATGCATGAGCTGAGGCTGAGCAGAGTACAGGTGGGTGAGCAGCAGAGTAGGCCATGAGTAACATGGTATGCTGCTCTAGACCTGCACACAAAGTGCACTGTAGCCATGATCTGATGATCATGTATTGGAGACGCAAGTTTTTCTTTCCGTTTTAGCTTGGGGATGATCGCAAGCGGTTGTGTGTTCAGTTCAGGTTGCAATGCAACCACAAAGCTGGTGGTATCCGTTTTAGATGGCGTTGGCAACTTTTTTTTTTGGGGGGGGGGAGATGGCGTTGGCAACTTGGCAAATAGTTTTTGCTGCGTTGGTCTCTCAGAATTGCAGTGACCTGGAAAAATGCCTGACTACTCCTACAAGTTACAACATGTGCCGTTGTTAATATTAACAATAATGGCATCATGGTATGTAACTGAGGTTTCAGAATACTCGGTGATATTCAGGTTTCACACCTTTCGTTATGCAGGTTCAGATGGAAAAAACAGAACCAATTCAGTATGCAGATTCGCAGGCCTACGTTACTGGGTCACGTGCCACACAAAAGCACGGCCCAAACTAAATAAGTAACCACGGTCCAGTAAGAGTACAAAAGGCCCATTCGGCCTAATATAGCTCGTACCAGCCGGTCCATTAATTTCAGGCCGAGACGGCCTACAAGATGCCTAGCCCAGCTGAACTATCCGTGCAATGGTCACCTCGCGTTGCTGCGGCCAGTGGTGGAACCTGAAGCAGCTGGAGTTTGAACCCCAGTCTAGATCCATAATCCCCGCAGAAATATATGAAACTAGTCTGTGCCCCGCGCGTTGCCGCGGGTATAATATTTTTTACCATATTAGTTCTTTAATTTGTAAATAAGGAATTAGACAGCTCCATGTAAAGCTCCAGACATGGTAGTGAAGTTGAAAATAAGATTTATATACACCATGTGAATATCCATGTTGTAAAGATCCTATTTGTCACCAGTATAAATCCATATTGTGAAGCTACTTAACAGATACCAAAATAAGGATATAAAGCAGGGCAGAGCAACCAAAATGTGACATGGTTGGTAATTGTTTGGCCCAGTGGAGCCTAACTGCTTTGTGATTGTGATTCATTGCATGAGCCTTCTCTTTTCCCTTAAACCAATACTCCTATATAAAAGCAAGTTAAACATCAATAATTATACTTCGGCATATAATGTAAAAAGTACTGGAAAAAAGGCTATGATGCTCACTACTCATTGCGATTAAGTATTAGCTGCATGTGAAGTAAAAAATTATCATTTTATTTTAAAACCTATACCATTCCCTAGCTGGTATTTGCATTGAAATTAAGCTCCATTCCATTGGATTGAGCAAAATTAAACTGAGATAAAAAAGGCTGGAAATCAATCTTCATATTCATTTGGAAATTAAGAATCAATCTTCAGTCGTTAAATGGAAAAGGGTATACTTCGAGAACTATTCCCCCTACAGCCCATGTCTAATGACACCAATCCCCATTGTAATTTAGTGAACTCAAAGCTGCCAAAAATTTGGAATAGGGATGTAGTGTGAACATCGACTACAACCCCTAGCCTTCCAAGCTATGGATGTGGGTTTGATTCCCATTTTGTACCGCCCTAGTGGGATAGAGCAATGTGAGTGACTAAAACATCTGAAAGTTCATAATCTATTAATCTGTAGCTTCAAAAAAGTGGCAACAAAAACACAACAAATTATATTTGAACTTCAATTAATGTTTAATGCTCAAAGGCACCGCATCATTTCTGTTGTATGTACAATATACAAAATTGGAAAAGAACAGAAGAAAGTAAAGAAAAAGGAAGTTATATGGCACCTAACCTTGTAGATTGTTCTCCAACGGTACCTTGTATGCATGTTAGAACCACTGTGTAGAACATGTTTGGCTCAGATGAAAGCAATTCAAATTTGATTAGGATATATAGCAAAATTTACATAACCAGTTCAGGAATAAGTAAAGATTGTCCTGCCAAAAAAAATATAAGCAACAATTATTATGTTGTGAACAGTCCATAGAGAACTTGTGAAGTAGACAGCACTAAAAATCTTAAAGATGAGTGTCACAGCTTTACATTAAATCAGAATGTTTAAGAGCTCACAAGCATGTGTGAATATTTCAATTATGCATGCAGTGGTGACTGAAGGTAAGCATTGCAGCAATAATCATAATATTGTGGTCAAGGGAATGGGTAAAATCACATCAGTATAGCCACAGGTACAATAATCATGCAAATAAAATCTGAGAAATTGCTTAGATGATACAGATTATATGAGCAAAAATCATAGATAATGGCCAGACCAAAAGCCATGTGTCCTCTGGTGATACATCAGCACCACTGCTGCATCCAACATCTGCAAATAAAAAAGTAAGCCCGGATATTTTGCAAGAGTATAGATGCATCAAAAGTGGAAGGCACAAGGAATACGTAAAAATTAGAGACGTGAGCATGAAAACTGGGCATACCCCAACTGCGTTTATGACCTGCATCAAGCAGCAACGGTGAAGATTTAGACATTGTTGCATCCCTGTGAAAAGCATGGTCAAACTTTGGAAGCAAAAGTAAAACATGGGTTGAAATATAGCCGAATTGACAAATAGTTAATCTATATAATTATATATATGTAGCCTTGTTAAATCTGCTTGAGATAGGAAAAAAGGAAAACCATAAATCAGCAGATGAGCAGCTATAATTATTCCTAACCCAAGAATGACAAAGACAGAGGCATTACAACGTATTGAGTTACCCGGGGGCATCAACTGGGGACCATAGCACATCTTAACCAAGCAATTGGACCATCCGATGCAATGGAACCTCACAACATGGCTTTCACCCTTACATATTTAACTATTTAAGCAGATGGCCTGCCAAAGTCCAAACTACAGCGAGAGCACACTCGCCTCTTCAGGCATGGACATACTCAGCACACTCCCTCCGTATTTTAATACATGTCCGTATTTTAATACATGTCGCCGTTGACTTTTTACCGTATGTTTGACCATTCGCCTTATTCAAAAAATTTATGCAAATATATAAAAATATAAGTCATGTTTAAAATATCTATAGTAATAAACCAATTTATAACAAAATAAATAATATTTGCATAAATTTTTTGAATAAAACGAATAGTCAGCGGCCGCCGATTTTAGTTGTTGATAGCGAATCAGCGCAGACGCCGGCGGCCGTATCTACCACTACTAGCAGCCGTTGATGGCCGTGATTGGGGGTCGTTGATTCTTTCGTTCACGGCCTGGCGGGTCGATGGCTGCCGGCGGCGGCGGAATGCCGATTTTGGCTTGAGGCGCAGCGAAACGCCGGCATCCGGGAGAAAGAAATGGCAGCGACGATATGTCCGATAGTGAGGAGGATGTGGACGTCGATGGCAGAGAAGAGGGAGGGGTGGAGTAGCGACGACGGAGACGCGGACGAAATCGCGGGAGGGGATTCGCGGGGAGGAGATGGGGAACGGCGATGGAGCCTTTTTTTTTTTCAGGATCAGCGGCGATGCAGTCGATGCGAAGAAATCCATCCCTCCACTGATTGCTAGGAAAAAAATCGGGTCCAGGCAGGCCAGAAAGAACGGCTGGATTGCATGGATGAAGGAATCCAACGGCTGGGAACGTGACAGAACAGTAAAACAGTAGTAAACAGTATCGGATGGCTGTGGTTACCACTGCAAAAACTATAGATTTTATATGATATGATTAGCATATGAATTTAAAAATTGCTAATGTTGTATCAGCCGAGCCCTATTCTTTGATCCTACTTTTTCCACTCTGCGAGATAACAAGATCGTGAATCACACGACCCGGAGCAGAACGACTTGTATCATTCTAAGAGTCTCGGAGCATCTAGGCTCATTATATTTGGATGTGTTTTAAGATCTAAACAGATACAAAACCGAAAAAGATTGGATAACTCTCGCCCTAGATACAAACCCACCTAGTTCGGGAAAACCACGTCCATATCCATGGTCCAATTGTCCTCGCTGTAGTTTGCTAGCATACACAACAAAACAGTAATTAAATATGTTACTGGCATATGTCCTCACTAATTGTAATTAATTGGGAAAACAAAAATACAGGTGTACATAAGATTATATATTAGGCAAACCAACATAATCCTAGAAATAATAATATAATGATCAAACAGAATCGAGACGTAGTTTAGCGAGGTGTTGCGTGGCACGTGCGGAATCCCTGCGCTCCCTGCGCTGGGCAACGTCCTGGCTATGAGCCGCGTCACAGGACAGCGAGCAGAGTGAGCCACGCTTGGGGTCCAACACCTGGCCTCCACACTGCACGCACACATCTGGACTGCTCCTCCTAAGCACGGGCAGTAGCATCACCACCTTGCCATTGTCATCCTCCTCAATAGCCAACGGATCCCTAGAATACTCTCCAGATAGGGGAACCACGGCTCATTGCCGGTGCAGCGTGTACAATGCTGACCGTCACGCTCAGCAATGCGAAGGATTGCGTCTGTGCCGCATTTGTATTCGTGGTGATGACACAAAGCGGTGGGGAAGGCTTTGCAGCACCTCATACAGTAGGCGTTCCTGGGGAGGTTCGTTGAGTAGTCCTCCTTGTTTACGAGATTAGCGACGAACTCCAGGCTCGGCTTGTCGGGGCACCATCCCGGGGATTGCTCGGGGACGATGGGCTTACCGGTGGAGGCGTCGACGTTGATGGGGATGACGACGTGGTAGTAGAGCGGGAGCCCGTGGTGCGCGCGGCAACAATGGGAGCAGAAGGCGTGCACACACATGAAGCAGAAGCTGTCTCGGCGACAGGCATGCGACAGGTCCTCCAATTCTAGCTTGCGCTTTGCCAAGTTGAAGTGTGCTGCATGGAGTGGCCATGGTTGGAAAGGCCGCCGCGGCTGTCGATCCTCTACATCGTCATCTGCTTTTCTGCAATGGCAAGAGCCTAACGTCAACGACTCCATTAGTTGTTGTTTTTTTTTTGCTGCTGGACTTGGCTTCGGTGGGTGACTAGGTAAGTATTAGTGGCTATTTATCTCGCGTGGGAAGGCCCTTCGAAACCGAGTTGACTCCGAGGTCCGAACTAGTTCTGAATCGGAATCGTTCAGTCGAAGAAAAAAAACCGTTACCGATCGAATACGACGCGTCGCGTGCAAGATGGCCCTACTCTCCTCCTGGGCCTGGGCCGGGCAATTTCGGCCTCAACCACCGATTTCTTCTTCTAATTGCCGAACCCTTTCTCTCGCGTCGTCTTCTTCCTTCCCCGCAGCACTCGCTCGACTCGAGTGAGGACTAGCAACCACCGATTTCTTCTTCTAATTGCCGAACCCTTTCTCTCGCGTCGTCTTCTTCCTTCCCCGCAGCACTCGCTCGACTCGAGTGAGGACTAGCAACCACCGATTTCTTCTTCTAATTGCCGAACCCTTTCTCTCGCGTCGTCTTCTTCCTTCCCCGCAGCACTCGCTCGACTCGAGTGAGGACTAGCAACCACCGATTTCTTCTTCTAATGCCGCCGCCGCCGCCTGCTCCTGACTCCTGACGCCGCTGCCGATGGTGCTGGCGGTGTTCGTCTTCGCGCTGCAGTGGCTGGCGCCCCGGGATGGAGAACAGCCCGCTCGGATCCTCCTCCTCGGGCGGCGGCGACGGATCCTACTTCGCCAGGGTCCTCCGCGGGGATCCTCGGCTGGAGCGCGTCCCCCTCCTCCCACGGAGGCATCTCGCTCTACCGCGGGTGGGGATTCGACTCCGATGCTGGACTGACCTGACCCCCAAGGTGCGAATTCCGCTCCCGATCTGATCTCTGTGTGGAGATCTCGCTTCCAGAATGAGAATGTCACATTGCAGCTGTGAGGATGATGTCTTCATCGTACACTGTTTCTTCGTGTTGTAGTAAAATATTTTGCTCTAGGGTACGGCAATGCCATCAAACTGTCATTCTGGGGATTTGAGTTGCCTGTTCTGCGGGCAAGGGGCTATGTTCGAGAGTATTTTGTTACTTTAGTAGTTCAATGTAGTAACTGATTTGCTGTACACTGTGATGTCATGTTGCTCCTTGCTTCTTTACTATTGCATAATTGAATCCTGTTTGATGTGATTTGGATATTACTTTTTGTTGAAGGAGAGGCTGCAAAACCAGCTGTCACATCACAACTCTGCACACCCTTTTGTTGTGTGACTTTTAGATGATCTAGTTCTGAATCCCTTTTGTTTCTAATTTAGGGTGTAAACCACTTACATAACTTAGTTATGGTGATGTATTGACAGTCTGAGAAGCTATTTAGAGTTCCCTTTTCTAAAAAACGAACTTAGTTCATGTAAAAACTGAAGTTCCGTTCGAGATTGGTTCTCCAACTAGTTAAAATTTATTTTTTGTAAGGCATTGCTTTAGAAAGATATAGATTAGATATAGTGATAAAGTCTTCTACTGTTTGCTTCAATAATGTGGTTCAGTTCTAGTTGATATCCCTACCAACCTTCTTGTTTCTAAACAATTTTTGTTTATCCAATCCATTGTATACAAGATCAGACAATTCTGATTTTTAAGTATTCTTGTCGATTGGATCCTTCTTGTTTGTACTGTGCAAGTGAATTATGTATGTTGCTAGCGAGTGTATTCATGGTCTGAACTTCTACTGTTACACAGTTGCATTTGGAGTGAGACTTGGCTGGCAGGTTTCTTTTACAAACCTTGCAATTATGAACTATTTGTCA
This sequence comes from Leersia perrieri, assembly GCA_000325765.3. Classification (NCBI taxonomy): domain Eukaryota; kingdom Viridiplantae; phylum Streptophyta; class Magnoliopsida; order Poales; family Poaceae; genus Leersia; species Leersia perrieri. The sequence goes on from CM002476.1 coordinate 5,858,033, forward strand.
AACAATCATTGAGCATGGAAATGACTATCGTTATGGCAAGGGTATGAGCTGTTTCTTTTACAAGTTCAGTGGTGTTTGTTTACATTAGCAATATTGCATGTTCTTCTCGTATGATGATAATTTATCACAATTTTGATTCGAAAATACTAAAATTTTGTGTACCCATTTCCATCTACTTTTATGCTATTTCCCCACAATTTCTAAGGGGAACCATAATTATGACTGTAGCATGTTTCAGCCTTACTGTTGTACTACGCAGCATATACAAAAGATACATGTAGATATGAGGTGATTTATGTACCAGTGCAACACTAGTAAAATGGGAATGCCTTTGGTAGAGTTAACTTAGATTGTTAACATTTCCGTCTTCATACACTTTTCTTCTTTCCCTCAAGTGTAGGGTGAGTAATGTGGCGGTGTAACAAGTGTATGTCAAGTTTATAAATTGGGAACACATACACCAGTTACTCATCATTCATCAGTTTACATACCTTTTTTCAGAGTCCATTGTAAATCTGCCCAAGTGCTTCTGCTAGCAACAACAAAAATTAGAAATTCCAATCGCTGTAATTATGTTTAGCTACAATACCAATGACATAAAGGATATCATTTTACATTTGCCATTGTTGGCAGTTCACAGAAGATTATAAATTATAATGATCTGCTTATTAAGGTATTTTGACAAATTTGGTTTGAGCTTCCCCCTGTGTGATTTTTGCATGATGCTGGAATGGACTGGATCGTACACTGTTTCTTTGTGGATTGGAGTAAAATATTTTGCTCTAGGGGAATACGGCAATGCCATCAAATGGTCATTCTGGGATTTGAGTTACTTGCTTATCTTGTAGGCCTGTTCTGCGGGCAAGGGCCTATCTTCTATAGTATTTTGTTACTTTAGTAGTTCAGTGCTATTGTTTTGCAGTGCACTGTGATGTCATGTTGCTGCTTGCTTCTTCACTACTGCATAATTGAATCCTGTTTGATGTGATTTGTAGATTACTTTGTGTTGAAATAGAGGCTGCAAAACCAGCTGTCACATCACTTCTTGAATTCATTTGGGTAAATAACTCTGCACACTTTTGTTGTGTGACTTTTAGATGATCTAGTTATGACTCCCTTTTGTTTCTAATTTAGGATGTAAAAATCATTTCCAGAACTTAGTTATAGTGATGTACTGACAGTCTGAGAAGCTATTCGGAGTTCACTTTGAAAAAATGAACTTAGTTCATTTTTTGTGGTCTTAACTTCTACTGTTACACAGTTTTCAGTCGATTTTGGAATGAGATTTGGCTGGCAGATTTCTTTTACAAACCCTGCAATTATTCAATCATTGAACATGGAATGGCTATCATTGTGGCAAGGGTGTGAGCTGTTTCTTTTACAAGTTCAGTAGTGTTTGTTTACATTATCAATATTGCATGTTCTTCTCGTAATTTATCACAATTTTGATTCGAAAATACTAAACTTTTCTTTACCCATTTTCAGATTTTTTTTATGCTATTTCCCCACAATTTCTAAGGGGAGCCATAAATATCACTGTAGCATATTTCAGCCTCGCTGTTGAACTATGCAGCATGATACAAAAGATACATGTAATTATAAGGTGATTTGAGTACCAGTGCAACACTAGTAAAATGGGAATGCCTTTCGTAGAGTTAACTTACTTTATTAACATTTGCGTCTTCATTTCTTTCAAAAAAACATTTACGTCTTCATACACTTTTCTTCTTTCCCTCAAGTGTAGGCTGAGTAATGTGGCAGTGGAACTAGTGTATGTGAAGTTCAAAAATTGGGAACACATACACCAGTTACTCATCATTCATCAATTGACATATTTTTTTCAGTCTTTTGTAAATTAGCCTAAGTGCTTCTGCTAGCAACAACAAAAATTAGAAACTCCAATCGCTGTAATTATGCTTAGCTATAATACCAATGCCATAAATGACATCATTTTACATTTGCCACTGTTGGGCAGTTCACAGACAAGATTATAATGATCTGCTTATTAAGGCATTTCGACAAATTTGGTTTGAGCTTCCCTCTGTGTGATTTTTGCATGATGCTGGAATGGACTGGATCATTCATCTTGAAAGATGAGTTAATTCATCCAGCTGGTGCCTGGGAGTACTCTTTTAGGCGATTGCTTTTAGATGTTCCTGATAATGTTGACATGGTTATCTTCCCCAACTATGTGAGTTTCAGAATAAATTTGCTGTTGAAGATGTAGCCTGTTTCACATCTGATTATTATATATTTTCCCAGGAGAGCAGCATTGAGCGGGATGACATCAAAGATCCTTGCACAGAGGTATGTAAGTTTCTTCTAGGTATACCACAGCAGAAGTCACAATTTAATGAAGATCACAACAACGATATTTTTGTCCGGAGAAAAATTGATCGCTGGCGTTTTGCAAATACTTGCTGTAGCATTTTGCGACGTGTACAAGATAAAACTTTAACCGTATGCTATTAAAACTTTATTACCCATGATCTTGAGGAAACAATATGCAAATCGACGAGAAGCTCGCAAATTGTGGCTGCAGGAAACGAGAGCCCGTGTCATGGTGTCCTGTTTAATGCTTAAAAGCTGAAAACCTGAAAGGATGGATGCAGAATTGCCCTGCTTTGAGTTACTTGCTTATCATGTAGGCCTGTTCTGCGGGCAAGGGCCTATCTTCTAGAGTATTTTGTTACTTTAGTAGTTCCGTGCAATTATTTTGCAGTGCACTGTGATGTCATTTGCTGCTTGCTTCTTCACTATTGCATAATTTAATCCTGTTTGATGTGAGTTGGAGATTACTTTTTTTGAAGGAGTGGCTGCAAACCAGCTGTCACATTATTTCTTAAATTAATTTGGGTAAATAACTCTGCACCCTTTGTTGTGTGACTTTTAGATGAAGTGCTTGTTTGGATTGAAGCCAATTCTTGCCCTACCAATATTTTGGCAATTTCAATAGTGCTTTATAGGTGTTTAGTTTGGTGCCAAATTTTGCCCACATTACTTCAAATTTTACTATAATAATTTGGTAGTGCCAAAATATGCCAAGGTTTTGGATCTACCAATGTTTTGGTAGGACAAAAATTGGCATCAAACCAAACAAGCCTGAAGTCTTACTCCCTTTTGTTTCTAACTTAGGGTGTAAAAATCATTTACAGAACTTAGTTATGGTGATGTACTACAGTCTGAGAAGCTATTTAGGGTTCCCTTTTAAAAAACGAACTTAGCTCATGTAAAAACTGAAGTTCCATTGGAGATTGGTTCTCCAACTATCTAAAATTTAGTTTTTATAAGTAAGGCATTGCTTTTAAAAGAAATAGATTAGATGTTTGCTTCAATGATGTGGTTCAGTTCTAGTTGATATCCCTACCAACCTTGTTTCTAAACATTCTTTGCTTATCCAATCCATTTTCTAAAAGATATGAGAATTCTGATTTTTAAGTATTCTTGTTGATTGGATCCTGTATGCTTGTTTCTAATGTGCAACTGAGCTATATATGTTGCTAACGAGTGTATGATATATTATTATTTTTTTCATGGTCTGAACTTCTACGGTTACACCATTTTCAGTCGCATTTGGAATGAGACTTGGCTGGCAGGTTTCTTATACAAACCTTGAGATTATGAACTACTCCCTCCATCCTTTTATATATGGCGTTGTTTAGCTCATTTTTGAGCTAACCAACATCAAACAAAGAAAAATAGAGGGAGTATTTGTCAAGCAATCATTGAACATGGAAATGGCTTTCGTTATGGCAAGGGTATGAGCTGTTTCTTCTGTTTGCTTACATTAGCAATATTGCATGTTCTTCTCCTATGACGATAATTTATCATAATTTTGATTAAGAAATACTAAACTTTTATTTTCACATTTTCAGCTACTTTTTATGCTATTTCCCCACAATTTCTAAGGGGAACCATAATTATCACTGTAGCATGTTTCAGCCTCACTGTTGAACTATGCAGCATATAATACAAAAGATACATGTAGATGTGACGTGATTTGAGTACCAATTCAACACTAGTAAAATGGGAATGCCTTTGGTAGAGTTAACTTAGTTTGTTAACATTTCTGTCTTCATACGCTTTTCTTCTTTCCCTCAAGTGTAGGGTGAGTAATGTGGCGGTGGAACAAGTGTATGTGAAGTTAAAAAATTGGGAATACATACACCAGCGGCTCATCATTCATCAATTTACACATCTTTTTTCACAGTTCATTGTAAATTAGCCCAAGTGCTTCTGCTAGCAACAACAAAAATTAGAAACTCCAATCGCTGTAATTATATTTAGCTATAAAACCAATGCCATAAAGGACATCATTTTACATTTGCCATTGTTGGCAGTTCACAGACAAGATTATAATGATCTGCTTATTAAGGCATTTTGACAAATTTGGTTTGAGCTTCCCTCTTGTGATTTTTGCGTGATGCTGGAATGGACTGGATCATTCATCTTGAAAGATGAGTTAATTCACCCAGCTGGTGCCCAGGAGTACTCTTTTAAGCGATTGCTTTTAGAGTATAAGTGTTACTCTTTTATAGCGGAGCATGCCTATTTAGATCACCAGAGCATGACAGTTAGAATCACATCTAGTCTAGTCTAGAAGGTGGAGGGGCGGCTGCCTGGTCCCGGGGCTCGGTGGCCTGGATCGGCGGCGCCGGAGCTCACGAATTTACGAATTTTCCTCTCCTTGTTATTTCTTTCATTGTGTTCTTTTTTTTTATTAATAGCAAGGGTTTTATTTCAAAACTAGGCATTTCTCTTTCAAAATGTAAATAAGAAAAGGATAACTTAATTATCTTAGCTTCATATGTTTCATAATGTAGGACGTTTTGACTTTTTGCTTGAAAGGTTTGATTTTATTAACGTACGTACCCACTCTAAAGTTAGAGTGATGTGTCACTTTAGTCCATAAACCAATAAAATGGTGTGGCGGGTCCGTAACCTTATTTAAGTAAGTCTAATCCTGTCCAAAGCTAGTTTGACCCGAGAAAACCGCTAGTGTGGCTTGACATGTGGGATGGCTATTGCATTTAGCCCTCTCTGTAGATGTTTTGATTCAATTTGTGCCCACTACCCACCCGAAAACCCAAATTGAATCAAAACATGTGCGACAAATTGAAAGAAAACATATGCAGAGAGGGCTAAATGCATATAGTTGTCCCACGAGTCGAGCCACATCGAACGGCTATTTACATCTTGCCCCTTCCACAAATGTTTTGATTAAATTTGGATTTTTGGGTGGACAGTGGGCACAAATTGAATCAATACATCTATGGAGGGGGCTAAATACAAATAGGGCCCCGTTCATTTGGCTGGCAGGCACTGGGCTGGCTGGGCCGGAGCTTCAGCTGATCCAGCCAGCCAACCAGCGGGCCTCCAGCACCCAGCCAGCACCAGCCACCACCCAGCTAATTCAAATTGAAATGGTAAACCAACAGATCAGCTAACGGTACAACTTGGCGCCAAAGCAAAACCAAAAGATGGCAAACCTCATAACAGTCCATTACTCAGCTAATAGTGGTCTGTTTGCAGTCCATTTGCAGCTAATAACAGTCCCATACAAACTAGTAAGAGTCCACTACAACCGATTACAAATTAGCAGTGCAATCACCAGTCTTTACAACAAGAGCATCCAACAAACCACTCTTGTTATTAATGTCTAATTCATAGGGTTATTAAATTAGGCATATATGCAACATATAAAAAACTTGTGGACTTCATGAAGCCACTAAACAAATGTCAACGTCACTGCAATCTGCAGCTGCACATACAAGGCCACTCAGTGAGCCAAGCTTCACTTGGTGTGATGCATCTGGTAGCATATCCTGAAAGGAAACCAATATCCTATTAGAGAAGCAAACAGGAAACAGAAAAGCAGGGAGGGTAAAGCAATTACACATGTTTATGCATGCATGTCACATGTAGTCCATCCAAAGTGTTAGTCTCTTAGGTAGCTACAAGTTTACACATTCGCAAAGAGCTGCTTGCTAGCATACCAACATATAGTTCCAAAGTGATGATTCCCTGGGTATTTGCTTTCCTGTCCAAACTCCCTTTAAACAAAGTTGAGCATGGACAATATTCATCCCACCCGAATAGCAAAAAACCTCAAACCAACATAGTGATGCATATTGCCATTTCAACAATAGGGCGATTCACTAGGAAATGTAATTAGCAATTAGAAATGTCAAGAGAACCTTGGACCAGCATACCATTTAGCACATGTAGAATGTCAATAGGGCGATCCACTATAAAGAATTTTATATGGAATATCCGGTCACTGGACTGTGGATTGACCGGTGGCAGTTAGGTCAAATTTGTATTTGTAACATTTTAAACTAACCAGGAGCTAAATGCACAGCATTCCTAGTTTATCTTGACTGAAAAGTTTATCAGTTAGATCCTCCATGTTTGCAGGCTTCACGTCAACAATGTTAAAGCTCTGGTTGCTAATTTCCAGATTCCAAAGATTTATTCGTAGATCATCTGTTGATATGTATGTCTCCCCGTCACTGGGAGTAAAACAACATGAGAACATGATGTCAGCAAAATGCTCATGATTCAAAAATAATACACAACAAAGAAAGCACAAATCAGTAAAGAAACATAGAGGAGTGAGAGCGAGAGCGGCGGCGGTGGCGCCGGCGACGACGACGGGCCGGACCAACATCCTCCCCTCCCCCTGTCCTAACCCTAGCGAGAGCAGCTGCGTGGTGACTGGCGGCAGCGGCGGACGACGACGGCGGCAATTTAGGCCGGCAGTGACGACCCCCGGCAGAGAAGCAAGACGACCCACAACAGCAGTAGCAGAGATGGATTTGTTGTGAATTTGAACTTGCTGTTGTGAATTTTTTTGCTGCTAACATATATTTGCTGTGAGGCAAAAATTACTGATGTGGGCATGCTTTTGTGGACAAAATTCTGAAACAAGATCGCTGCACATATCAAAGAAAATTCTGAGACAAGATTTGAACCACATCTCTGCATATACATGTCATTCTTAGATAAATTTGCTGATGCGAACCACATTGCTGCATATACATGTTATTTTATTCAACAAAATTTGTTCAACATAATATATATTTCAAACAAAAATATTATGAAATTTTGGCCTGCTACATGCATCTAAACCACATTTGAAAGCACAGATCTACCAAGTGTATTGCTCTGCTACCGCCAATGCTGCTTAGTGCTGCCGCTGCTTAAAATATTCCCAATAAATGAAGATAGAATACAATTATCTGAGATCTCGGATAGGTTTGTTTGTTGGCATGATTTGAAAAATGCAGTTGACATTGGAATGTGCTGGTGGACTAGTCGTATGG
>CM002476.1:5865457-5887104 GCA_000325765.3 Leersia perrieri
GCCGCGGACAGGGGAGGCGGAGGGACGTGCGCAACCCTAACCCTTGCCCAACGTGCGCAAAACTAAATGGATGAGGGAGGGGAGCATCATCGGGCGGCCTTGCGCCTGGCGACGGCTTCATCCCTCAGCCGTTCGGCTAGGGAACATGCTGGGCCTGCCTGCCAAACGGCTGGGCTGATCAGCCCAGCCAAAACAATTCCAGCCCAGCGCCTGCCAGCGAATTGAACGAGGCCTAGCTATCCCATGTGTCGAGCCACGCTGATAGTCTTCCTCGGTCAAATGTGATCACTTAAACAAGATTACAGACCAACCAAAATGACAACACTCCAACTTTAGGGACCGGCCATGTACTTTATAATAAAATTATTGATGTATCATTGAAGTATCATTTACTTTGTTTGTGGCTTATTTTTTTGTTATCAAAAGTACTTGAGTTAATTTGGACTACTGTTGGGACTAGGGCTATACAAACCTTTTCACTTTGAACCACTTATGCTTACCAATTGTTTTAGTTTGGACCGGTTTTTCTACCATTAGGCCCCCATGTCTCTTCTCCACCCGTATCACCAAAGCCTCCTGATCAATCACCGATGCAATGTACCGCCCCTGCCACTAGGCTATTACACGTCCCGATCCTTTCAACCAAGAAGACGTTGTGTATTGGCAGGCAAACGAGTGTTTACAGGACGAGCCCGGCCACCGTTGGCATCGGACATGCCACACCATGATGGTGATGATTTTCCTATAGGATGGCCGTCCTCTATCAACATCATTCTAAACCCCCACCTGCACTTCAGGTAAAGTTCGAGCTCGACCTTTATCAACACTGGCCGCTTGCCCGAGCTTCGCTCGCACCATTAACATTGGCATGCAAGTTAGATCTGAATCTCATCTCTCAATTCGCAGTGATCCTGTAGGCCATGGGAAAGATTTGTGACTATCTGTGGTTTTGGTGAAGAAGAGTGGGTCAACCTCCATCGTGGTTTATGGAGGACATCAACCAGCTCCTCTACCTTTAGAAGGTATAGTCACATTATGACTTTAGTCCTTATCCACCATTCATTTCTTATTTAATGGAGTTGATTTCTCCTTCATTTTTTCTTTTAAGTTGACACTATATTTAATCTGCTTTGTTTGATGAGAAACGGACGATGGATTGGGGCTAAAGTCACCACATAACTATGAATTAACCCCTAAAGTTAGAGGAGCCGCTTCCATACAAGGAAGAGGCCAAAGCTAGCAGCAGCAGAAGTGGGAATTGTTGAGAGAGATGATAGACTTATCTGTTGAAATGTGGGCCACTAGCATTAGGTGAAAACTTTAGTAATACCTAGTCTAAAGTGAAAGATGGGCTTACACTTGGTCCATGATGCAAGCAACACCGGTAAAAAGAACTACTCCATTGTGAAATTTACGCAAAGTACTTTAAGTATGATCTATCCCTTTTTATATTTACACTAAAATTTTAAAATAAATTGAGTAGTCAAACTATCGAGAAAAAGTCAAAACGACTTACATTACGAAATAAAGGGAATGTATAAGGTTTGGAAACAATACTATGACTCTTGTCCTAGGTGTAAATACACATAGGTTTAGAAAAATTATGTCCATCCATGAACCGGTTATCCATAATACCAGTTTATAAACACAACGAGATAGAAGGATCATAATTAAAGATCTTAGCACCAAACAACATATAAAAACAAAAGTACAAGTACATGAGGATCATATTAGGCCAAATCAAACTAATCCTACAAATAATACTAAAATGATCAAACATAATCGAGGTGTAGCTTGGCGAGACGTTGCGTGGCGCGCGCAGCGTCCCTGCGCACCTTGCGTTGGGCAACCTCCTGGATGTAGGTCTCATCACATGGCAATGAGCAAAGTGAGCCACGCCTAGGGTCCAACAGTTGATCACCACACAACACGCACACACTCAGATCGCTCCTCCTAAGCACGGGCAGTACCATCACCATCTCGTCGCGGTCATCCTCCTCGACAGCCACCGGGTCCCCTAGAATACTCTCCAAGTAGGAGAACCACGGCTCATTGTCAGTGCAATGGATGCAATGCCGACCGTTACGCTCAACGATGCGAAGGATTGCATCTTTGCCACATTTGTATTCATGGTGGTGACACATAGCAATGGGGAAGGTTGTGCAACACTTCATATAGTAGGCATCCCTAGGGAGGTTCGTTGAGTAGTACTCCTTGTTTACAAGATTAGTGACGAACTCCAGGCTCGGCTTGTCGGGGCAGCATCCCGGGGATCGCTCGGGGACGATGGGCTTACCGGTGGAGGTGTCGACGCTGATGGGGATGACAACGTGGTAGTAGAGCGGGAGCCCGTGGTGCATGTGACAACAGTGGGAGTAGAAGGCGTGCACACACATGAAGCAGAAGCTGTCTCGGCGACAGGTTTGCGACAAGCCCTCTAACTCTAGCTTGTGCTTCGCCAAGTTGAAGTGTGCTGCCTGGAGTGGTGCGGCTGGAAAGGCCGCCGCGACCATCGATCCTCTACATTGACATCGACATTTGCTTTCCTACAGTGGCGAGTACGTAACGTCGACGACGCCATTAATTGTTTTTTTTTGGTAGCTAAGGTTACGAGACTTGGCTTCAGTGGGTGACCAGGTAAGTATCGGTGGCTATTTATCTTGTGTGGGAAGACCCTTCGAAACCGACTCGACTCCGAATCTCGGTACTTCTGTTTTGAATCGAAATCGATCAAAATCTATACCTATTATAAAAATAAGAGATGTTTCTGTCCTTTTACGCTTAGGACGCTCGGATACGTTGGCGTATTTTTACGCTCGATCAGATCCGACCGTCACGAACAGATCCGTTTTACTCCGTAACAGCGAAGAAGTGGAAACGGATCGATATCCTTCCGCAACGATTGCGGCGCCGCTCTCCTCCATGCGGCCATGCCGCAGCCTCCTCCGCCCCCGGCGGCCTCCTCGCTGTCCTTGAGGCGCCACCAGCTTCCCCCGGGCAGCATGTTCCGTAGCCGCTCGATGGACTCCCCGGCCACGGCGCGGCGCTGCGTGAGCCCCCGGAACTCGAAGCTGGGCGAGGTCGAGTGCACCCCTGCTCCCCTTCTTCATCTTCTTTATCCGGTCGGTGACGCACGACCAGGCCGCGACGAGGAAGGAATGGACGAAGCGGATCTTCTCCCCTTCCCTTCTCTCTTGCTCTGGCCAACGGTGCACGAGGCCGTCCGACGGTGGACTGCACCTTCGTAGGCATACCATCTGTTAGCACCGCCGTGTTCATAGGCAGATGCTCCGGTCCTGATCTCCCTGCTGCTTCACCGCCGGCGGCAGCTAGGTAGCTCAATCCAGCAAGCGCATCTCACCTCGATACTGGATCCGTTGCGTCGTCAACCCTTACTGCATTTTCCCTCTTTCTTTTCCTTTCCTTTTGTATTCTGTAGTCTTTTTTTCAATTTCTCTACTACAAAGATTACATACGTATTTTGGTTTCGGGTGCTTCCCATACTGTTGAAATGCGAGCTTGTTGGTTGTCTGAAATTTCTCTTGTTCTACAGAGTAGCTGGGAGCCTGGGATGAGCTGGGGCTCTCGATGTGATGGTGTTAGATGCTGATTCATTTGATTTCTGATTGAGATGTGTGTATGGAGATAAAAAGCTACCCAGTTTTTTTTGTTTCTCCTGATTTCTGATCTCACCCGAGCTGAGCTTCTTTTATTGAATGATAAAAAGCTTTGAACTTAGGTACACAGGAAGAAACCCAGAAAAAAAATGTGTCTCATTTGGAATAATTTCACGTTGCACAATGAGAGACTGGGTAAGAATATTATTGAAATTTTTGTTCATTAAGAATATTAAACTAGCTTCGGCAGTCCATGCAGTACTGATTGGAAGAAGATACATTTTAAATTTGATTGGAAGAAGATACGTTCTAACCAATTGCCAAAATATTAACCTAAATTTAAAATAACACGAAATTGAAATATATGACAATATGGTTTACACTTACTGTTACTTAACTAAAAAGTATACATTTCTAAAAAAAAACCCAGAGTATACATCCCATAGACTTTTATGATTTCAAATACAATTTTCAATTTAAAACAATTTAGTCTCACTTTTAAATTGGGAATAAAACAACTTAATCCCTCTCACTGGGCTAATTAAGTTAGAGGGTGTTAGACTAGTTTAGGTTGTGCTAGTAAAAAAATAACCAAAAATGAATCCATCGAATACGACCCGTGCAGCTCAAGATGCTATTGGGCTTACAAAGCCCTATTCTCTTCGCGGGCCGTGTAATTTGGTGGGCCTCAAAAGCCCATTCTCCCTTCCTCTCGTCTTCTTCCCCGCAACGCTCGCCCGAGTAAGGGGAGTCAAGGCTAGTACGCGAGTACAACCACCGACTTCTCTCTCCTTCTAGTTGGGGGCGAAGGCGGAGGCGTCACCAACCGCGGGGCGAGATGGCGGGATACCGAGGGGGATCCTCCTCCTCCTCGTCTGCCGGCGGCGGCGGCGGAGGGGGCGGCGCGGCGGCGTTCGCGACGAGGGTGCTGCTGCTCCTGACGCTGCTGCCGATGGCGCTGGCGGCGTTCGCCTTCGCGCTGCAGTGGCGCGGCGGGATGCGCGACCCGGCCGGCGCGGCGTGGCCGGCGGAGACTCAGAGGTTCCCCGGGATGGAGAACAGCCCGCTCGGGTCGTCGTCGTCCTCCTCCGGCGGCGGCGGCGGGTCCTACTTCGCCGTCACCTCGTCGATGATGGGCTCCTCCGCGGCGGCCGATTGCGCCGAGATCCTCGGCCGGAGCGCGTCCTCCTCCTCCTCCCACGGCGGGATTTCGCTCTACCGCGGGTGGGGATTCGACTCCGACGCGGGGCTGACCCCCAAGGTGCGATTTCCTGCTCCCCGATCTGATCTGTGTGTGGAGATCTCTCGCTTCCAGATCGCCTCGGTGTGACCTTGTTGTGATACGGAATTGCGATTAGTTTAGATGTGAATCCGTAAGTAGCCGCTGCTAAGTCGCGATATTAAGCGATCCCGTGCGTGGAGTTTTATGGCGAGATACTGAGATTGCATTTCTGTACAGCTGTGAGGATGAGCTCATCATCGTATACTGTTTTCTTCGTGGAATGTAGTAAAATATTTTGCTGTAGGGCAATACGGCGATGCCATCAAATGGTCATTCTGGGATTTGAGTTGCTTGCTTATTGTGTATGCTTATTCTGTTCTGCGGGCTAAGGCCTATCTTCTAGATCAATGTAATTAATTTGCTGTACACTGTGATGTCATGTTGCTGCTTGCTTCACTATTGCATTAAATTGAATCCCCTTTGATGTGATTTGGAGGTTAGTGCCTAGTGGACTTAAATGTTTTTTTACACAAGTGTACCCTGGTGGCTCAGGGATAGGATATGTGTTTGGCCTATAGCTATGTTGAGTGGTGCATTCTTGTGAGAAACTGAGAATTTTGATTGATAGGGTTTGTGGGTGTTGTGGGTATTGGTTGACTTGAATTTATGCATCTGCGCATCCAGCAAATCTTGTTGTTTACTTGGCTTGATCAATGAGATCCCGTAATAGCTAGATGTCTAGATGTGAATCAGTGAAACTTTGATCTTCTGCATGTCATGCAATCATCAGTCTATAGTTTACAAATCCAACCGTAAATACCATATAGTTATCAAACTTGTTCAAACTACTGCAATAATTGGTCTAGTTCTTGGCAAATGGGGTTATTCATGTGATAATTTACCAGCACATTTTCTTTGCATGTACCATTAAAATAATATCAGCATTTGAATATCTAGTATTTTCACTGGTATTGATGGTGCATGGAGTTGGACCCAAACATCCTGCATAGCTAAGAAAAGCATGATTGATGCACCTCCTATAGTTTTAGGTAGCTTAGGAAATAGAGAAGACTTGGAAGCCTCCTATCTAATTTAAACATCAAAATTAAATTCTATATTATTTGGGAGAATTCGTTATGCATGACAAGAGTCCTGTGCCATGCGACATAAGCTTATGTTGAGCTGATTATGTCCCTTGATACATCTTCGTTATACTGCAGATCTGTATCACAGGAAGCACATCTGCAGGCCTACACCAAATTCTTCCATGGTTGTATTACCACAAGGTCATCGGCGTTTCAAACTTTTTCCTTTTTGTTGAAGGAGAGGCTGCAAAACCAGCTGTCACATCAGTTCTTGAATCCATTCGGGTAAACAACTCTGCACCCTTTTGCTGTGTGACTTTTGGATGATCTAGTTCTGACTCTCTTTTTTTTTTAAAATTTAGGGTGTAAAAATCATTTACAGAACTAAAGAACTGAAGGAGAAACAAGACAGAAGGTATGGTGATGTACTGAGAGTCTGAGAAGCTAGTAGAGTTTCCTCTTAAAAAACAAAGTTAGTTAATGCAAAAACTGAAGTGCCATTTTTAATTCTTATAAGCAAGGCACAGCTTTAAAAGATATAGATTAGAAATAGTGATAAAGTCTGATATAGTTTGCTTCAGTGATATGGTTGAGTTCTAGTAGGTACGCTACCAACCTTCTTGTTTCGAAACATTTTTTGTTTGTCCAATCCATTTTTTACAAGATCTGAGTATTCTGATTTCTGAAGTATTTTTGTCTATTGGATCCTGTATGCTTGTTTACCCTGTGCAAGTGAACTATGTATGTTCCTAACAAGTGTATGGTGTATTTTTATATGTCTATTTTTGTGTCTGAGCTTCTACTGTTAAACAATATTTCAGTCGCATTTGGAACGAGACTTGGCTGGGAAGTTTCTTTTACAAACCTTGCAATTATGAACTATTTGTCAAGCAATCATTGAACATGGAAATGGCTATCGTTATGGCAAGGGTATGAGCTATTTCTTTTACAAGTTCAGTAGTGTATGGTTACATTAACAATATTGTATGCTCTTATCTAATGATGATAGTTATCACAATTTTGATTCAAAAGCACTAAACTTTTGGTTACCCATTTTCAGCTACTTTAATGCGTTTCCCCCACAATTTCTAAGGAGAACCATAATTATCACTGTAGCATGTTTGAGCCGCACTGTTGAACTATGCAGCATAATACAAAAGAAACATTTGAGCAGCACAGCAGTGCTACAGTAGTAAAATGGGAATGCCTATGGTAGAATTAACTTAGTTTGTTAACATTTTCGTCTTTATACTCTTTTCTTCTTTTCCTCAATTCTAGGGTGAGTAATGTGGCGGTAATACAAGTGTATGTAAAGTTCTAAAATTGGAAACGCATGCACCAATTGCTCATCATTCATCAATTATTTGCATATCCTTTTTCACAATCCATTATAAATTATCCCAAGTGCTACTGCTAGCAACAACAAAAATCAAAAACTCCAATCACTGTAATTATGTTTAGCTATAATACCAATCCCATATAAAGGGCATTATTTTGCGTTAGCCATTGTTGGCAGTTCGCAGACAAGATTATAATACCAAGCTTACTAAGGCATTTTGTGATATCTGGTGATGAGTTTGATTTGACCTTCTGTGTGATTTTTGCAGGATGCTGGAATGGACTGGATCATTCATCTTGATACGGATGAGTTAATTCATCCAGCTGGTGCCCGGGAGTACTCTCTTAGGCGATTGCTTTTAGATGTTCCTGATAATGTTGACATGGTTATCTTCCCCAACTATGTGAGTTGCAGAATAAATTTGCTGTTGAAGATGTAGCCTGTTTTTCCGGCTGATTATTATTTTATTTTCCCAGGAGAGCAGCATTGAGCGGGATGACATCAAAGATCCTTTCACAGAGGTGTGTAAGTTATACTAATTTATACAATTTCAACTGTATGCTACTAAAAATTTATTAGCCATGAGGAGGCAGTATGCACAAATCGAGAGGCTTGCAAGTTGTGGCTCAGGCAGTGAGAGCCCTTGCCATTGATACGAGCCGGTTGGCGATGGTACTGGAGAGGCGAGTAATGGCGAGCGAGAGGAAGGACGGCTGCAGATAGGGTAGTGGTGTGGAACATGGTCGCCCTCTGGCGAAGCTCGGGGCTCACCCCTGGCCAGTTAGAGGCTCTGAACGTGGAGGACTCAATATTAGATTAATCTTATTTGCCCATGATTACAAACAAGTGCTCCTTTTATAGCCCAAGGAGACTAACTAATTATTCTGGATCTAAGGAATTAACTGAACGAACTGACTGAACTAGCACTCCCTAACAATCTGGGGTTGGCTCGTGAGCTGATAAGGGCCAGCCTAATCGTATTCAAGCGAACCCGTACCAGTTGCGCCATCGTCAGGTGTCCAGTTTCATGCTTAAAAGCTAAAAACCTGAAAGGATGGATGCAAAATTGCCCTTGTTTTAATTTTCATTTTGCATTATGCTTAAAAGATTAAACCAATGATTCTCACAAGGTAGTACTAATTCTCATTTGTCTATCCTGTCAAAATAAGAAAAGCTTCTTGGGATGAAGTTTTATTGCTTGGGAAAGATGGAGAATAATTAATCATTTTTCCTAATTAATATGCTAACCCATATTGCTGTTGGCCCTATTACTAAACAACCCTCATATCTCTATCTTACGTGTTCTGTAGCTCCATTACATATTTTCTTGAGTGGTTATTGTGAACTGTTTCTGATGACTTGATCAATAATGTGTGTCAATAAGCTTCAAGATTTTTGTTTAATTTTTTTCTTTTTTGCCAAAATTCTTTGGTTGAACTCAAGCATCATCCATCAAATATTATGTAAGTCCTTATAATTTTATTTAACCTTGCAGGTGTCCATGTTTAAGAAAAATTATGACCATCTTCCGAAGGATACATATTTTGGTCTGTACAAAGAAGCAACACGCGGTAATCCAAATTATTTCCTCACTTATGGTAATGGCAAATCAGCAGCAAGGGTTCAGGAGCATCTCCGTCCAAATGGTGCTCATAGATGGCATAATTACATGAAAACCCCTAAGTAAGATGACAGACATCTGAATCACGTAGATGCTTTTTTATAAACCTAAAGTTGTCCATATAACAAATTTTTGCCCTTTCTAGTGGTTTTACTCATCATTCTATGTTCATGTAGTGAAATCAAGTTGGAGGAAGCTGCTATTCTGCATTATACTTACACAAAGTTTTCAGACTTAACTTCAAGGAGGGATAGATGTGGCTGCAAGCCAACAAAGGAAGATGTGAAGAGATGTTTTATCTTGGAATTTGACAGGCTGGTGAGTTTATTTGTGTGCTTTTCCTTTTCTCCATGGGTAACACTTGTTGACTTACTGCTTACGTGGTCAAACATCATGCATCCTTTTGGTTTCAGTTCAATGATCTCATTTGAACTGTACGAACAGTGCAGCATTGCCGTAATAAGATTTTAACTAAACACACTGTGTCACTGTCCCTTGAGAATGGAATGTTTGCATTCTTTGTTATATTTTTTATCATGGCTATGCCAAGAACAATTGACGTAGCTTGCAATGGGATAGCTTGGTTGCAACATTGCATAATATAGCTAATTTTGTAAGCAGCAAGATTGATAAACTAATCAATTTGGATTTCCACTCTGACATGTCAGGCCTTTATAATTGCATCAACAGCTACCGAGGAAGAAATGAGGAACTGGTAACGCCCCTACCCTCCTGCAGCCTGCATCTCTCTTCCGCCATACCTCACTTAAGCAGAGATCATATCTGTCTAATATTTTGTTCAGGTTCCGGGAACATGTTCTATGGAATGACAAGGATACCAATTTAAAGCTTTTGAGGAAGGGTGTCATGACACGGATATATGCACCAATGGCAAGTCACAATCTCAAACTCCTATTTAGGCCTTAATCTAAAGCATTGAAAGCATCAACTCATAAAAAATTAGGTCTCTTGGATGTTGTTAAAGTACATTTCATTGTTTCAGGCTATTATTCGTGGTCTCAAGGAGTCTGGCGTATTCACCACAGCGGTAACTTCAGCAAAAGCACATAAAGAAAAGCAATCAAACATGGGTCTTCCAAATATAACCCAAAGCAGTGGCGATCCTTTGAAAGCTACTGTAAGAAAGATCCTTGAAATGGTTGATGCCCAGGAAGAAGCGATGCCTCCACTGTCGCCTCCCAGTTTCCTTAATCCAATCGTTGAGAGTGATCTGTCCTGAAGTTGAGTTGAGATTCTGGAGCAGTTTCACCGTTGTGCCTGCCACTGGCAGCCGCTAACCTCACAGTAAAGATTATTATAGATTGCAAACTGCATATTGCCTTGTCACTTAATGTGTATAGATGCACTGGGGTTGTTGGAGGCTTAGCAGTGGAGCTTGGAACATTGTCTAATCCTGCAACTTCCAATGCCTTCTGCTGATTGTAAAATCACATATATTATACCTAGAGTGGCATTGTCAAGTGCAAGTCATAACGGTATCAACTGGGAAACATAAAGCAAGTGAAACCTTGATACCAATTTAATACTAAAAATATACGCCATCGAATATAGATGTTTGCCATTCTCGAATACTTACAAGGTTAACATACTCGAACAAACATTATTTTTCATAGATGATCAAAATGGATGAGCTTTATTTCGAGTAACAGCTGGATCATCCCTTTTTGCTTACAGTTTCCGCAGATTCATGTTTCTCTGCGCCAAATTGACAGCCAAAACAATCAAATCGTCTACACGGTTACAGTGGCTTCAATGTCCCGAAGCCTGAGGGTTACAGCTCTTCTGTGAGCCTCAAGCCCTTCGACTTCAGCCATCTTAGCGACATGCGGACCTAGCCTTCTCAGCCCTTCCTCCGATAAGGACTGGACAGTTATGTACTTCAGGAATGAGTTCAGTGACACTCCACTGTACATCCTTGCGTAACCGTAGGTTGGAAGGACATGGTTTGTCCCACTTGCGTAGTCGCCCACGCTCTCCGGTGTCCATTGTCCCAAGAAAACTGATCCTGTGATGAAAAATAATAGTTGCCTGAGATTACCATTGAAGTATGAGAATGTTCAGATCAGGATTAAGTAGCTGAAAGGTATGACTATACCTGCATTCTCAACGAGGTTCTCCCATTGCTCCGCATCCTTTACATTGATGATCAAATGCTCAGGAGCATACATATTTGAGAATGAAATTGCCTAGAAAGGGATGAAGCAGAGTGGTCTGTCAACAATCCTTGGGGGCAGCAATAGATCAGATAATTCCTCAAACTCCAGTGATATGTATAATATGTGCCTTTCAAATTATAATAATCCAACAGTGAACACTGAGCAGGAATGGAAAATTACCTCAACCATGTCTTTGGCAAAAACAGTGAAACTGTGGCCAAGAGCTTTTGAAGCAAATTCTCCTCTAGGAAGAGCAGAACACTGCTTGCTAACTTCTGCTTCAATAGCACCCAAATCAACACCATCTCCCGCAATAACTAGAACCACCTGACTGTCTGGGCCATGTTCTGCCTAAAAGTTTTAAATGAACTGTGATATCGTTGCTAAGAAAACCTAACAACATCATGTAATTTCCATGCCTAATTCTCGAATATGAGATTGAAAAGAATTAACAATAGAAGTTTTCATTGTATGAAAATGGATATCAAGAATAGAATTATAGAAGATACCTGAGAAAGCAGATCAGCAGCAACATGAACTGGATTTGCATATCTATCAGCAATCACTAATACTTCTGAAGGACCAGCAGGCATGTCTATAGAAACCATGGCTTCACTGTTCTGCCATCAAACAAGAAAAATATTGTCAGCAAGACAGATAATGAGATAATTGATAATGAGATAATTAATGTTCACAATATTACCGAAAGAACAGAATAGAACCTGAAGAATCATTTTTGCAGCTGTGACATACTGGTTACCAGGCCCAAATATCTTTTCAACCTACAAAGACAGTACAGAAGCTATTCACCTCAAATGATGGAAATATGACACAATTGTTATGAATGAGTACAGAAAACTACCAGTGCAACTAAAGCAAATCTGAAGTCTGCTAGCTTAACACTATTGAGAATAAGTCAGGGAAATGGAATCAATAGTGCATCTGTATTTCTATATATTGTATGAGAAGAATAAAAATCCACTCAAAATATAATATCATAAAAAATGCTCAAACTAATTAAGCAATATACTTGTATTAAGTTCTTTAATAATCATACTAGAGTGAAGAAAAAGAATACCACAGCACATATACGGTTATCTCCTACATAGTGCAATTGAAAATGGCCTCTACAAATTACAGAATAAAGACACCAGGTACCTTTGGGCAGGAGGCTGTTCCCCATGCCATGGCTGAGATTGCCTGACAGAAAAAATTTTTAATTTAACTCAATGCAATGGAGAACACGAGATGATACTATGAGCTATCAAATATCTTTCTACCTGAGCTCCTCCAGCTTTCAATATATGTGTGACACCAGCCCTTTTAGCACAGTAAAGAACCTCCTGCAGAGATTAATAACAGTATCCAAATTTAAATAAGTCAACATTAGAAACACAACATCATCAACTTTTTGAGAAACAACAGCAATAATGTATCCAACAAAATGTACCTTACATATGCTACCATCACGACTAGGGGGTGTGGCAAGAACAACGCTTTTACAACCAGCAATCTGTGCAGGCTGGTAGAAAAAGATTTACTATATCAAATCATAAGAAAAAACAATGAACAGTTGATGATGAGTTAAATCTAACAGAATTTGAGCAAACATGATCATACCACAGCAAGCATCAACGCGGTGGAAGGCAAAACTGCTGTGCCACCTGGGACATAAAGCCCAACTGAACCGATGCATCTTGTTATTCTTTTACATCTTACACCCTTCAATACAACCAGGGAAGTGTTATAAGTCAAAAGTATGAGAGGGAGGTAGGGAGGGAGGGAATTAGAATTAAATAGAATCATCAATCAGTCTTACTTTCATATTCTCGACGGTCTTTTCAGGCAACTTTTGTGAAACGTGGAAGGCATAAATATTGTCATATGCCACATCAAAGGCTTCCTTCACAGCTGGATCAAGCTACAAGATTCATACATGTAAGGTAACTTGAACCCAACCAGTAAATAACGAAACCATAGTTAATTAGTTATACACCCTCAATATGCCAGCACACAAATCCCTTTCTTTAGGTATACCTATTACTAGTTACTAAGTATTTGTAGACTATGAATGCAAGCATCTAGAGTTGGCATACATAATCCTAGACTATAACACAAGTTTAGCAACAAACATTCAGGCAATGTCCTCATATCAGAAAAAGGTAGAAACAGAAATGTGCGGTCTATCATTCACAAGCTTAAGCAAGCTAAATACCTCGACATCCGGAAGATCGCTCACACGCACAACCACATCATCAAGTGCAACCTTGTCAAACTTCACTGTATAACTGAACACACCACAGCCAGCATCAAGTTAAAAACAAAATCCCGCACTTGGTCCAAAATGAACAAACACTAATACAATACCATACTACATAATCACTCACTCCTTAACAGCATCGTCGCCTCTCACGCGCACATCTTCGACAATCGGGTTCACCTAATCGCACAAAACAAGAAAACAAAGCCGGATGGTTGAGACAGACGAGACGACAATCACACGACTTCCATACCAGCTATGCTGCCCAACTCGTGCTCACCGTGCCGAAGATGGAGGAGAAGTCGATGCGGGGGCGGGCCTTGAGGCCGCTGACCTCGGCATCGCTGAGCTCCGACAGCCTGTAGGACTTCATGGCGGCGCAGCTGAGCCTCAGCTGGGAGGAGCGGCTGCGGAGGAGGGGAGACGCGATGGGGTGCGCCCTGCCCGGCCGCAAGCCCAGGCTCATCCTCTAGCTCCTCTCCTCCGTTGGTCGGCGGCGGCGGCCGGAGCACGAGCACGGCGAGCCGCGAGCGGAAAGGGATGAGGAGGATTGGGTGGGGACGCGGCGGCTAGGGCTTTTTTTGGCTAAGCTCGAGATTCGAGAGACTCGATGGAGACATACAGTAGTTGGGCCTGGGCCGTTGGGCCTTTGGGCCGATGCCTCCTTGGGCTGGGCTAGTGGTCAGGCTCAGGCTCAGCCGCTCAGGATTTGGCTCGTTTAGGGTTTTTTTTCTTTTCCATCTGTGTTTATCACCCGCGGCTCTAGAAAAATTGGAAGGGAGATGCTAATCGTTGCAGCAGAGAGAAGAGGAAAACTTGTCTTTGCCTACTGGTGAAAAAAAAAGGTAATCTTATAGTGTTTCGAGTAAATTTGATAAAATTTTGATCAGACCATGTCAGAAGTATATATTTAAGTCAATGTATCACAGACTAAAGATACGATCAAATGAAAGGCTATAGTATTTTTAATGACATGGAAATAGAATCGATATAGTATCAAAACAATAGGTTTAACACTGGTTTGGTTACAAACAATACATCGATAACTCCAACATAACAAAGTGATTAAGTTATAAAATATGCTTTATGATAATTTAAGGACGTGACTATACAGCTAGTGGTAGCTGGTTTGTCTAAACCAGCTACCACTCCATCTATAAGAGACAACATCCATCTATACTTTAAATATATATTTCTCTTAAACTACTCATCCAATCTACGATTCGATTGCACCGTTGTGTTCGTAACAATTAAAATATTTACAACAAGATTTTATATGATTATATTTTGATGAAAAATCATAAATTACTTTTATGATATGTCTAAATTACTTTTAGATTTCACTAAGTTACTTTTCAGACATACAAAAGTAAATTCAGTAAAGCTTAAAAGTAATTTACATATATTATAAAAGTAACTTATAACAACAGTAATAAAAGTTACATCCTTCAAAGAACTAAAAGTTGCATCCTCTAAGAATTAAAGTTACATCCTCTGAAGTTATATCCCCTAGAAGAATTATATCCCCTAAAGAATAAAAAAGTTACATCCTATAGAAAATTACATCCCTCAACTAAAAAGTTACATCCACATCCTATAGAAGTTACATTCTTCACAAAATAAAAGTTACATCATCTAGAATTAAAGATACATCCTATAGAAAGTTACATCCCCAGAACTAAAATTTACAAAAAGTTATATTCCTCAGAACTATAAGTTATATCCACATCCTATAGAAGTTACATCCTTCAAAATTAAAAGTTACATCCTTTAGAACAAAAGTTACATCCCTATAGAAGTTACATTCTTCGAAACTAAAAGTTATATTCCTAGAATTAAAAGTTACATCCCAGAATTAAAAGTTACATCCCCAGAACTAATTAGTGATTTTTCATCAAAATATAATCATGTGAAATCTTGTTGTAAAGATTTAATTGTTACGAATACAACGGTGTAATCGGATTATAGATCGGATAAGTAATTTAAGAGAAATTTATAAGAAGAAAAAATATGCATAGCATAATAGCAAAAACTACTTGTATGTATGTCTGTAATGCTACTAGTACTTCTCACGCAGGCTTTGTCCAGCAAGCCAGCCACCTTGTCCCCCGATGAGTACGTTCTTCCTCGCCGACGTGCTGCCACGCGTCCATATATAGATTTCACGATAAGTCCTATATAGAAAAAATCTGAACCAGACACAGTACAATGTTTGTTTGTTGTTTTTTTTCTTTTTTCTTTGCCTTTCTCCATCGGAAACAAATTCCATACTAGGACAATACTGTAAGCACAAGCAAATCTTTGTCTCCTAAATGTACAGTGTTCACATATGTACGGGCATATATATCCTTTATATTCAAAATTTTTATGAGTAAATTGTTTTTCTATGAGGACTCTTTCGTTCAATTTACACCGTTATAATCTAGACCCATCCTTTTTAATCAATGGTCTATAACTTTCCTTTTTTCAACTAATATAGGAATTTCTAGACTTCGAGAGCAAACGTGGAGGCATTTTATATTATTTTATTAAGATAATAGATTCCCTGCCTTTTCCTGAGTTCCACTGTCACATTTGAATTTAAATCTCCGTTCAACATCCTATCAATATTGACCCAACCAATTCCTGCGAAAATTGATTAAAACACTTCTATGCTTGTTGGGCCACTACTCCTCTCTTCGGCCCACACTCTTTCTTCCTCTTTAGCCCAGCTCCACCACCTGGTACCTCAGGGTAACAACTAACAAGTCCGATACCCCCGATACCGGACTTGTTACCCTAAGGTACCAAGTGGTGGAGTTGGGCTGGAGAGAAAAAAAGAGTGTGGGCCGAAGAGAGAGAAGAGAGGGTACGGAACAAGGGATCCAACGTGTTAAGGGGCTCGAGCCCCAGCATCCATCATGTTGGATCCGCCTCCTGACTTGCTTTGTAATTCGCTAGTCATTTTGTGTGTGTGTGTGGGGGTGGGGGGTGGCAGGGTTGAGCAATGTCGTGACACGAACCAATGGGAAAGGAGGGGGCAACGAGGAATGACAAAAATGTTCGTCGTATAGCCGTTCTCTAAATATATATTTTGAAAAACACGTAAGATTAAATCAATCAATGGTTACATAGAGATTATAGAAGAAATTCTACGTGTCAACTAAAAGGGGAAATAAAATATTTTTTTGATAAATCTCCAACTAAATCTTATCATTAGTAGTCTTATTTGAAGGTGTTATTCGGAGCAACATATTGACTCCGGTTCTAGGTGTAACTTCAAAGGTGTGAAGAGGATGTCGAAGTCATTTCTTGTGCATGTCAGAAGAAGTTTTGGCTATGCACTTTTTCACAAACTTTGGGTGGAGATTTTGCGATAGGCTTGCTTAAATAAATAAGCTAATATATCCTGTTTATTTTTCATTCATGCCTTTGTGTTCTGCTGCCCTTATTTGTTAGCGTGTGGGTGCTGTTTCATAATATTATAATAAGTGATTGTAGTATGTTGAAGTCAAAGCCCTCTTTGATCCATTATCTGAAAAAAGTGAACCAAAAGGGGGGGAAATTGATCTGATACAAACTTCCAGTACATCCGAACCTAATTGACAAGTTTTTTCAGACGCCTCCGAAAACTGAAGGCACGAAACGGAGTGTCAGCACAAGTTTTAACTGATATTACGTGCTCACGGCAGAAATTGAGAGTAATTTTCACGGTGGATGGAATTCCTTCTTCGTTAGTGTTGATATATTGGATATTGGATCTCAGAATATCACCTAACATTCTCATGGCTTCTGACGCAACCTTGATGTTGGCTTGTAGATTTTCTGTAGCTCCTGCTACATCTAATAGCTTATTTTTAATAGACCTCTGTATATCATCAAGAGCAGACATGTTTATTCTGCATCCTTGGACGAGATATTTGAGGATATTTAGATAACAATTTGCAAGGAATGCTTTAGAGGTAGCCCTTTCATCTGTACGAGCCTTCATTGCAATAGCAGCAAGAGATGTAGCCTTCTCCCGTACTCTAGCTTCAAAACGACCGAATGTAAGTTCCATTAGAGACAATGATTGCCATCCAATATCAAGTCTATCATGCAACTCAAGGAGATATTGTTCTGACGTCCAGAATGCTTTGGTAGGAGGAGCTGCTCCCAATCTTTCCAAAGACCTTGAGACACTGAAAAGCACGGATCGCAAGCTCTCAGCATATGGAATTTGTCCTACGGAAGCCATACATATAATCTGTATAAATAATAAGCTGGGTTGGGTTGGGTTGGGTGTGATCAGGGTCTGGAGCGGCACAAAATAAAAGATGACGGCAAACTTTGAAGACGAGACGACGATCGAGATTATATGGCGATGGGGCGGAGGAGATGGAATCGGAATAGGATATTGCATGTTTCCGTGTTAGGTCGTCTCCCTTGCATGCCGAACTGGACTCGAGGCGTTCCTCATCTTGGGCCAGCGGCGGCGACGACGGCGTCGAACTTCTCGTTCCCGGAGATGTCGCCGGCGGCCAAGATCGCCGAGGTCTCCTCTCACTCTTCTCTCTCACCTTTCCACTTTCTATTTCTATCTTACCTACTCCTCTTTCTTGCCTACAGCATCAGAATGAGAAGGCCATTGAGGATCATGAGCTTGCGGCACAGATGGAGGAGCCCATGGTTCTAAAGCTACAAGACGACGAGGTTAATTCCTTGAAGCTCAAGCTCGTGGATTATAACAAGCAACAGCTGGCACTCAGAGCAAAAGCCAACTCCATCAACCAAAAGAAAGAGGAGAAACTCAGAAATTGTGCTCACATTGCAATCCTATTCCTGCTTTCACTGTAGCACTATAGATTTCACTTGACCAAATGCTGTTCTAGGTATAATTGGATTAAAAAAACAGTCTGAAACTCTCATTATGCTTGACATTTATTCCTAAGCAGTCCTGTGAATGTGAACAATGAAAATGATGAAATTGCCCTCACTCACTTGCTGAAATTGTGGAAAAAACGATTCAAATTCTCCGTTTACATTTATGCTTGACATTTATATATAAGCAGTGCTCTGAATGTGAACAATGAAATGATGAAATTGTTCACCCTGACTTGCTCAAGTCGTAGAAAAAACTATTTCTCACTAACCGCTTCGTTTTTAGTTCTTTCATTTTTTCCTTTATACAGATCTCTGAAGCAGATTTCGAATTGACCTATATATTCCCCTAATTGTCTATTGCTGTGACCAGAATGATCAATTCTGTTTAATTGTCTGAATTGCTTGAGTATTTAATTTGTTCCCCCTTGTGGACTGCAATGGTTTTCATCTTCTATATGTTTTATCTTTAAGCGCTCATCCAGGTAATTTGTATCTGTCCTCACAATCTGAAACTGAAATTGAAGGGATATTTTGGTGTTTATGTATTCTAAAACTCTGCCATAAGATTGCGAGAACATTGAGAAACTTTGTAAGATTACATTATTTTTTGCATGCACAACTAGGACTGATAAGTCTGTTTTCAAAAGTTGCAGTTATTGCACAATGCTCTATCTTGAGAATATTGTATTGTTCATTCTCCACATTAGAAGATGCACTTGCACTAGTTAGTATCTTATGTGCAACTATGCTAGTGCCATTTGGAAATGTATGCAAACTTGAACTGATCAGACCAGCACTTGAGCACTATGTTCTTTTGTTGTAAAAGATACCACAATGCCCTTGAAGAGAAGAAAGCAGCTCGTGCTGAGTTGAAGATCGCCGAGAAGATAGCAATGCAAAGTGTTCAGGAGAAAACTGCCACTTAAGCTACTCTTGTTCTACTCTTCGTTGCAACACGTAAGCTAGAACAGCATATAGCAAAGATAGGGTTCCTTCATTTGCTTCTATTCTGATTTGGTTTCCTGATATTCCACTGTACTCTTTGGATAAAACGTTTGCTGTGGTTGGTGCCTTGGTGGGGCTGAATTGTCACAACAGTGGCACACCTCTTCACTGTGATGCTTTACCAGTAGTAGGTCCATTAATAACTGCATTCTATACCGTCTCCATTTTGCAGGCTTATGAAAAACCGTCAAAGCATTTTTCCAAAATCCAGGCTTTACAAGAACAAGTATGGACATCTGAAAAGCTAGTTTTCATTTTGGTACTGGATTATTCTTAAGATGAAATTCTATTGAGTCTTTTATTTATGTCTGCTGTTAGGTTACTGCTGCTAAAACTCTTGAGAAAGAAGTCAAAGCACGCAAAGCTAACACAGTACAAAGTGATTAGGTTATAAAATATGCTTTATGATAATTTAAGTAAAAACAGGAGAATTTATGAAATTTACTTCAATTTTATATTTCAAGAGTATTTGCATTTGAAAAGTCAAAACTTGTAGCAATTATCGGAGATATAGGAGGGGTTAAAGGATGAAGCTCGAAAATGATCTTAATGAAATTGGTGCTTCTTAATGGGCCAAAGTTGTTGAACTTTATCGTTGTGTGGATACTGGGTGAGCTATTACAAACATTATTTGGTTTGAGTTGAAATAGATTTTGACCATTTCGTTGTCGATTGATAGTGTAAATATACACCGACAAGATTGTGGATACCTCGACTAGAGACACAAGAGGTTTTGGCCATTATACATCAATACATGGATAAAATTTTTGCAATATATGGAATCACCTTCGATATTGATGATGGGGTCCACTTGCCGATAACATTTAGTTGCTAATGCGTGATCTCTCCTTATTTGCGCGATGTTTTCTGTAATACACCTGACGTCCAGACAAGCACATTTTTAGCAAGTTTCTGTAATCCAGGGAGCTCTACTCATGTCCGATGACGCCTTCACATGGACGAGATATTTCCTCGCCTTTGTAGCCTCTTATGTTCTATCGCCCCCCGCCAATTCTAAAATTGTACGCACTCTATTTAGCATGTAGCAAATCTTTTCATATACTTCCTAAAACCTCTTCCCATAGAAAATATACCAATAAACCCACGCATCTAAACGGCTTGACACACACCGATCTAAACGGCTTGACACACACCGCACCACCCTAAACCAGCTTGTCGAAACAACCAACCCTACCATCTATGCCCATTGCACTAATCTCAAAGCAATAACTCTCCCAATCCCCCAACTTTTAGACAGCAGCAGTGGTGGTGGTGGGCTCTCCTGCTGGCCAACCCCAAAGTCCCAAACCCCAGCTGCAATCCCCACAAGAGAGTGCAGAATAACACCCAGAGAGAGAGAGAGAGAGAGAGCAACAGAAAGAAGGGCAGGGCGTGGGGGGTTGGTGCCAGATGCCAGCACCACACGAGAATGGGGCCTCTCCATCTCCAATCTCCCTTCTTCCTCTGGTCCCTACCTCCACCACCACCTCCCCCTCCTTTCCCACCAAGCAACACGCCGCCGCCGCCGCCGCCTCCGCCTCCTCTCCCACCGCCGCCGCCTTCTCCCTTCTGCTCCGGGCTACCATTGCCGCCCCCATTCCCTCCTCCCCCCGGCGCCATCCGATTTCCGCTCTGGCATGGGCCCACCACCACGATCCCCGCCGTCGGGTCTCCCGTCTCCGGCGTCGCCTCCTCCGGGCGGGAGTCGTTGCGCCGTTCGCCGACGACGCCGAGGAGCGGGGGGAAGTGGGACGGGGGATGCCATTTCGTCGAGCACCTGCCGCCCGGAGGAGGCGTCGCGGCGGCCTTCTCGTCGGGATCGGGAGACGCCGCGGCGTCCCCCTTCGCCGGCGTCCTGCCGGAGTTGCTCCCGCCTAAGAAGAGGTTCCTCCGGTTCCACCCCTACGCCGCCGCCTGGACGATCCAGGAGATGGCCAATCGCATCGTCGAGGGCGTTCGTGTTCCGTCTGCCATGGCGGACGAACACGACGGCGATGGCGACGGCGACGGCGACGACGAGGGGCTTCTGCGGGCGGAGCTGCGGCGGCTGAGCATCGTGCGGCGGCCGGCGCTGGTGCTGACGAAGCGGCTGACGCCGTCGGACATGAGCCGCGAGAGGGCGCGCCTCGCGCTCCCGGAGTCGCTCGTGAGGGGCTCGCCGCTCATGTCCATGCTGACGCCGCCGGAGCGCCACCTCGTCCTCACCGGCGAGAACGGCGGGCTCCCGGTTCAGGCGTTCGACCGTCTGGGCCGCACCTACCGCATGTCCCTCAAACGCGACCGCTCGCCGACATGCCGCACGTTCCGCCTCACCGGCCAGTGGTCCCTCTTCGTGTCGCGCCACGCCGACGCCATGGCGCGCCACGGCGCCGCCGCCGCCGACGACGACGACGCATTCGTCGAGGTTCGCGCGTTCCGTCCCCCCGCATGGCAGGCACGCCTCGAGTCCCGCGGCGAGGGCGGCCTCGGCTTCGCGCTG
>CM002476.1:5887139-5901639 GCA_000325765.3 Leersia perrieri
GGCCGTGGACGACGGCGGCGCGTTCTGGAACTACCGGGAACGCGGCGCGGCGGATGGCCTCCTGCATCTCGCCGGCGCCGCTCCTCGGCCTGACGGCGGCGGCGGCGGCGACGGCGACCTACAGATCAGGGTGCCATAGGTGGATTGGATGGACGCCATGATCGTGATCTCCATCAATTTGCAGCATATGCAGGCGGAAGAAGAGTATAGTACTCCGTAGTGTTTAGACTTGATCATGTTTAGTTACAAAATGGGAGGCCTGTTTAAGTTAAGATGATCATGAGCCTTGGCGTAAACAAAAAGGTTTTTGTGTTTTGCTTAATCCGTCGCGTCGCAACAGGGTTTTGTTTAGGCGTAGCTTAGAGTGATCATGGATGGTACTTGGGTTGCAGTGCTGTTGTTGCACAAGCGGATTGAAGACAATGCAATGGTCTTGTGTGGTCTTGTACTTGTGTTGTTTATACACAAGGAATTAGGACCAGTGATAATGACTTTTTTGAGCTAATGACTCCTGCCTGGCGTATGAAGGCAAGGTGGTTAGATGGCTTTGGTTTTTGGATCTAGTTGTAAGTTGTAACAAGTGTGGTGAATCAATCAGGCCGTGTGCTGATGACTGGTAATGGATGCATGGAATCAATGCTAATTCCTTGTTTGTCCCAGATTGATGTGCTTAAGTGGTTTTCTCCATCTACACTGACAATACAAATTAACGTAGAACAACGTAACTACGTCGTAATATGTGAGCTAGCTAAGCTAAACTATCTAGACTTGCTATGCACATGAAGTTGCCTCTACGAGCACTTCCATCTCGATCGACCTTCTTTCTACACGTAACATAACATCAGAAACTAAACAGGACGTACAAATGACTTGATATACCGCCTTGAGAATAGGCATTTCTTTCATCATAGGAGTTTATTGGTCAACAGGTTCAGCCAGTGCTAGCATCCATACGCTACTCTTATCTACCCTAAAACAACAGAGAGAGATGGTTAACATTCCCTGCAGTTAGCAAGCAGACTAATCCCACTGCCACTGACTAACTTGAACGGCATTACGGAGGCCCACAGGTTGCCCACAATTCTTCTTCACCTTCTCGGCGAGAAACCTGCTGGTGTCAGCGCCCTTCACGTTGAACTCCATCAGGAGCTCTTCGAACAGCGTCTTGAGGTCTTCGTTAAACTTGCGGCCTCTAAGCACCTTGTCCGGCTGTGGTTTTAGCGCAGTGGCGACCGCGCTGCTGCTGGTGGATGCTCCTGCGTCGCCGGAGCCGTACTTCGGCTCTTCTTCCTCGTCAGGGACTACCGACCCGACTCTGTTGCCTTCCATGTAGTATCTGCATGCTGCAAGAATGGTGTGCCCACGCTCCCGGAAGTGACTGGTTACAAGGTCTGCAAAATGCTGCGAGGGGCCAAAGAGAAGAGTGGTTAGAGAAACTTGATTTTTGTTCCACTTTTGTGAAATACTCATTTGTGTGAAAGTATATGGGAAAAGGGAGAATACAAATGTTAAAAATATGAAGTAGGATCATTTTGGAAACATAATCCAGCATCAAATTAAAGTGAAATCATGAACAGAGCAAACTTCTCTATTTCATCGTCCACCTATAGTCATTATCTTTCAAGACAACCCCTTCATCAATTTCTATGTTCTGCGTGCTAATCTTAATCAGTATATGGCAGTCACGGCAACGTATGATCATGTCACAACTCAAGTATTGTTTATTGTTTACTATGTAGGAACTAGGAAGGTTGCATTGATGTCACAAATATCCTTTCTTCTCAGGAAAAATTAACAAAGATATTACCTCTGGAGGCCGCTTAAGTGAGTACAGCATCGTCCTGCATGAGTACAGAAATACGTTGTCATTGTACTCCATAGAAACCCGCTCTGAAGATGTACTATTGGCGGAGGATGCATATGCTGGTTCGTTGAAGTAAGGCTTCTCATTCAAAATGAGAGCTTGAATGGAGACAAGCACTTGGAGCATGGTCGACTGAGATGGATTCCACATCTCACAACCACTACCTTGCCAGGTACCAAGGAGACTAAGGCAGACTTTTCCACAGTTGTACAAATTTGGGTTAATCCGAAGTCCGCCAGAGTAGTAGTATACTGACTGCAACACCATCAACAACAGAAAATTCAACAAAAAGGTGAACATGTCATAAAAGCAGTGCTGAAACTTAGGGATATACCGGAGGACGAGAAGGATAAGACGAGGTATATTGAATATCAAAGAAGAAGAGTCCATCATGGTACGGTGTTCCCTTAGGTCCGACAATCGCAGCCCTAAGAAGGTCCATTCTATCTTCAGCAACACGGACATAAATAGATGCTGCATAAAAGAAAAATAATATCAGAATTTAGATTTCCACAATGAGAGAATAGACCAAAAGAAAGTGCAACAAATAAAGCTACAGTCCATTCTATTTCACATACAGTTTTTTTTCCTTATATGTTCAGGGTCTATGAGTTACGCATGAGAGAAAGGATGATCAATCCTAACATAAGCATCTTTCAGAAACTGGTACCAGATGATAACGGTATAACCAATTCACTTTTTTCAAACTTACTGTAGGATTCCCAATAACTTTTACAGACAAAAGGCAGGTGAACAGCATAACACAAACAACATATGGAAACTTGAGAACTGGCAGTGTCATAATGATAGCCACGCTCAAAGATTTCTAAGATTGAGAAGGAAAATAGCTATATTAACCTCCCACTAGATGGTAGTAAAAGATAATCATTTGTGCAGGCAGAAATACATAAGTTCCACAATGAGAAAAAAACAAATAAGAGAAAAGGAGAGGAAAAAGGCATCACATCTACATGGCGCCTTATAAAAAGGACAGGATGGAATACTAGTTTCTCAAAGGGAAATTTAGGTCATGTGCTCAAACTATGAACAATTCACATGGCACTTATATGACAAACATATAATCAATAAGTTCATGCAGGGAGCATAGTCGATGTTTATGCTTGATCATTGACCAACAAAATATTAGCACTAATGGCATCAAGATGATGGTTAGAGTGTGAAAGGGGTTAGTTTTTTTCCTGTTTGTTGGGGTTGGTACTTAATGATCAACTCACAGGTTAGTCATGCAGAAAAGAAACTAACTCATTATGCAAGTAGGCAAATAGCTAACCTGGTAAATCTTTCTCTAAAAGTTTCCAGTCTTGCTGAATTTTCTTCGTCCATTCTCTCTTTGTCTGAAATAATGTAAATTGTAAACATGGAAAAAATACGAGATACATATCTAAAACAAGCATAAAACAAAAGCAAGTACTCCTAAGCAACAAATTCAACTTACCCCTTCCCCTGATATTGCAGCATAATGATGATCAGAGAAATTTTTAACAGTGTCGAACTGTTTGAACAGCTGAGATTTATTTGCCTTTTCATCTTCAATTGCTAATTTGGAACTACTTTGCACTTTTTTACTTATAATTTTCTGAAGCCAAGGTACAGTAGCCTCCACACCTGGAGGCAAATCCAAATCATCAAATTTATCAGCAAGACGTTCGTTGAAATATTCGCCCCCATCAAATTCGTAATCACATCCATCGCCATCATCATAAATGCAATCGTCCTCCTCCAGAAAGTAATCTTCTTCCTCATTTTCTCCATTATCAAAATCTTGAAGCTCTGGTTCTGACATTTGCAAAGAATTACTTGTGCTCGATCCAACTTGGTCATTAGAAGAATCCTGTTGAATATTATGTTAGTGTAGAATAATAATAATTGGCTAAACCAGTAGTCATATCACCTAACGACAAATGTATCGAAATAATTTGCCCAATGAATTGACTCTCCACTAAATCCCCTATGACAAGAAAATTTACAAAAGAAAAGGCAAGACCAGCTGACTTGAAATCTGCAGCAGATAGATGTATGAAGTGGGCGAATAATTTGTATTTTGGGTGTTTTGTCCAGCCACTTGCTCTGAAGGGGTGTCATCCTGTGGGTGTAAAAGCTTCAATTGGGGCAAAAGATCTAGTTTTCACTCAAACATGGAGCTAATAATCAAATATATCAACTTTCTGCAAATAATAGATGACCTACTAGCTTTGGGGAAATGATCAATTTCCTCAAAATTCTTTGTATTCATTTACCCCACTACCTTAAATAAAATTATAAAATGGTTTTCAGTACTCAAATAGGGAAGATAGAAAGGTGCTGGTCAAAATTGTGAAGTGTGGTTGCACTTCCGATTACTTGCAGAAGCCAAGATCAGAGTAATGGGTTATGGCTGTCATTACACCAATCAACCCGAAAAAATACTAGATGCTGCATGAATGAATGAATCTGTAATCCCCTTGATTCGGAAAAAATCCCTCCGTTTCATAATGTAAGATTCGTCTTATTCAAAAATTTAGTGCAAATATAAAAAAGGCTAAGTCATGTTTAAAGTACTTTTGATAATAAAGTAAGTCACAAACAGAACAAAATAAATGATACTTCCACATTTTTTTGAATAAGACAAATGGTCAAACGCTGCAAGCAAAAAAATCAAAACATCTTACATTATGAAATGGAGGGAGTAACATATTGACTACCTATTATTTGAGTGTATTCAACCCCTAATTTAGTTGAATTTCCCCATTGTCGGATGAAAACACAATGGATTATATTTACCCCTCCAGACATATAGAACCAAAACAGTAATCCCACCTTTCCTCACTAAGCCGCCATTGCACACAATCCCCAATTCCCCATGCCTCTTCGCTCGCATGATGCTCGGTGAGCACGTGTGTGCCTGTAATGCACCACAGTGCCATCACCGGCAAGCCAACCAGCCTTCACAACTGCACGACACGGCTTAACCTATGCCACTGCCCCACACCGCTTTCTTCTTCCTCTCCGGCGTCACCTGATTCCCCTCCTCTGGAGGTCCGCGCGATACCAGAGCTCAGCGGAAACCGTGCGCGCGAAGACCACTACCCAAAACCAAAACCCAAACCCTAGTGCTAAGATCGAACCTGCCCCCAACACGAAAAACCCCAAATTCCTGACTCGCCCGAACCCCCCTAAACGCGATGTACCACGATAACTACCGGAATCACCGCCGCGATTTCAATACCGCACATTGCGCTCGTCACCAAGCAACTAACGCTGAGATCACCAACCCGGGGAAAGCGAAATTACGGGGACGAATTACGGAACAGGCCGGGGTTAGGTGGATCACGACCTGGCACCGCTGCCGCTTCTGCTGCTGCTCCTGCTGCTGCAGCTGCTGCTGGGAGGACGAGGAGGAGGAGGATCCCCACGCCGCCACGTCCGCCGCCCAGCACGACGACGACGAGCTCCCTTGCCCCACGCCGACGTACCTACAGGAAGGAAGGAACAAACAATCCCCAAGCCCGATTGAGTTCGATTACATTACCACTAAACATCAAAAAATTCCCCCCAAAAAACGCGGGGACGAAACAGGACGGGGAGAACCCCCGCGTCTGCGGCGGCGTCGGCGGGGAGGAAGGGGGAGGGGGCACCACTCACCGGAAGTCCATGGCCGCCGCCGGCGACGGCGGAGGAAGAGTGCGGATTGCGGTGCGGCGCGGGCGAGGCGGACGGCGAACGGAAGAAAACCGTGTGCTCGTAGCGATTTTTATACGCCCGAGTCGCAGACTCGTTCGAGTGCCACGGGCGACAGTAACGGACGCTGACTCGTGGGCCCGGAGACGCGGGATCTCTCTCCCTGGCCCACCAGTCAGTGTGCGTGACGCGGCGGGATTCGGCAGAGGCGACTCCGACGATTCGAGTCGGGAAACTGACCCGGCTGCTGCGACGGTGCAGAGTTGGAGTCCATTTGTGGGCCCGTTTTGTCAGGGAAGCCTGGTCGTGGTGGGCCCGTGGTTAGCAGCAACCTAGGATCTTCGTGGCGCGGTCCCCCTAGGAAGGACTGCTGCCGTTTATTCGACACGTGGTTGCGGATGAGTAGGAAGGGTACGGTTTGGCAAGTTCTGCCAACAGATTGGTGCGACACAGGCTGGCAATTTATCTTGTTCTTATAAAAACTAAAAATTTGGTTCGTTTAATATACATATATTACTGTTACCTTTGCGTTAAAATGTAGCAACATTTGACTTGATAGAACTATTGGTCTGTTTGGGAGGCCGGCTGCATACCTGCAGTTGGATAGCCACTGCGCTGCAGCTAAGCACAGACACTTATTATGGTTTGCGTTGGTTTGCTACTGTAGCAGGACAGATGAACATGGCCTATGTATGATACATTGTATTATAGCAAAGTTTCTATTAGCTCAAAGATTGCTATATTTCGAAACCGAGCAGGAAACTACTACTTTAGGGTTCTTTTGGAACAAATGAATTTTTTGGATATTTTGCAAGATTGGATTCATATATGGTCTTTTGGAATGAAGGAATGGCTCTTCCAAATTCATTCGAGATTCAATTGATCGCCTCAAAATATATGAATTTTCAAGGATTTTCAACATGAGATTCAACCAAAAAATTGTTTGTGCTTATCACTCTTCCAATTGCCGTGTTTTACCTGCGGCCCTTCCAAACGTTCATTCATCTAATATTTGTATGTTTTTAACCCGTAGGATGTAAAATATTAGGGGATTTCATTCCTGAGTTTTGTTTTCTATTCATGTGTTTTGGAATCTAGTTCCAAAGATTCCCTTCATATTGGGATGTTTATTACCACTCCATCCATATTATATTACAAGTAATTTTGACTTTAGTCAAAAATCAAAAGCTTCACTTGGACTAATTTATAGAGAGAAATACTATATTTCCAACACAAGAAAATATATTATATTTTTTTTAATTAAACTAATTTGGTATTATAGAGATTGGGTATATTTGTCTACGAACTTGGTTTTAGGTAATAGTTTTGACTTTGACTAAAGTCAAAAACACTTTGATATTGGACTGTTTGCTTTAAAATTTTCAAATGTGAAACCATTCCCGATGTACTCAAAACAACTTTTATACACAAATTTAAACAAGTTGCCATTTTTATAGGATGGGGTTGCCGCCAAGAAACCAGCGTACAGTGGTTAAACTAAAACAATGGCTATTCAAAATTGTTAAATATTACTCCCTCAGTTCCACATTGCACATTGTAAGAGTTTTTAGCCCATCATTTCTTGTCTAGATTCATCAATATCCATGTAAATATATACTCATATATGAAGCAGATACATTGATCTATGCATAAATTCATTTGAGAAAAAAAACTTGTAACATTGAACAGACGAAGTATAATACAGCTAAATATTAGCTTGTCCATTGTCCAACATAATCTAAACTACTCAGGCACTTCGACATGTGATGTGAGCATTCATCATACATGAGGTATTATTATTCCCGTATGGCACCTGTTATTAACGTAGCAAGCTTTACAATTCCCGTCAAAA
Source organism: Leersia perrieri (assembly GCA_000325765.3). NCBI lineage: Eukaryota > Viridiplantae > Streptophyta > Magnoliopsida > Poales > Poaceae > Leersia > Leersia perrieri. The sequence goes on from CM002476.1 coordinate 5,894,534, forward strand.
GAACCAATATGTTGTTGTACAGTAGCAAAAACAAAATCCCGCCTGAAAGAGCAATCTACAATGTCTGACTCATTAAAAGAGAGAGAAAAAGACAGGCACCAAAAGAATCTGAGAAGGTAAGTACAGTTTATTTCAACATAAAATCGACCTTTGTCTAGATACATAATACAACACAATCTCCCGTTGTGAATCTTTCCTTGGTGATATGTTGCAGCACACCATGCAAAACCTGTCGTGCGACTCATCCAGCTAATCAATGGAGCTCTGACAATTGAGCAAAGTTTGGACAATCCAAGCAATTGTGTTGTTGCTACAGTCTGGGCAGACTCATGGCTTTTCGGTCTACTTTTTTGAACCACGTGCTGCTGCAAGATGATCCTGGAAGAAACTAGAGCTATTAACAGAGGATGGTGTTTCATATGTCATGAACTGTACTAACACATCTTATGCAACTAGCATAAATTCATAGTTTGAGTTCTCACCCATTCTTAGCCTTGCCAAATTTTTGGCAATGTAATTGATATTGCCAAAAAATTGGCGAAAATTGGTTGACCATGTGTTTGGTTTGCTACCAATGTTGCATTTTGCCTATGAACTCAATTCAACCAGGCCAAACAATTTGGCAACGCCACTTTTTGGCCAAACCAACTGGGTGACTAATTTTTGGTTACCTTTTTTTGTATAGGTAAGCCCCCTATTTTTTTGTAATTTTTTTGGTTTTGTTGAGTTTGGGCACAAACCAAACAATGCATAGTTCCCACTTGTTATAATGGCGTAATATTAGCATATCTATAATAAATGAAAAATAAATCAGGGAATGAAAGCACATACCGAGACAAAATCAAAGGCTTTTGTTTCATCCTTCTTTGCATTGCTCATCACAGCAACATGTTGAGGTTGAGTACTTGAATTGAAGATATCAGGAAGCACAGATGCATTTCCACTGTTCATTGTATTGAAAGACGTATGTCCCAGCCCCGCATTGAAATTTCCTAGATTTTGCAGCAACTGCTGCTGCTGAGCAAGAAGAGCATTCATGGCACCATAGTTTAATTGTTGCCCAGCAAATGCTGGATTGAACAGCATCTGTGGTGGCAAGTTGTACGGCAAGGGAACCTGCTGTTGCTGATAAAAGGAGCCTTGACCAAGAATATCGGTCAATGCTGCGGAATTGGCCACATTGCTAGTCTGATTATTCATGTCAAAGAGCTGGGAAACATTGACAGTATTGTTAGGTTCTGTTTTAACTCCAGGTTGAGCTTGGGAAGTTCCATTAAGGTTCAAACCAGCCATCAAATCATTCACAGTTCCTTTGTCCTCAACCCTTTCTTGGAAGAATGGCTCAGCGCTGCTGCCAAATATATCTGGCAATTCATTCTTGTTCATTGATGAGTTATCATGCAAGGATGCCGATGTTTTTTCTTCTACCGTCATCCCTGAGAATAGGTCATTGCTATCCTTAATCTCTGCCTCATGGAATGATACATCTGCAAATGGATCACCTCCGTTACCATTACTAGCGGTGGTACTTATATTGGCAATAGGTTCACCACCAAGCAAGTCATCAACAGAAGAAGTATATGTGCTATTCCCCATTATGTTCTCGCTGCCTTCCTTAGCTGAACTTTGAGCTCCTGGGTCATCTTGATCCCCTGTATCAATCAAATCAGGCATCTGGGCAGCAGGTATTGTAGTTCTTGTTTCTGAGAGATTATTGCTTCCAGTAGATTGATCCCCAACCAGCAGATTTAAGACCTAAGGAAAGTGGGACGGTTTATTATATAGTGATATTTGGAGATAGAAATAACTATGGCCCTCCAAAAAAGAGAGAGAATTGAAGAGATGCAAATCATGTAATTTTACATAGCAATTTGTAGAAAATAAACAGTTATATCACTTTTTTTTATTAATGGCTTGCAACTTTACAGACCTTTGAAGCCTTTTCTCTGAGAGAAACCTGCGGAAGATCACAGCATCTGACAACTGACGAACTATTCTCACTGAAATATGAAGTGATAATTGAATAAGGATCTGTATCCTGTTTCCTTACAATTGCTTCCAACACACAAATCGCCTTCATGCGAACCTGAGAAGTAGACAAATATATCGAATATTTTATATAGTGTATGGAGTAGTGGAAATGCCAGGTTAGGATAAAAGGTTATCAGCTTATTGCCAATATGATCTAACTAGGTAGATAAATAATACTTGTATAAATACATACTGAAAGGTCAAACATCATAAATGCTGAATGCGCTCATTATGAACACACTCCATATTGCTAATCCTTAGTAAAAAAATAACCATTGAAATAAGTCCATATGCCCCACTAAACTTCGAATCAGGTGAAACCACTTTATTGCAAAGTTTGAGTTGTGGGTGGGTGGGTGGGTGGGTGTGGGTGGGGGGGGTATGGACTTCTTTTTTTCCGTAAAAACTGGAACATGTGATGACAAGGCAAAACATTTTGAATCCTAACCATGCTTACAATTTGCAGCTTGCTGCCTAATATTTTTTTTCCCATCCAATACGCTGCATAATAATTTTATCAAGACAAGAATGCTAACCTACTGAGTATAAATCCATAAATATATTTAGACATTCTATAAACTATATTAAGACATTCTATTAACCATGACAGTAGGGAGACGGGTGGAAAAGCCCTTGAAGTCTTTAAGTAAACATTTTTATCATGATTTGAATCCTAACCATGATAACGATTTGCTGCTCACTGCCTAACGTTTTTTTCCCCCTCCAACACGCTACCTAATAATGTTATCAAGACAAGAATGCTAACCTACTGGGTAAATCCATAGATATGCTACGACATTTTACGAACCATAACAGTAGGGAGGCAGATGGAAAAGCCCTTGAAGTATTTAACCATTTTTATCATGAAAAAAATTCATGGCACATGTTCATTTCTTACATACTGTTCTTCACATAAATTATGAACTGCAATGAAGATTGGATGCTGAGTTAAGCACCACGCTGTCTGCATACCACCCTCCATTATATACAGCTCAAAACTTCTAATCATACACAATATGAGCAGAACCTGAGGACGGTCATGACCATATCCTTGTGGTAAGAAACTAAACCAAATCTTTTTCCCCAAATATATAATGTTTTTCTGTTTGATATTTTGAAATCTTAAGATCCGCTTATTAAATTCCAAACAAATGTGCATATGCAGTATCTATCTATTATCCTATCAAAAGATCTTACATTTAAACTGCAATATAAGAAAATAAATTGATTTGGCCATGCAATATACACGAATCATTAGTCAGAAGAGGTAAAACCAAAGTTTAGACTTTAGTTTTACCCCCTTCAGTTGCAGCTGTGAGCATTCCAAAGTAAAATTAGACTATCAAAAAACATCGTAAAGTCACCTGCCACAAAGGAGAATTCAATTTGTTCTCAAGGGCACGGCTCAATGCAACTGCATCCAATTTGGTGGCTTCTGTTAGAAACATCTGCAGAGCATCTCGAGTTGGTTGCAACCGCACACCACTTGCAGTCGCAATTGTCTCCAAAAGTCTCTCCTCGCGAGTCTTAACCCCTGGTTGACTTGAACCGGTATCATCGGTCGGTGCAGAACTGGATGGACTAGGACCCCATGAACCAGAAGTCATGTTCTTTGAGTTACCAGATGAAGAACGGCTCTCGCCTTGAATTTCACTTGGATCATACCTACCATACTTATCTGTTTCTGTCGTCAGTGACCTACGTAGGTTTGGGCTCTTGTAAGGGCCACCATTATCATTCGTTATCATTGATGAATGAGAAGCAGCAAAGTTGGTCAAGCCTTGTTTAATGGAAGCACTGCCAATGCCCACCACTTCACTTAGCTCACTAAGGAAAGATTTTTTTTCATCTCTTGATGGCTCAAAATTAGTATTTCCAAAACCCTGTATGCGCTTGCCGAGGCCTTCTGTGGCAACAGCAGGTTTAGGGTCCTCTGTGGAGAAAACAGCAGCGATAGCTTCATTTGCAGTTTCACGGACAGCCTTATTAAGAGAATCCCCTTTCAAAGGGTCAGGTTGTCCCTTGTAGTGAACAAGCTGGCGCATAGCTGCTGAGTGCCGTTGCATTTCCCGCTTGAAATCAGTACCAGACTTCCCAACAGCATATTTAATCAACCGCAAAGCCTGAAGAACAAGCGATAGAAAAGGTTAATACAGACGCAGAAGCCTATGTCCCCAAAATATTAAATAACACTGTACAATTAGCCATAAGTTATGTATGCTTTCATTTAAAAACATTATCGAAAACATTATGGTATATTCTCCGATATATGCAGGCGAGTACCAGATGATGATTGCAAGAGGTGATGCACCCATTGCTCAGCACTGGCAGGAATCTTAAGTACAAAGCCTTAGCAAAGCAGTAGTATGCGCAAAAGTAGCATTTAGTTCACAGAGAAGGGCTATACAGAGGGCTGGTATATGAGATCAGGAACATGCCATGAATAGAAAGCAATTTGTTTTCAAAATGAAATTAGTAGCCACAAGTTCTAGTCTGAAAACAGTTAGCTTATTCTTATGTAGGTGGATTAACTTAGTACTATTCCTACGTTAGAAAAATTCAAAGGCTATGAACGGCTTGTTTTAACCCTCCTTTGTCCATGGGTATTAAGTGGGTTAAACCCATAAAACCGCCCGTTGAACCCAAATCAAATGTAGACACTGTAGCTTAGAGAAACTCCTTATATTAGACTGTTGCTACAATAATGTTTGAAGTTTATATTAGCCAATCAAGGTCTCTTCTTGTGAAACAGAGTTCACCAAAAACAATCATACCAGCCACTAGGGTTTCACTCAATTTGGAACAGTTTCATGAAAGAAAGTTGGATGGAGATTAATATTCTTGGTTCTCTAAGAATTAGAACGGTAATTGTTTCTTCAATTGATAGGAACTACAATGCATAAATCCATTCTAGCTAACTTGCATACACAGTAATCTGCCATCTGTTTTAATGTATGTACTGGGAGCCTGGGAGGCAAAACATCAAATCCAGATGCGCAAGGAATGCTGGCTACTAGAGAAATTTGTTGCCACTTTGCAGTGATGAAGAAAGAAAATGTATCCAGGTTTTCCCTTATACCTTCACTAAGGCACTACTCCTTTTATGCCTAGCGGGTGGGTCACGCTACCAGCCTACCAAGAACCATTCATTTTAAAAAATTGCAATTCCCCATGTTTCACAATTTCCCTCATCAAACCCACATCTAGAAGGCCAAAACAAAGTGCGTGAACCAAAATAATCACGGATTATCTTCAACAGTGTGTTTTCCACCAACTCATCAGCAATCCAGAAGGCAGGCACGCATGAACTAAAAACAATCACAAATTATCAATCACTCCCCAGTACCCACATAAGTGAGCCGTCCCTCGACCATTCAGAATTCGCATGCTCCAAGCATCAGAACCGTGTGACCTCATAACTAGTAGTAATCAGTTCAAAGCAATCTCCACGAATAGCCAAAACGATCGATCGATCGATCGACCAGCTAGCCCCAGATCACAGAAGGGGGGAATATGAATAGAAGAGGGGAAAGGGGAAAGAGACCTTCTGCTTGACGACGGGGCTCTTGCAGTCGAGTCGCTTGAGGACGAAGTCAGCGACCTCCTTGACGATGCTGGCGTCGGAGGCGCGGAGGAGCTCGCAGATCTCCTCGAGCTTGTAGACGGGGGCCACCTTGTCGTCGTCCGCCGTCACGCCGTCCACCATCCGCGACCGCCAGTACGACTCCACCGCCCGCCGGCTCTGATCCATCGCGCGCGCGCTCTCTTCCTTCCTCCGATCGGAGACGGCGAAACCCTAAAGCGAGGTCGCCGGATCTGAGAGGAGGGAGGGAGCGAGGGAGGCGGCGGTGGACCGGGTCTGGGAGGAGGGAGGCGGGGCGGGTGGGCGGCGCGGATGAGCGGCACGTGCGGGAGGGGAGAAAGGAGGAGGGCGTGGGTAGGGTGGAAGAAGCTTCTAGTGTCGGGTCAGGTTCAGGTCAGGGAAGGGCGGGGAGTAAACGCGATAAACCGTTTCGCTTTCCTTTCCTATGTGGCGGGGAGTGACAACGGGAGGCGAGACAGGGGTTAGCAGACCGAGACTAGAGACTGAACCGAATGCGTCATGATTAAAAAAAAAAAACAAACAAAACCGAGACCGTACCGAATACATCTGGATAAAAAGACCGAGACCGATAATTTTGGGTAATGTATCGGACGGAGAAATCGAAAGACCAAATTATTTGGGTCTGGTCTTGCTCCTCAGGGTATCCGAAAAGACCAAAACTATATTATATTGTCTTGTTATAATCCTTATCTTTGTGAAGTTGTGATATATTATGTAAATATATGGTTTTTTATTGTCAAAAGATGTCCTAAAAATGAAGAAATGGCGCCAAATTTCTTATGAATTTTGAACATAATCATATATTCTGAAAATTCGGTCTTAACCGAGGATGAGATCAAATCTGTCAGTCTTTATTTTTGTTCAGGACCGATCAGGCCCGAGTGCACGCATACCAAAATTACCTTGAAGACCGAAGATCGAGACCGAATTTTTCGGTCAGACCGAACGTCGACATCTAGATGAGGAGATCGCCAGTCCAGCCAAGAAGAGAAATTTGAATTGAGATCCTCTGACTTTAAAGGCTGACAAAGTCACCTGATTTTAAAGTCCAACTAGGGCTCAATCTCTAGTCCTATGAATTTGCATAGATTCAGTATAAAAAGAAAGTTGAGCCCTATGTGTCAATCATGTTTGGTTCCACCACCGTCGGCAGGGCGCAGTTGTGCTAAGATGAATAAGGAGGTAGATGGCGTCGTCCATGGACTCCTCAAACAGGAAGCATGGTAGCGTGACATGCTGCTCCTCCACGGCACCGGAAGGAGTGGAAGAAGACAAGAAGATCGGCGATGGCAGAGTCAAGATTGCGAACAAATATGTAGCGGCCGTGGAAGTAGTTGTGTCCTAAGAGGTTGAGGTTGGTGGCGTAGCATGCAAAGCTAGAGCCCGCAAAGAACATCTCCGTGGATAACCAGTTGAATATTTGCCCGTCAATTAGGAGTATTAAATATAGACTGATAATAAAACTAATTGC
>CM002476.1:5914108-5925331 GCA_000325765.3 Leersia perrieri
GTGCGGGCGCGAACGCCAATGGCTGCGGAGTGCGGACATGGCATATGTGAGCGGCGCGGAGGAGGGAGAGTAGAGAGAGGAGGGGTGGGGATTTCTTTTATATTCGGCTGACAAGTGGGTCCTATCGGTTGTCACGTGGGGCCCACATGCTACGTCAGCCAAAACCATCCACAATATTGCCAAAGGACCTATTTTGCACTGGTTTTACAAGTTGAGGGACTCGTTATACTCGGTTCTGCAGTTCAGGGACGAATATCAAACTGGGCGACAAGTTAAGGGATTGCTGCAACTTGAGTACGCTGCTACCGATCCCCTGCATGTATTGCGGTTGAATGCCACCCCATGTGGCTTCCTTTCTTCTCATGTGCTGCAAGCCTGCAAGACTGCAATCACGTGATTCTCTATACAAAGTGTAGATGACACTTTCAAGATTGATATCAGGCCCTTCACAGACGGTAGTATATATGGGTCGTGACTCTAGCCCACCACCTGAACAAACTCACGTCACGGAGGTTGTGAACCAGCGGGTGCTACGATGCTCCTCTCAACCTATAGAGGAAATGAGCAACCTCAACAGAGAATCTGTAAAGGTGGGATAAGAGAGGGAGAAGAAAAGGCAGAAAAGACGGTTGCGGAGAAGGCCATGGGTGGCGGCGAGGTCGTCGCCGTCAAATCCATCAAAGCCGCATGCCGTAGCCATCGAAGCCACCACCGTCGAAGCGCGGTCATCTCCGGCGGCGGAATCAACTTTGGAGTCATCATTTGATCTCTCGCCTGAGCGTTGCTGGCTCGTTGACCTCCCACCCGAGCGCCGCCAGCTTGTTGACCTCCTCGAGCTAGATCGCCAACTTCTCCTCACCGCGGCCACAGGGAGAGGAGAGAAGGCGATGGTGGCAGCCATTTATCCGGCAATGCTGCCGGGGTCTAGCCAGTGAGGACGACAATGGGAGCTCGTCAATTTACCACCGTACGGAGGGAAGAGGTGGCCAGAGTGGGTGGTGGTAATCAGAGGTCTCGAAGGGTGGAGGCTAGAGAGAGTAGGGATAGACGGTGGTGGGGAAAAGGGAATTGGGAAAAGTGATTGGGGGATTATCTAATTTGTTTCTCTGTAAGGGTGGTAGATGCACAATTTTGGATAAAAACGCATATACATTTAATGGTACTAAAATAAAAAAAAGGGACTGAAATTAAAATACATCAAAGGACCCGCCATAAAATAAAATAACCGATAGTTGTTCCGATTGAATTTCATGTACACTACCACCGTTGGTGACTGACATCTCAAACTGAGGTGAGGGATATATAATATCAGAGTATTTTGAGCTATAAATCAACCATTTGTCTAGATCTTGCTACTCTCATAGTCAACGGAACAAATTCATCCCAAACAACCGTGGACAGCTGAAATATGTGGCACTAATCAATTAACTTCGGCTGAGAATAATGGCAACGGCGGATCGATAATAAGTACCTGCCAGATAAAAAAAACGGATGGCTTTAGGCTCTAATATTGTACACTAACCAATTTCATGTGCTATCCTATCCAAATTTTACTATTTAGTTCCATACGCCTTACACAATTCTATTAGATCTTATTTTAAAATAAACTTTGTTAAAAATAATTTAAATAAGTCCACTCAAGTTTTCAAATAGTCAATTAAATTTATCAAAGTCAATATTATGGACTTCAATTTATACATGCATCACAAATCCTATGTAAAAGTATATGTTTTCAAAAGTTTAGTGGATCCTGATCTTCGAGACTATCAGGCGAAAAACAAACCTCTCTAAAATCCCGATACCGATTACTCCTGCCTTGGATTCTACACCGAAATGCCGGCCCTTGTTGCCATGTGAATAATCCGTCAACTACGTATATCCAGATGCAGTGGAAGCACCGTTGAGAATTAGCGCTTGTTGAACACATTACCCCTAAGAAATAGTCTAAAACCACACGTGTAACAACGTTTTTGAGTGTCAACAACACGCATGTAAGTTTCAGTTTACTGTATCTAGAGGTTTGACAGTGAGTATAAGTTGGCGGCTATAAATTTATGGGAGCTAGCTCTACATATATTTAAAAATATTTACATTCAAGAGAAAGAGGTGGGAGGAGAAAATTATAGTCAACATTACAGTGAATTAATCTATTACATATGTAAACTATATGTAATTAAACTTATCGCTAGCAAGTTGGCTTGATCTACTATATACTCTCTCCGTCCTTAGAATGTTTGACACCGTTAACTTTTTTGACACATGTTTGACTGTTCGTCTTATCAAAAACTTCTATGAAATATATAAAACTATATGTATGCATAAAAGTTTATTTAACAATGAATCAAATGATTCATACATTTTTTTAATAAGACGAGTGGTCAAACATATATAAAAAAATCAACGGCGTCAAATATTTAAGGACAGAGGGAGTATTAAAATTTGCTCTTATACTGTGTTGCGGAGCCTGATGATTAAAGTATAAGCTTATCATGTTAAACTAACATTTATATGGGGCACCTAATTGTGTTCTCTCTAGTACTAGTTCCTTCCCTATACCTGTCCGAATTGAAATGCATCAAATCCTACATCAAGCCTGCAGCTACCCCCTCCGTTGCACTATTGCATCGATCAGCTGCCGTTGCAACAACGAACGACGCGTTTGCATCACGAAGCCGTCGTCGATGCAGGCATATACGCGTTACCCACCTACCTACGTGAGCACGCGTAATTAAACAAATTAAATAGGCAAATTCATGCACGATTTAAGCCCCAGATCAATAATTGAAACAACCATAAAACCATAGTGCCTGCTGGTAACTCCACTTGGACACTTGTAGCTGGGCTGCGGTTATTTCGATCTCACCAAATCCTGAAAAATGATCAGCCCCTGGAACCACTAATGTTGAATGCTGACTGCATCCCATGTTTCCATGGATGGGACCACCCTACAAAACCTACGAGCTTGATTTGATAGATCAGTCGACCATCCATCTCACGATGGGAATGTTCCTGACGATTGATCCATTCATGGGCGGGCCCAGTATAGAGTCAAGTTATTCAAATGAATAATGATAAAAATTTTAGACAAAAAAGAATATATACAATATATGATGTATATGTGTATAAAAACTAAATCATATTTCATTCGACACAATATGTAGTAAGTGATATTATACGTCCCCAATATTAGACATTTTGCCAACAATTCTTTTACCCCTTTATTTATATTTTTGAATACCTAACCTTAAAATCTTAGGCATGTCCCTAGATACATTCATCATCGGCCCTAGCTAGATAGAAAAGTAAAAATGTCATATTTATTGCATGATATATATGTTTACATTCTTGTCATGAGATATGAGTCTTTGAGAACATTGTCTGAACAATTATCATACCCATGAAAAGAATTGCTCTAGCCATACCTGTGAGTGAGGAAGAGGTGAACTTTTAAAAAATAAGATGACAATACCATCAAGTACTATAATACTCCATATGTTTTAAAATATAAGGTGTATTAGATTATTGCATGATCTTCAGCATTATAGCTTGACTATATTTTTTATAATATATTGATAACAACTAAGAAAAAAAGCAACATGTAAAATATTTCTAAATATGAATCTAATGGTAGTATATGTTAAATTCAATTCGTAATGACAATTTTCATATATATATTGATTTTCCTTAAAAAGGGCATCTTATGTTTTTAATTATTTTAGAACCAAAGAAGTAAGTGCATTGGTTGGATGAAATATAATTTATTTGGATCCCCAATTTTTTCTAGTCCAGTGTGATCGCCACTATATATGTACTCTGCCTATTCATTATCTAGTATAAGCTAGGATGCGACTTCTAAGCCAAGAAATGATCAACCCAATTAATGACAAAAAAGGATAAAATCTCCAATGTTATAGGGGTTCAGAAGCCAAAATAGAGAAAGCAAAAAAAAAAGTTATCTAAAAAACGAAAACTTTTAAAATTTTAAATTGGCTGCATCAGACAAGCATGCATGATCTCTAACTACTTCGACCTATATATCTCTCATCGTACACTAAGGTTTCGTTTAGTTCCGCAATTGGGTTGTAAACAACGAGACGAATCTTTTAAGCCTAATTATGTCATAATTAACAATAAGTGCTACAGTAACCCACATGTGCTCATGACGGATTAATTAGGCTCAAAAGATTCGTCTCGAGGTTTACAGGCTAACCGTGAAATTAGTTTTTACATTCGTGACCAAAAACACCTCCCGACATCTATCCCGACATCTAGTGAAATGTTTGATGTGATGTTTTCGCAAAAAATTTTCAGGAACTAAACAAAGCCTAACTGTTTCATGTGAATGATATTTGATTTGCAGTCTGCAGATGGATGGATCTGAGGATCTGATCAATATATGCAGGCTCACCAAAAGACCGGCAAGGCAGGCCCGTCCAGAAAATGCGATAATAATGTGCACCTAATAATCAATTAAAAACAGTGAAATTATTCCATGCATATAACTCTATATAGACAGAGATTCAGAGGTATTATAAACGGCCGGGGCCTAGGTGTTCAATTCCTGACACCATCAATAATGTCCTTTTTAATTACTGGCCGCCATGCATGACGTGCTAGAGTTGAAGATGATGAGACTGATCAAAAGTGATCGGTCGATCCGGTGGCTGTGAAAAAACAGTCAGCCTCTGTTCATAGTACTTATACCACTGTTAATTCGTCACGTTTTGCTAGTTGCATTGATGATTTCAATAATAAAATAAAAAAAGAGTACACTATATGTCACTATCCCCTGCTGTTCTGTATATATAGAATTTTGCCAACCGCAAAACGGTGTAATATCAGTGGCAGTGTTCAGAGTGAACCACCACTCCTATCATTCGACTTATTGATAATTCCACTACTAATACACACTTTGTAATAGGAAATTGCTATTACAAACATGCTTCGAGAGCTATTTGACACCGATATATTTCTGCTCGTATGATTCTATTATCATCTGGATCCGTCGGTACTGCATATCCATTCAAGGGCCATCACGATCGAATCACCGGTAGAAAAACATTTTTTATGGGCGGGCGCTAAACCGTTTTTGCAGGCGGGGGCGTGAGGAGCCCATTTCAAAGCGCATGAAAGATTTTTTAGACGGACAAGACCCCGTTTTTGTAGGCGGGTAGGATTTTTTCGGATGGAAATTCCACCCACCTCAAAAAAAATATAAAAAATAGGCGAGCTGTCGACGGGTGGCCGCACCGCGCCATCGCTCGTCGCCTCGTCGTTGCTGCATCATCGTCGGCCACGTCGCCGCTGCTGCACCGTCGCTTGTTGCCCCATTGTCGCTGCCCCGCCGCCGGCCTCATCGCCACCGTCCACGCCCAACGTCAGATCAGACGACCTTGTGGGCCTGGGCCATTAGACCTGACCGGTGTTGCGCCACTCGACAACTGTCCCTGCCGTCATGCCGCTGGTCGCTGGATCCAGCCACCGCCGAGTTGTACCTGCCGCCACGCCACTGGATCCGGCCGCACCGTGATCGCCGGCGCTGGATCCGGCCGCCTAGCCGCCACCACGTCGCTGGCCATTGGATCTGGCCGTCCCCAAGGTCGTCGGGACGGATCCGGCCGTTGTGTCATCCGGGCTCAGTCCTCGCCGCCGCGTTGCCCTGCCCGGCCGCCGCACGCCCACAGCCCGCCACCAGCACCACGCGAGACAGAGAAAGGTGAGAGGGCAGATCAAAGAGAAGAGAGGAAAAGAGAGAGGAAGGGAAGATAATAGAGAGAGAGGGGAAGGGAGTAGAAAGGGGCCGCGGGCCGGCCGGTCCCCTCTTTCTCTCTTTCTTTCCTCCCTTCTTTTTTGATTTTTTTTTGTTTTTATAGGTGGTACGCTTATTCCCCGCCGACAAAAATTTAATTTTTATAGACGGACCACCTAGTGAGCTACCCACAAAAATAGAGCGATTTTTGCAGGCAACACACTAGGTGGTCCTCCTGCAAATTGTAGGCGGGGGAGTTCGGCGTCGGTTACCTGCCATTGGGTATGGGTAATCTATACCCATATCCATATCCATGGTATTTTTGGAGTGTATAGGTAAGAAAAAAATTATACATTTTACTTTTGGGTAGAAGAGGGTACGTAATACCCATAATTACTCGCTTTTCCCATATTCATCTATACATATTTAATAGTGTTAAACTCGGACCCTAAAGTTTTTAAACTCGCGTTCATAACATAAAATTTTGTCAAAATCAATTAAATTTTATAGGGATGGTTTATTGTATCAAGAAGCAACTTTGTACAAAATTTGAGCAAAATTTAAACGTGGGATCTACGTATACCTCACCCATTAAATAATATCTGTTTTACCCATCTCCATTGGATATGGTAATCAACAGGTATGGATAAGACTGGGTATGGGTATACCCATATGCTCCCCAGTGGCAAGTTTAGGCACCGGGCGCATGACCTTATTTTTGCAGGCGGCTCCTGTGACGGGCCACTTGATTTTTTTTCTTTGGAAAGCCTGCAAAAATACAATTTGACGTAGTGAATGCGTGTTTCTAATATAACCACTCCATCTCAAAATAGTCATTTTGGATTGGTTAGTGGAGACTAAGGTTTTCGAGAAATGATCATGATGTCCCTTATTAATTGATGCAAGTTAAAAGTGTGAGATAATAAGAAAACTTTAAATTAAAGTTGATTATTACGACAAAAGGTAGCTAGGACAAGTATTCAGTCTAAAATGACATCTGTTTTAGGACGGAAGTAGTAATGACAAATGACACTGCACTCTCTTTGTATTTTGCCATTCGATTAATCTCTAACCTAATTAAGGACTAGTATATATAGCTCTTTCTCTGTATGAGGAAAAAAAAAAGAGAAGAGTAGAGATCGGGCTAAAATGAGACAAAAGAGTAGCCAAAACAAAAGAGTAGCCAAAACAGGATCCATTAACTAAACCTTGGCTTTAACTAGTGAGAAGACATCAAGTACTGTAGCATGCATGCATGTCATTATAACATGCATCAAATTAAGTAACGTCCCAATCCGATCATGTGACCACGCGCGCGATTGACCCCAACAATATTATTCACTCGCGAAAGGATAGGCGACGAATGACAACAATTAACAGTCGCCCACATCTTACGTAATACGTACCAATTACACTATTTGATCATACATCTAGCTGTCTGTCCTCCAGCAAATTAAGGCCATCAGATGTCGTAAATTAGATCAGGTGTTTTCCCGTGTTCTCTACAAATCTAAACCAATCATTTTTCTGCATCTAATTCATCACATCTGTTTTTATTTCGACCTTAATTAACTGCCGAATTTTTTTCTTAATTACTAATGGTTGCCAACTCATAAATCAACGTTAAGATCATTTACCACTGTAATGTTACTTCGTTAATTTGTACATCAATGTATGCATACAGGTTTAAATAGAAAATTAGTGTTGCTAAAATTACGTGCCATATTTTTCTTTCTGATCTTCTTTTTGTCTGCCATGCAATTACCAACCGCTCTGTGAACGTATTCTCTCTATTCAATAATACAAGCAATTAAGATGAGTTGCCTCTGTTAGATTCGTTGTAATAGAAAGTGCCACTTTTAATATTAAATGTTTATATTCTTAGACAGATATTGAAGTAGTTATTTTTATTACTCAGTAGAGGTCGACCCACCCACAAACACAACAGTATGCATGCAACATTGCACCCACACACCCGCACATGTGCCCCTGTTGCATACTTGGAGTGACAAAACCCGAGACACATGCATCGCCACAGAACGGACATTCCCTGGCGGTGTGTATCCCTGACCTCGCTAAATTCGTATTGAAAGGTCACTTGTGTGTGTTTAATATATGCAACAATTTTAATCCTAGTGAGTGGAGCCATACACACATGACTACACCACAACGCCATCGGTGTTTCTCCTCTTTGTACATAGTTGTCCCACTGTACTCTAGTATGTTAATTTGTATATCTCATGTTTAGACTTTTTTCTTTATATGTTAATTTGCATTAGTATTTGTCAAAGATCTACAGTGGATAGTCAATTTTTTTCATCACAATTTCATATATATAACTAGTACTATGAAATAATGTAAGATTTGAAATTTACATTGTAAAATTTGAAAATCACAGTAAATGTTTGAAATTTAGTGTTACTCCCTCCGTCCTCTAATGTAAGGGATTTTGACTTTTTGTTTGTAACTTTGACCATTCGTCTTATTAAAAAAAATTTGAAGGTATTATTTATTTTATTTATGATTTACTTCATTGTCAGAAGTACTTTAATCACAACTTATCATTTTAAATATTTACAATAATTTTTTTAATAAAACGATCAGTCAAAGTTAGAAACAAATAGTCAAAATACCTTACATTAGGGGACGGAGGGAGTAATTAGATATGGAATTATATTGAATACATGTTTTTTGGGGTAATTTGACTGTTTGTATTGAAAACTGTGGCGGCACAAATATAGCTGATCTTAATTAGAAAAATATAACATTTTTATGGTACCAATATATATACTGATATTGTACGTAGTAGTTCTTTAGAAGCTGGGATCAGTTACCAAGGCTACAAGGCTAGATCGTTACCAATACAAAGTTACCAAAGTGCAGCAATAGTGAATATTGTTCGTGTTAATTTGGTCATCATGGTCTTCTAGCTATGGCCCTGTTTGGAAGGGGGGGGGAGTATTCAGCTTTTGAAAATCTATAGTTACATATTCTATAAAAGGAACATAAAACTAGAATCCGAAGAATCTTAGACCCTGAGTCCCTGTCACATCGGATGTTTAGACACTAATTAGAAGTATTAAATATAGACTATTAATAAAACCCATCCCATACTTTGTACTATTTTGCGAGACGAATCTATTGAGCCTAATTAGTTCATGATTAGCGAATGTGATGCTACAGTAAATATTTGCTAATCGTGGATTAATTAGGCTTAAAAAAATCGTCTCGCAAATTAGCCTTTATTTATGAAATTAGTTTTATTATCAGTCTATATTTAATACTCCTAATTAACGTGCAAACATCCGATGTGACACGAACTAAAAAAATCCCTGATCCAAACAACCTCTTAGTTTTCCGGTTTCTCTAAATTCTCACAAGCTAAATTAATTTCAGACGACGACTACTCAGAACAGTCCCTATAGCTAGCTCCAGCGGTAGCTGTGGCACAATTTGGATCAGCTGGTCCATAGTAAAGTGTGTTTACAAGACAACAGAGTATAGAAACCCAACACTTAAGTCGGCCACCTAAGCAGAAGCTCTAGCTAATTAATCTCCCCGTACTCAGACAGAAAGCTTTTACACTACTGTACCACGCTCTTGTGTGTACTATACGAGTAGTTACCATTTCGGCTGGTCCTCCTCCACTGTATATGCATCTCTACAGCAGCAGCAGCTGAGCTGAGCTACTGGCTGATTCAGTACTTTAACCTTGCAGAGGCAATTAACTACTACTAGCGCATTCATTTTTAGAGACATAATATAGCCTGTCAAGCCTGATCTCAAACACGTAATATACTGATCTACTGATCTGATTGCATGCATGCGAGATCCATGAAAAACGCCATGCATTTGCACGTATACTTCGCTTAATTATGGCTCTGGGCTCCGCCATCGGCGCCTGGGAAGAAGATCGACGAAGAGACAGCAGGACAGAGCATGGATTTTTAATTAGCATTTGCGCATATATACATGTTAGTCAAGTGGCACGGACGTAGTTACAGTGCTAATTAGTTGGGCACACATACCTATCACATGCGATTGGCTAAACAGGTGACAGAGACGGATTTAGCTTAATTAACTGGTTACTTTAATTAGTATGGCTTTTTTTAAGAAACGAAACACACTACAAACACACTCGTTTATATACACATGTACTACATATTCTACATATTCTATGCACACAAGGTTTCCCATGTACACTTCGTACACACCAACTAACAAATATCATCAAAAAATTTACAAAAATTTGTACATATGTTTACAATAGTAGTATACATATCTGTAAAGTACCTCTCATCTTAAAATTCATTATACAAAAAGAGTAATAAAAAAGACAAAATTTATCAGTTTTTTTATCCTTTTGTTACTATTAAAATATAATGAATTTTAAGATGAAATTTTACAGATATATGTAGTATAATTAGAAGCACATGTGCAAATTTTTCTAGATTTTTTGGTGATAGTTGTTAGTTGGTGTGCACGAAGTGTGCATAAGAAGCTTGTGTGCATATATAGGATATGTTCCCATATATGTATATCCTATCACAATAAGCACATTGGAACATCAAGCTAGCCAACGTGTTTTGATATCGACAAAGTCGTTATCATAGTCAACTCGTCTTCGACGGGTAATCTCAACTACACTTAAAAATGATTAGTCGTAAATGCGAGAACTTGTATCAAGTTTATCACCAAAAAATTAACAAGGTGAGCTGCTACTTTATCAGACTCTTTACTGCTCCTCCTGGTAGTCCATGGGATAATATTAATCTTTAGCTAGTATTATTAAAGTGGAGTAGTATTTCCCATGTCCCCTCTTTCCGCAGCGCATAGGCTAGATGTACCCAGTTATCACACTACCCCCAGATCATCTTGATCTTGGTGGCTGCAAAGTTTTATTGACGACCAGAAAGGAACAGATAATAAAATTACCTAATTCTTGGTGGTCGTGAAAAACTGCCAATAAAACTCGGTAACTAATTAGTTTGGCACGTTGCAATGGATGGATATGTCAAAGTAAGCGCTCCATCTACCTTGAATTCCATGGAGATCACTATATATGGACCATTAATAAAACTCAGTAACTTTAGTCGTTGATCCAAAATTAACATATATACATATACACAATAATAAAGCAGTTCTTTAGTCGACATGATGTGATGCAACCGTATATGCTTCGACTACGACTGATCAGTCGTACGTATATGTGTCCTCCAGTAGTTAAGATCGTGTACTCGATATATATACCTCGTCCGTTGCACCAGGACTTGAATTACCCCAATTTCCGGCATGTACTCATGTACCCTGTAGGTAGATCGAGCTAACAGTGACCAGCTGCCGGCCGGCTGATATAAATTGTTTGCACGTACGTACGTTGAACGAACAGTATATGCAGTTACATATGGGAAATTAACACTCGTTTTTGTTTGCAGGTAGCGTGTCACATCGGGGTTATGGCTCCTTTTATATAT
>CM002476.1:5925431-5979760 GCA_000325765.3 Leersia perrieri
TATATATCAAATATATGGAGGAGGTAGTATATAATTTTATAGGTTTATTCCACACCTATCATATGGTGTGAAATTATTCTTCTCGGTTCTCTCCAATCCCTTTATTCGGGGGGATCAAGCGAAGTTTGTTGTTGTTGAAGTTGGTACGATTAATGAGAGTCAATGGATCTAAGAAGGCGCGATTATATTCGATTCCAGAGACACAGGGAAAGAACAATTGCAATATATACTCGTGATGGAGCTAGAAGGTGTATGTTTGTATATATAATATAATACTGGTTCACAAATGGACATATTAGCTTGCAATCAAAACTTTATTTGAGATTGAGTTTAGATTTAATATTGTCTGTCAATTCGTAGTCTCTGTTTTTTTATCAGTACTAAGTTAAATTTCTTCAAGTTGACCAATTTTTTTTCAAAAAATAGTAACATTCCCCGTACAAAACAAAATATTATGAAAGATATATTCGATGGTGTTATCGTTTTTATAAACTTTATTAAATTAAAGTTTGACAGTTTTATAAACCATTTATACCACTGCATAGGGGCTTGTTTGAGACCATAAAGAAACCTTTTCAAATGATAAACTAAATGCTCTTCACAAAAAATAGCAAAACTCATAGGTTTTGTCATAAAAATCTCCTCTTCTAAATCTCCATAAAAGAAACCAATTTCAACATCAAGTTGCTCTAACTATAAGTCAAATAAATCAACAATTCAAACATAATCAAAGCAAAAACTTATCGCTAATCAGATTTTTGGTCTTGCAGGTTTAACTTCAGAAATACCCTCCTTTGAATTGCCACCAAACCAAAACGTCCTATAAGGTAAAAGAAAAAGTTTTTGCAGTAAATGACGTAAAACTACAATTTCCTATAGTACTTTTTGCCCTTCTACTATAGGCAAGTAGTAGATGATATGACACCACCTCTATCCGCTCCTACGGCTGCCGCTTCTTCCAGCGGTAGTACTGTACATGCAGTAAACAAACCATGCTGTTCCATGCCGGGACGACCGCGACGACGCCGATCTGCTCTCCCCTTCCCCTCGATCCCCTGCCTGCTAGCTGTTCCCGTCGCCGTACTGAAATGTACACTCTGACACACATAGCTAGCGTAGCTCTCTCTCTCTCTCTCTCGATATGATCTCGCGAGATCGATCGTCCCGTCCTCGATCGCCGCCGGCCAGCCATGGACGAATTTGCCGTGGCCACATTTACCTCCGGCGAGTAAGTACGCACGCGCTGTCGACCACGTGCACGCGATCCATCTTATTGCCTCTTTCCGTTACCACCATCCATATGCTCTTACGAGATCCGAGTACGTAGTACGCGTACCTACGTACGCCGCCATTTACTCCGGCGAGCTAGTCGCCGTCCCCACCGCCCGTTAATGCCACACCCGCCGTGCGACGTACGGCACCCCCCGGCGCGCGCGCCGATGCCCCCAATCTCCGCCGTCCACGTGTTCCATCGACGGCTGGATCGGCCTCGCGTGCATGCGTCCCCCCCGCTCCCCTCGATTTATACGTCTTCGAATAACGTGGCGTTGGTGGTAGTGCCAGTAGTAGCATGCGATCAATTTCGGTTCGGCCGTGTCGTGTTCGTCTTCGTCGTTGGTAGTAGCTGGTGTAGAGTGTGAGCTGGAGTGAACTGATTGAGAGAGTTCGCCATGGATTTTGGGAGGAGGAAGAGCTTCAGCTTCTTCGAGGAGGACTGGAAGTCACGGCCGACGTCAGCAGGTGCGGCACGAACGCCGGTGCACCACCACTACGCCGCCGCCGCCGCCGGCGGCGCGAGGTCGCCGGCGAGGGATCCTCCTCGCCTCAGCCTCTCATCCGTCCACGGCGTCGATCTCCCCACCATCGGCGGCGCCGGCGGAATGTGCTCGCCGTGGATCCAATCCCCACGCCACGGCCGCGTCCCATTCCCGTCTTCCCCGGCGGCGGCGATCTACCACTGCCTCTCCGCGCTCCACCGCCTCGACGGCGACGTCCACGCGCTCGCCGTCTCCCGCGGCGTCCTCTTCACGGCCTCCGACAGCGGCCGCGTCCGCGCCTGGGCCGCGCCCGGCTGCTTCAACCGCGGCTACCTCGACGTCGGCCGCGGCCGCGTCCCCGCCATCGCCGCGTGCGGCGGCACGCTGGTGACGTCACACAGCCGGGACCACCACGTCCGCGTCTGGACCGTCTGCGCCTCCGCCGTCTGCGACCACATCCGCGCCAAGAAGGCGGCGACGCTGCCCGCCAAAAAAAACGGAATCCTCTCCACCTTCGTCAAACGCCGTCAGCCTCCGCACCACCGCGACACCGTCTCCTGCCTCGTGCTCCACGCCGCGGCGGGGCTGCTCTACACGGCGTCACACGACCACACCGTCAAGGCGTGGAAGCTCTCCGACGGAAGCTGCGCGGATTCGTTCGTGGCGCATGACGGCGCGGTCAACGCGATGCTGGTCAACGATGCTGATGGGTGCATCTTCACGGCGTCCGACGACGGCACCGTCAAGATGTGGCGGCGGGTGTACGGCGGCACGACGCACACGCTCATCGTCGTGCTAAGGTCCACCGAGCAGCTGTCGCCGGTCAACGCGCTGACCATCTGCCACTCGGGTCCCACACGCGGCAGGTGCTTCCTCTACGCCGGCTCGTCGGACGGGTACGTTAACGTGTGGGAGAAGGAGGCCGCCGTGGGCCGCCCGGCCCATGTGGGGTTCCTCAAGGGCCACCGGCTCGCCGTGTTCTGTCTCGCGTCGGGATGCGGCGGGCGGGTGGTGGTAAGCGGGTCGGAGGACGCTACGATGCGCGTGTGGCGGCGCGATGGTGGCGGCGGGAAGGGTGGGGCCACGTCGCACACGTGTCTCGCGGTGATTGAAGGACACCGTGGGCCAGTGAGGTGTTTGGCGGTGGGGGGAGGTGAAGCCGGCGAGGTGGAGGGGAGCATGGTGGTATATAGTGCTGGGTTGGATAGGAGCGTCAAGGTGTGGAGGATTCGGGTGGTCGGAAAGGAGGAGGAGGAAGATGATGACGATGATGATGAGGACGATGACTTGGATGATGATGGTGGTGGAGAGAATGACGTGGCATCAACACCAGCGGGGAAGGAGGTTGACGTCGCAGTGGATCATGCGAGGGAGGAGGCAGCGGTGGTGGCGGAGGAGGAGGCGGAGGTGGTCGTCGGGCTCGGCGCCACGCCGGTGCTCTCGCCGGTGTGGGTGGAGAAGCGACGGACGAGTCGAGGGTGACATCATCGTCGCGATGCCACGTGTCACGCCCACGACCACACACGATGGGATGGCCACCATGGATGCATGAATGGCATGACAGATTAAGTTTTGCTCGCTCGCTAGTCGCTAGCTCTTGATGATCGTGATTTGTTAATTAGCAACGTGCTTAGCTCTACTGATCGATTTGTGTGTTCACATCTTTTCGTCCATCCACGAATTAGGAATCGATCAAATTGATGTGTGTACTGTGTGATAATATTAGGAGAAGATTTTTTCTACAGTGCAAAAAAATGTTTGGTAACTGTATTAGCATGCAGTAGGCTCTAGCTACTAGTACTAGCATCATCGAGTAACAAAGTACCACCAGTGACTGTCGTTTCGATGACACAAGATCGTGTGGGACCAATTCGATCCGTTTTGCAGGTAGTAGTAAAAATTTGGACAAGATAATTCTCCAGTGAATCACATGGTTGGGTGGGTCGTCTTGAGTGGACCATAGTACACACATGCATGTGGGCTGGCATTGCCGGCACAGCCATGATCCAGGTCTCTGGAGCCAGGCTAGAAGAGTTAGTGCTTATTTGGATGCTGTCCTTAGAAACTTGTCTGAGTACGTATATAAATCTCAGACGTTTATTTTTGGTAGCCTGTGGTTGGATGCACATGTCTGAGCAAATGCTCTCAGGCCCGGACACCATCCAAACAAGCCCTTATACGAGAATATACTGTACATACAGCCTGACACGTACACACATTTACACCGTTGCGCTGCACGGCTTCTTGTAGGATTTGGCCGGAGGACCTGAACACAAAGGCCCGGCCCAACAAGTCATTACACGGCGAAAATTTAATTCGACCATGTGGGGTGGCGGTGTGTGTATTGATGTTTGATGTTCTTCATGCCACGGCCAGTCGTGCTAATACATCGCCGGGGGACCTCCTCGATGTGCGGGGCGTGTGTTCGAAGTGATCTCTTTTCTGGATGTGCGAACGTAAACCTTGGATTGTTTAATGTGATCTTTTATATGGATCTAACTCTCTCCGTTTCTAAATGAGACTGTGTTGAATGTTTAAAATGGCTATACCGATGTAAGTCACACTTAAAGATCCTTTATAACTGATCATACAACACACCAAATTTAATTTTGAAGCAAATAAATTATCAAGCTGAGCGATATGTCGTAATGTAGCCGTCCACAGTAAAGCAGTTGTGGTGATTCTTAAATCTTGATATGTTGTATGTTGGTTATTTTCTGAAGGTGTTCATAAGGATATTTTGTACGCATGTGTGGTTATAGAAATGAGCGTGTACATGTTTTATAGACATGCATTTATATTATGTTTGGAAAAAAATAAAAATACTCCCTCCGTCCTAAATATGGTAAAAGTAAGAGAGGGGAGATATTCGATAAAACCAGGATAAACGATCCTGCTAGACTCTCATGCACATGTAATGCTGATCATCGACACAATCAATATACAAGAATCCACCAAATTATCATCGACCAATATCAAAAAAACCCACTTCAAATATGAACAGAATGGTTCGGAGAGTATCATAGGATAAAATGCATACTCATTATTCATCGAAATGGATGTATTCCATATTTTCGATGAGCAAAATCTTACGTGCACCGGAAAATACACACACACAAAAACCCGGCCACATTTACATGTACCCCTCGTTTTTTCTCCAAAACAACAAAATGGAAAAAACAAACCCACCAAAAGTAATTAATTACATCCGCAAATAACCCCCCACAACTCGAAGACCCCGTATCGCACAGTAAATCCAACGGCCGATCGAAAACATACTAGCCACGTGGACGGACGGACGTGATCTCGCCTCGCCTCGCTTCACTCCTGCGGCAGCGGCTGGTGGGTCCCACCACCTTCCACGAACAGCAAGTCATACACCACGACGGCAAGGGGCCCACCGACCAGCGGCCCAACCCAATAAACCCAATGGTGGGCCCACACGCCAGACGCCAGCGCCGGCCCGAACGACCTCGCCGGATTCATCGACGCGCCGGTGAGCGCGCCGCCGGCGACGGTGTTGGCCCCGACGAGCAATCCCGTGAGCAGCGGCCCGCACCCCGGCGGCGCGGCGGCGGCGCCCCTCGGGTCGAGGATGGTGGCGCGGATGACGAGGAGGAGCGCGAAGGTGAAGACGGCCTCGGCGACGGCGCCCTGGACCGGGCCCACGCCGGCGGCGAGGGCGTGGACGGGGGTGGCGGCGCCGCCGGTGAGGCAGCGGAGGAGGAGGCAGGCGAGGGAGGAGCCGAGGAGCTGGGCCAGGGCGTAGAGCGCGGCGCGGAAGAGGGTGATTTGGCCGGCGACGGCGACGGCGAGGGTTACTGCTGGGTTGAGGTGGGCGCCGGAGATGTGGAAGCCGGATGTTGCTAGCACTGATACTACCAGCGCTTGCGCCATCGCCGCCGCCGTCAACGCCGACGACGAGTCCGTTGCTTTGCCTGCGTATGCGTCGAGAGCGTAGAAGCCACGTCAGATAGTCAGAGCCTCAACTTAGATTAAAAAATCATTTTTTTGCGGCATTTGTAATTTTAGTTTTGCAATAACGACCGACCAAACTATTAATGGAATAGCCCATTTTTTATTATTTACATTAAACTACAACCACTTAGGATATCGATCGTCGTTTGACAAAACACCAAAGACACAGTGATCTAGAGCTAAAAATAAATCGTTAGACAAAAATCTAACTGATGTTAACATTGTGTTTTTGTTCTCTCCAAAAATATTAAATCAACTCATAGTGCTAAAACTTTGTTTCAAAATAAAACAATTTCCATTTTTTCATTTATCTTTGGTCTACGAAATGAGATATTAGGAATTGAATCTTTTTGGGGCACATGGGAGTACGTGATTAATGACGCGATCATGCATACGGACAGTCAATTACTAAAGTTTTAAAGGCAACCACGACTACATGCATAATAATTCTTCTTGCGTTGCTGTAATATCAAGTTGTAACAAAACAGTACCCCTCCGTTCTTATATGCAACTAATGCAAGGTGTTTCTGTTTTGCAGTAAGTTAAACTTCCCCGACTTTAGAACGGAGGGGCAATATAAATATAGAAACATGCTACTCGGTCTACTGACAAAGATAAGAGAGAAATTAATCCGACAGCTGATGGCTTAACGATTTACCGGCTGTCATGACGGAGGCGACGCCGATGAAGACGAAGAGGAAGGTGAAGACGAGCTCGCCGATGACGCCGCGGAGGCAGCCGGGCTCCCACGCCTCGCCGCGGTGGCCCAGCTCCAGCTTCGTCATCGGCAACGGCATAAACCAATCGATAATATTAATCTTTGCAAACAATATCGAATTATATATATCTAGCTAGCAGCTGGGGCGATATATATCTGATGGGGAAAGAAGCAAAGTTAGGCGAGCCAGTTGATGATAAGATGAGACAAGCTGAGCACTATAACTAGCTTAGCTAAGAGATTGAAGGAAAGTTGGAAACCATTTTTCCATGGACAAAAAGAAAAGGGTAATAGGCTTTATATATAGTGAGAGGAGATCAGATATGTTTTTCATATAAGTCAAAAAGCTCATAATGGCGAGCCTGAATTTTCTTCATCGACGCACTGGATTACTGGAAAGGAGGGGGAAGTACTTGCAGTCGCACGGATGCATCCATCACGCATATGAATTAATGCATGCACGAACATGTGCACTGAGCACAATACTAATACTAGATCACTTGCAAATTGCAGTATGTACCTAGCGATATGTTTTAGTAATCATCGACAGACAGAGAGCATATTGTTTAATGTTCGATCACGTCTTAATTAGTTTGTTCTGAAGCTTTCTGCTATCCATGGATACCGACAGGGCTTTTGCTTCTGCCAAATTTGAGCAACCATTCTCTGTATGATTGCATGGGACGATGGGAACAATGTAGAGTTAAAAAAAATGTAGAGTTAAAAGTTGTAAGATAAATTTGATCCATCATCCTCTCCTTTACTGGTGTAGAAAGTTAATAAATATAGAAATGCAACTCTGAAATCAATCAATAAATTTCTAAAAAAAATCCATAAAAAAGGAAATCAATCGAATCAGCTATAGCAATTAGCAGCGATCGATCGATCCGGCAGTGTGAGATGACACCATTTGGACCTCACTCTGGTCGTCACTGAGCAAACAAATGATCACGAGGACTCAGGTAAGATTGTCATCTGTCGAACCAAGATTGAAGCAGACCGGCATGCAATGCAACGACTGACCAAATGATCGATTTTTCCTCCTGGTCCAAGGCCACGAACAGCATGCAGAGACAGACAGGCAATCACAACACCAGCGTGTTACTACTACTACCCGTATTCTCTACACGGAAATAATCTCAATTTCCTCTCCAAGCTAGCTGAAAGCCTGGAATTAAATAGTCACATTCGCCAAAAGGAAAAAAAGAAGAAGAAGGAAAACAAGAAACCTAACACTTTGCTTCCAGTTGAGTTCTCTGAATCTCTGAATCCAGTCGCACTCCTCGTACCTGGTTGCTGACACGTCTCTGCTGCGCGTCGACACCATCTGCTACTTACGATCTTGACGTCGATATAGCGACGTTCTCATTGTCGCTCAGGCCCATGCTCCAAGCTGTCTGAAGTTAACATACTATCTTGAGATCATGAGATGATCAGTACTTCAGTACATACATCTCCCTCTAGTCCTCTACTAATCGATCAATGATACTATAGCTAACTAGTTGCTTCATGAATGAATGCTAGCTTCCACTGGAGATTACTGCTGAAACTGAAAGCAACCGGAGGCCAATTAATGGCAATTGGCAAGGTAGCAGATTAGACTCCTGAAGCTGATTAGTGCATGTTGTCCTGTGCTTCTGATGCAGTCAGTTAGTGTTATTAGCAAGGCATTCGATAGAGTGGATCGTACTCTCCGTTCAATCGGTGGATCACCCCGTGCATGTTGAACTATGGACAGATCCAAAGGGGGAAATTAAATTTGCCGGATTTTGATCTGTTCTTGTGTAGGATTTTCAACTGCCAGCTCGATCGAGCTAAGGATTTTTCTGCCCTTTTTTTTCAATGTCGTCAATGTTCTTCAGGAACCACCGAAGTACCGAACCCGATATCTCAACTATATGTTGACTTTATTAAATGATTAAATGTTACCGTCCTTTTACGCGAAACAGGGTTAACACGTCAGATCAACTGTTGAAATTATTGGAGCAAATCGCAAGGGACACGATGTGCAATCGGGTGGGAATAAATGAGGATGCAAGAAAAAAAAAATGATAATATACAACCATACCAATTTGAAGCTCTTCAGATTCGTTCAAGATTTTGAAGCTCTACCAAAACCCCATTTTTATTCAATAATCCAAACTAGCAGTAGTAGTAAATTCTACATGCACATAAACACTACTCCACCACCATAAATCCATGAACATACCACCAGACTTATTTTTAGCTTTTCACGATCTGCATACAAATCCATCAAACTTGATTACTCCTACTCCATCCCATACTAAAAATCAGCATCATTCCGAGGAATCGGCTCATGACCACCAGGCGGCACCATGAAAACCCCCTCATAAACCAGCCCAGCCAAAGGCCCACCAACCAACGGCCCAACCCAATAAACCCAATGATCAGCCCAAATCTCCGAAACAACCGCCGGCCCAAACGACCGGGCCGGATTCATCGACGCGCCAGTATACAGCCCACCAGCGAGAATATTCGCCCCAACAACAAGGCCCACCATCAGCGGGCCGAGCGGGCCCACCTCCCGCCTCCCGTCGACGACGGTGGCGTAGACGGCGAAGAGGAGGGAGAAGGTGAGCACGGCCTCCATCGCCGCCCCTTTCGCCGCGCCGACGCCGGCGGCGAGGGAGTGTACGGGGAGGAGATCGCCGGAGCTGGAGAGGAGGAGGGAGAGGAGGAGGCAGGCGAGGGTGGAGCCGAGGAGCTGGGCGAGGATGTAGAGGGAGGAGCGGAAGAGGGTGACGTGGCCGGTGACGGCGAGGGCGAGGGTTACGGCGGGGTTGATGTGGCCGCCGGAGACGTGGAGGCCGGAGGAGACGGCGACGGCGACGGCGAGGGCGTGGGCGAGGGATACGGCGGTGAGGGAGGCTATGGTAGGAGAGGTGAGGGTGGAGGCGGCGGCCATGGAGGAGGCGACGCCGGAGAAGACGAAGAGGAAGGTGAGGAGGAGCTCGGCGAGGATGGCGCGGTGGAAGCCCGGCTCGCTCGCCTCGCGGTGGTGGCCCAGCGCCAGCTTCGCCATGGGTGGGCGTGGGTGGGGGGTTGACGTGGCACGGAGATGAGGTGAGTTGGATGCTGAAGTGTATGAACCTGACGCCTACATATATAGTGCTACGATGGGTGATGGGGCAATGAGAAAAAGAATGGGGATTGGTGGTTTTATTTGCATTAGAACATGTTTAGTTGCAGGCACATATGTTAGTTTAGATTTTACGTAAGTTAAAGTGCTTCCTAAAAATAACAAGGGACAATATATTCTATACCTTCAATAATTTATTATTGATATTGTCATTCTATATAATATACTGGTGACTCCATGTATTATCCTATAATATATCATTGGACAGAACATCTTTTTTTTTCAAAAATACCCAAAAACATACAATGTTAATAATTAATTTATCCCTTTAAAAATATCAGGAAATTATGATATATTTATAGTAGCCTTCTAACACAAATAGCAAATTTTGTGTATAAATTTGAAAACTTTAGCATTTTTAAACTTTCTTGTATAAGTAGATCTACAAGACGACCCAATGATATATTTTAGAAAAACATGTAAATTCGGTGGTATATTATAGAGAGTGATAATGTCAATAACATATTGTTGAATCAGGACAAAAAGCAGACGCATAGAATAGATTTTCTCAAATAATAATATAATAGACATGTTTTTCTTTTCCAAAAACAACAAAATGTAGTTGTGTGATGTGTTGAGTTTAGCATTAGTAATTGTAGTGTGGCATGCAGACCCACGATTGTAACCAAGCCTAATTGTGCCAAACGGCTCAAGTGTGGCATTATCATATCTACACTTCTTTCATCTTTACAGTTTACCCGATCGATCGGGCTAACAGGCAGACGTCATCTAGTCGAGAACCGTGTGCACCACACCGCTCAATTTCAGTGATCTACGCCCAGTTACTGCAAATCATCATCAGCTTGGTTTAATTAATGAACAAACGAAATGACTCTTTAAGATATAAACATTTCTAAACGGAGGTAGTAAGTTCTGTGGCTAGATCGAAAGAACAAACAAGAGAAAGCAAAGGAACAACACCCACGTCTCAGTCATCTTGGAGACAGAAAGTGAAAGCAGCATATACATTGGTGGCTTAATGGTGGTTTTGGCTGGCTGTTGCTGCATATGCCACCCAAGGATAGGGAAACCGGCACTAGTAGCTCTACGTGAAAAGATAAGTTTTCAATGGACCTGGATTACTGTACCTGCTAGCAAGCTCAGCCTCTCATCTGACTGCTGCTGCTACTCAAATTAATCACAGTGCATCAATCAATGTAGTACTTGTATCATATGGCTAGCTCTCCCAAGGTAGTGACTCTAATTTTCCCAACTAATTTTAGGTTTACTTCCTACGTCTCAAAATAAATAAACTTCTAAGTAATCTAAACATAGGTAATGTCCAAATTTATACCTAGAAAGCCAGAAGGTTATTTTTCTAGGACGGAGAGAATAATTTAGACATAGGTAATGTCCAAATTCATACCCAGAAGACCAAAAGTTTATTTTTTTTAAGGACGGAGGGAGTAATCTAGACATAGGTAATATCCATATTCATATCCAGAAGGCCAGAAGTTCAATTTTTTCTAGGACAGAAGGAGTAGAGAGCAGTTAGGCACTTACAGTAGTAGTTTGTGACTATGTAGTCGCCAACTCGCCATGGCCGGCTAGCGAGCCTGACTGAACGAGGCGAAGCAGCGATGGAGTCGTTTTCATGTCCTTGCGTTTTTTGGACACAGAATTTGGGTAGAAATAAAGCTGCTTTTTGTGCACGCGATTGTCGCCTGTCTCATTTTTGCAAGACAGATACAACATAAAGCCTAGATCTAAGACAAAAGGGAAAATTGAAACATCCATGGAAAGGAAGCTCTACGGGCATTAGGCCGGTGATGTTCTATCTCTGTCACAGTCACATACCAACAGACATCAGCAGCACATAGGATGGATTGGGGCTGTATCTCTCTTGTCAAGAATCAATCAACTGTGGCATCACATTTCGTTTTTCATTCCTGTTACTCCCATTGGCATGTGGGACCAGGACCCACAAACCAGTGAGACACACAACCGAAAAAAAAAAAACCTCCGGAGCATGATGGACTGAGTTGCCAAGAGATCTCCAAGAACGACAAAATACAGATAGGGCAAAAGCACTGCAAACTTTTTAGCCCAGTAGAGGAGACAAACAGCACAATCTCCTGGCCTGAATGAGATGATTGATGAGTTGAAAGTTGAAACTCAAGGCAACGACAGAGAAAATTGCAGGTTGATTGTACATGGGCCAGACCAAAAAAACGACGTCAACAACTCCAGGGAGCCCAATGCCATTGACAACACCACATGATAGTGCATGATTGATTGCACATCCCACTATCAAACGGACAAACGAAAGGCCTATATAAACTGAGTAGACTGAACATGCCACACTCCAGACCAATGAAACATAACACAAGGCACATTATTGGTTCAGTAACAGTAATCGCAAAGTCATCTTTAAGGCGATGATACTGGAGTACTGGTGAAATATTCGAACAATGGAATACGTTTATTAGTTACTTTGAGAGACACTCTGTTTGCATCTCCTCGGGCAAGGGAATTGAAGAACAGCAGTAGTAGTATCCATTTTCACCGAACTTGAATCTCTGAGAAAGATGAATCTCGGGAATGAGATATTCGCCCCAGTCATGTTCACCATATTTTTTGAATATATTCCGAGCATCGAATGAATCATTTCTTTGGTTCCGTTTCTTGCTGCAGCAAGAACAAGGTAGTCAAGGTTAAGCTTGCTGTACATAGACAACAAATTATCAAGATGAAGAGAAAATCACCTCTTCCTGTGCCTCACATTCATTATGGTCGCATGCAACTGCAGTTTGAAAACATGACACAAATTTTAGCATCAAACAGTGCTGTTTCAATTCAATGCATACTGTTTCTCACAAACAGTCACAAAAGGCCCAGAATAATAATGGAAGTACTGAAATTAATCATAAAGTATTTTTACAAATAAAATGTAACACAACATAATATCACTACAGTTTAATTGACAATCATGCTATCTGCCATTTCAATATATTTTTGGAGGACAATGCTGCTGCCAATAATTTCTTAACAACTATTAGCTTCAGAGAAGAGTTATCTCATTGTCATGTACTCAAGTAAGCTAATGAAACCAGTACTTTGGATAGTTACTAACCTTCAATTCTTGCCTCGCATCCCTTTCAGGTACCAGGCCTGACTTGACAAAGGCATCAGTTATAACTTCTGAGAAAGTTAAAGGAAGTGAAGGGGCAAAATTTGCCTAAAGAAGATTGAACTTGCATACTATTAGTGTAACTATACAAACTTAGCATGTGGAATGTAGGATAAGTAATGGATACATTACAGTCATGAAAACCTAATATCATGAGTAATTTTTTTGACCCCCTCACATGTTGAATAAAGGATTTATCGGAGCTCCTACCACCTAAAAACCACAAAATATACTTCATCAGGAAGCAATCTCAAACAATACATGTGTGATTTGGAAAGGCTATACTCAAATGGAGTACAACTATTCACTTGATATGTCCCCGGTAATGTTTATCAACAGTTTACATCTATAAGCACAGACTGCATCTTAGGAAATTCAAAAGCTTCATATTAAATAGACTTATAGACTGACTTCTCATCAATCATCACAGATCAAAGGATACTGCAAGCACGTTGTAGGCGTCCCTCCTCACCAACTTCCAGCACAGGAGCATATACCACTCTGGCCCTAGCTGGTGAGCCTTTCATGCATGTCTGGAATGAAATATTTTCATTGAAACTTTGAATCGTTGGGAAAGTGGGAGAAAAGGTACATATACCTTTTATAAATAGGTATTAGATGTGAGATGTGTTTGCATGCTCTTCAGGGAAAAAAAAGGCATGGATCTTAAAGATGATGAGTGATCCAGATTAAAATATACTTAACAGTTAAATGTTATTAAGGATGGTAACGTTATCATTTGGAGTTAAGCCCAACCACGAGCACGCACTCGATCTGGGAGCGAACATGCATGCACTCAATCTGGAGGGGCAAGACAGCAGGTTCAATCGCAGCAATGGTGTGATGCCTGCTTCCTCCGCCGAGCAGCATCACCCACTTTACCTCTTCTGTGTCGTCCCCTTTGCAGTGCAGAGCAGCAATAAAGATGACGTGTACGATGTCTATTCCATGCTGCTGCTCAGTGCTCACCCGAACATTGTAAACTTCAACTTCAAAGCAGCTTTTCACAGCAAGGGAACGGCACGGAAGAGGAAAGCAGGCAGGATGCTCGGTGGAGGAAGGGGGTCACTGTTTGGCTGAGAAAGTAGGCATCGCACCTGCTGAAGTGTCCTTCCAGATCGAGCAAGTGCGCTGCAGTTGGACACATGCTAGATAGTATATAGGCTTAACTCTAAAGGATGAAATTTATCCATCCTTTATAACTTTTAACCTGTTAAGTATCTTTTAATCTGAACCACTCATCATCTTTAAGAGCATAGAAGCTTCACAGAAATAGTATCATATCAAAGGAGATTATGAAAGCATTACGGTGAGCAAAGTGTTCAGGAATATATCTTCTGTTATCTGGCTCGAGTTATCCATATTTACTCTTCCAATGTATCTCAAATGAGCTTCCAGTCAGAACTATTCAAGAATGGCAACTCACCAGACCTCTAAGCTGTATGGAGATAGGTCGGTCTTCCAGGGCTTCCATTACATGGGACGATATTGACTGTATCCACAAGGTAACGCATAGAGTTCCTTACTGTCATGCTAGGCAATAAATCATAATAATCTAAAAATGAAAAATACCTGGAGCACATCAGAAGCCTTAGTAACACGATCCTTATTCCATAGCTTCAACATAAGAACCGTTAGGTGAAATGTTTTGGGTTTAATAAATATTGACTTGTTGATGCCGAAATCTATACATAATAGAAAACCTTAGTTCATGCTTGAAGACTGTAGAATTTGTAATGTGAAAATTGCATGATAAGGAATGCATTAAGTACTGGCATTCAACATAATTTAGAAAACAAGATACCAACACGAGATTCGTTCTGCAAACATAGTTTTTTCTTCTAGTTTCCAAACTTCAAATATTTATAATTATTTATTTATTTATTTATTAAACAGAGCGCTACTAGTTTTCTCACATCAGCAATCAGCACGAGCAAGTATCAGGTGCTACGAAACAGTAGCGTGCTACCGTGTACCAAACTTAAAATATACATTAAAAAGTTATAAAAAATATGAAAAAATTCTGAGATGTTAAACATTATGAGATGCACCACAAAAAAAATAAACTCTAAATTTGACCTACACAAAGAGAAACAAAAAAGAAAAATATGTGTTGCAAACAGTGTTCAAACAGGTCATGTTACTATTCACCAGTTATTTGTCTTTTTTGTTTCTCTTTATAGAGGTCGTATTTTGAGTTGAATTTTTGTGTGGTGCTACATTTCATAGTGCTTAACATCTCAGAATTTTTTCATAACATTTTTAATGTATTTTTGGAGTTTGGTAGAATAGTAGTATGCTACTATTCAGTAGCACCTGATACTTTCTCCAATCAGCATGAAATTTCGACCTATTATCACCAAATCAACAGTACAGCATGTTGCAAATAAAAACAAAATTTCATATACAAACTTCTGGGTGGAAACTTAAATTAAATCTGCACATCTTGCTTTCTTCATTAATATATCAGCTCTGTTAGTTAATTGACTTGTACTGAAAGACAGAGCATTGCCATCTTCATATTCTGTTGTGCTTGCTTCATGCAATTGCATGATCGAAACTTTGAGTTGGAGAACATTAAAAAAATTTCATTATTGTTTTGATTTAGCCTAAAATGATCTTATGTTCATTCATCAAACCGTGGAATACTTTTATATAAAAATGTAATTATTAACACAAACATAAAATTAAAAAGAAAGTTTGATGATAGGAAAAACTTCGATATGGAACATAGGTTACTTAGAAAATCAGCAAAGCTTTTAGACCTGGTCGGGAGCCCTTATTATCTTTCTTTACTCCGACAGACTCTTCCACTTGGATTTCCATCTTTATTGAAACACTAGGGCTTTCTACTTTCTTGTGTTCATGGTCCATTTCATCAATAGAACCTTCACTTAGGTCCTCATCTTTATCACTATCTACATTAGAAGAAGTCCCTAAAATTGAGCATTGGAAGTGGTTCAGCTTCTCAACAAGGTCCGGGTGGATAGCCAATGGAAGCGAAATGAAGTGAGAATAATCAAGCATTGGGCTTTTAACGGCCTGAAACAATCGAGGAGCAAAACAATCCAGAGTGAAAAACTGATAATCATCATTAGCTGGCATAGATAGCATTTGAAACAAACACATGGGGTAAATTTTTTTATTTGTGAGCAGTTCAGTG
The DNA here is from genome assembly GCA_000325765.3 of Leersia perrieri. Classification (NCBI taxonomy): domain Eukaryota; kingdom Viridiplantae; phylum Streptophyta; class Magnoliopsida; order Poales; family Poaceae; genus Leersia; species Leersia perrieri. The sequence continues at coordinate 5,941,338 of CM002476.1, forward strand.
GTGACTGGTGATGGAGGCACCACTACACCTTTTAACAATTTTAAGCGTGGAGCCACGCAAGATATACTTGTGGCAGTAGCTGCTCATTTCTACATGGCATATTATAATTGGGACTAGTCTAGTGCAATTGAAAGAAATATGAGTTATGCTGCATCTTTTTTTGCACTTTGATATGTTATGGTAAACAAAGCAGGACCTTTAAAATTTATATAACTAATAACTATCCTAGCTTGTATTTACACATCAAGAACGTGAATGGTCACAAGAACATTAACATAACAAACCTCATGGAACTGGTAGGTGTCATCACACATCAAAAAATATTCTGCTCCAATAATACGGAAAGTATATGCCATTACAGCAGTGTGCTGAACACATACCTCTTCAAGAACCTTTGCAATTTTCTCTGATGCTTTTCTAATGTTTTCAGAAGTTTTAGCTTCAAGAACTGAAAATACTCAATATAGACCACATATTAGCCTCAAAATTTACCAACAATCGTATTTCATTGAGCTTATTTGAAAACTAAGCATATTTTTACCAACACGAGTTTCCTCCTTTGAAGATGGAAATATAATTTTCACCCCGGTCTCCTCTTCAATCTGCTTCTGCATAGTTCCACTGCATCCCAAAGAATAAATTGATTCTCAGTCTCAGACATATAGGCCAGCATTGTCCTAACTGACGATGGTGCATATTTGAAACAGGTTCAAGAGACCAATACCCCTTTCCTTTCAGAAAGCGCATCAGAGGAGCATCTACCTAGAGAAGAACTACATTTATGAGATATTTGAAAAGACCACTAGTCAATATCACTCTTACACTGAACTCTAAATGGGAAAAAAGACATTAGCTATTGAACATATCCACCCAGCATACCTGAACAGAAGAAGAATACTTCTCAGATAGATCGGACCCATCTGGGTCCTTATTGAGGCTATTAGTCTCCATAGTGCCTTCCACAGATACTTTATTTTCTGGCAATGAGGCATTGTCGGTGGAAACTTCAATAAAAACATTAGTTGTTCCATCTGAGGCCAAATTCTCTACCACTTGTTTGCTTACAAAATTTGACATCCCATTAAGGTTGGCTACATCATTTGGAATATGAGATACATCAGAAATCCTGCTTCAATGCTATACACACACAAGTTATGGAAAGGAAATTCAGAGATAGATGGCTGTTATCTTTACAGTGTGAAGGAGACATCACGCATGCACAATGCCATTGACTCAAAGTGTTACCTGGTAGCGACTGGGGCATACCTTTTGGAGTGGCTGCTTCTGTGGAGATCGGCCTCCATCTCTGAACAGAAGATTTTCTTTTATTGTGTTTTGCCACATTACTTGAGGTTCCTTGTTCCATTACAAGCGAGTGAATGCTATTTTGACTAATTGACCCCTGTCATGGCCAAAGTACTATCGTGTAAAACACCATATTGTGAAGATGTAACACAAAGGATCAGATGAGAGCACACGAAGGAAAAGAACAATAGAAGCATATAAAAAGGTGCTAGAAATTTGATAACGTGCAGAGCTAGATGATTTTCATACCAGCAATATTGGTGTACCCATTCTCAAGTTCAGCCTAAGTGCTAGACAACTCATTTATTTAACCATGGATCACCATATCATACAACAACAGATGATGACACAACAGAGCATGTCTAAAGACAATCATAATTGATTCAATCAACTGATAATACAAGTCCCCAAAAAACACAAAGTTTTTTCAACAAAATTTCTATAAACCTCCACTATTCGCTCCCAATTGACAAAACGGGGATCAAATACGCAGAACAAAATGATACGAGCTCGTGAAACCCTAGCTTAAACTATTCATCAAGTATAAAAAAAATGCACAAAAGAAAGAAAGCGAAGCTTCTTGGGGGCGACCACCGGGGTATCTAGAGGAATCGACCTGGAGGAAGCGCGGCGCGGAACCGGCGGCGCATAGAGGCCGAGCGAGCCGACTAAACCTAGCAACACGAGACAGAAATCGGTAAGAGAGAGAGTGAGTGGGGCGTCCCCCCTCGCGCTTCGGTCGAGGAAAAAGATTGGATTTTTACTGGATCCCGCGAAAAGGAGAAAAAAAAAAAAGCGAACCTTGCGAGCGACGCGCAACACGCGAACATCGGTGAAAGACGCCGGCGTTCTGAGCGGCGGCGGCGGCGGTTTCCGTCTCCGATAATGGGTAACCGACCAATAAAATGGGCCGTTATGGGCCTAATTTACTAAAAGCCCAGCCCATGATGAACCAGGCCGAGTAGTAACCTTTATACCATGGGCTTTCCACTAGCGGCCCAATTAGGCCCAATAGAAAACCACTACATAAGGCTGGGACTCCCGGATTAGGGTTTCGTTCTCGCTTCGCCTTCGCCAACCTTCTCGAATCCTCCAACTCCTCCCGCCGCCGCCGCCGCCGAGGTCGAAGGAGAGTCATGGGCGTCTACACCTTCGTGTGCCGGAGCTCCGGCAGCGAGTGGATGGCAAAGCAGCTGAAGGGAGAGCTCGAGGCCTCCGCCGCCACCCCCTACGAGCTGCAGCGCCGCCTCGTCGCCGCCGCGTCCGCCGCCGACTCGGCCGCCGGGGTCCAGTCCTCCTTCGCCATGGTCACCCCCAGCTCCGCCGTCTTCCAGGTTCGCCTGCTCCCCATCCAATCGCTGATGTTGCTGCTATTTGATTCGCGCGTGTCCTGCTGATCTATATGTACACGAACACATGGCAGTTTTTTTACTGTTGCGCTAATTCTTACCCGTCAGATACATCGATTACTTCTTGGTTGGCTGTGAAACATCTCTGTGATCCATGTGTTAATCGTTTATTATTCTAGTTTAGATCTGAATAGCTGCTTTTGTGCCAGAAGTTTGGTGTTGATGAGTGAGTTATATATGGCATATGTTCAATTGATGTTTGGTGCTGTTAGACTCGATATTTAGGCGTCAAGAGCATCTCATTGCAATTGGCTTCAATTCTATCTATTGCACGAGTTCGCATGTGCAAAGAAATATTATGGTAGCCTGCAGGCCCAAATTCCAAATTCATTTATTGGCATTTGTGCTCATTTACATAAACAGCCTGGGTAATATGAATATGGTGTATCAACTATCTGTCAGCCTGATTTACTTGTCTATGACGTAGATTTTGGTATCTACAGATTTTAGTCTATCTTATATAGTATTACCAGGTGGCTCTGTGCTTATGTGTTTTAATTATTGTCAATTCCCTTGCTGTTTGTCAACAGTTTATGTCAGGTAGTAATATATGCTTTGTGAAGCTGGTTCTAGCCGTTGGTAGCTTTTGCCTACCATTTTTTGTGTAGTGTCACTGACATTAGTATAAACCAAAACTAATAATCACATGCGTGACTCATACTATTTATATGTAACCATTTTTTTAGTGCTGACCTCAAGTTTACACAGGTAATCATTGGTGCCGTCGGTGGTGGTGCTGCGATTGGTGGAGGTGCTGCTGCAGGCGGTGCCGCTGCTGGTGGAGCTGCTGCCGAGGCTCCCAAAGCTGAGGAGAAGAAGGAAGAGGAGAAGGAAGAAAGTGAAGACGACCTTGGATTCTCCCTCTTCGATTAGATTTCGCTTTCCTATATCCCACAAATTTGTCATGGTCCCCTTGCAGTATTTTTGCTGTTTGACGCGCATGAACCAGAGTTTTGTGAACCTGCTAAGTCTGTTAAGATAACTCGTGTTCATGTATGTTAGCTTATATCTGTATGACTCCAGTCTATATCAGATTTTGGTTATATATAATATTTGGCATCAAACTCAATGATCATAATTAAGACACAAATCAGAGCATGGAAATCTTTTTTTTGTCTGGATTAAATTTAGCAGCGACTGCAGAAGTCTGACACAAATTAGAATTTGGGAAAGCCTTCTTTTTTGGTTGGTTTGTGAGTTGTACCAATGCCAGATGTTCAATCAGGATCTAAAGTAGTGAAACAAGTAAACTTTTTTACAAAACTACAGCGCCACGTCATCTAAAAAATATGGACCATCAGATTGTTACTCCGGACGATATGAATCGTTGGCTGCGATGGGAACTGCACGACAGTGTGGCTGCGTGGTGGAATTCTGCATACTTTAAAATTTAACTGTTAACCAATGGCTGCGTAGTGCAATTCAAACATCAATTTTGAACTGATAATGAGATAGTGTTAATGTGTTCTGTACAATGCTAGTGTGTATGTGTCCTCTATTATCATGTTAATAGAGGGCACATACACATTTATGTAAAGATTTCATGTTGATGGTAGTTCTCATGTTAATGTGTAATGCAATTGACAAAGTTCATGAAAAATATGAACTACCATTAACATGAGAACTCTGCAATGACAATACTGCTCTACATCACTGAAGATCACTTCTCCACTGACATCTCCATTTGTCCATTTATAGTATAATGCTTACTATATGCACTGATGATCTTTGAGAGCCTTGAGAGTGTCAGAAAGAGTGCGTTGTTCAACTGAATGTTGTAGTTCAGTGATGTTTAGTTTTTTTTTTCAACCTGTAACTGATTCATTATCCTTTTGCTTATCGGCATCATTGATATCAACTGGCAGCAAATGTTAGTTCAATGGAGATTGACCACAAATTTTAGTTCTGATCGATCAGCAAGCATTATAGTCCCAATTTTTAAGCTTTTCAGCTCAGTCTGAATTGTTGCCTGCATGATTGCATCTCTGCTAGTACATACATATTAAGACACTGCATTTCTTGATTTCTTGTTTACTTAAGTGTGCTGTACCTGTCGAACAACTCCTTTTCTTGATCATTGCCTCGCACTTCAGACTCCTACTGTCCAGCAGCCTTCCAAATCCACGATCATTCAGTTCCCTGCTTTTTACTGATCCCAGATGGAATCCATTCCATGTTCCACACCCGCATGAACTCATGAGACATTCTGCAATCTGTCCCGATAAAGATTTATGGGGTACATTGATACATGCATCAACTCTTTCTGCTACCGTCATATCAGAGAAATTTATTAAGCAAACAGAGGCAACCCTCGTGATTTCCCCTGCTTCTCTGCTTTGATTTTTATTTGCAAGGAGTGCTTAGAAAGACTCTAAATCTCTCTTTCTCTCTCTTTTTGACGAATTGCAGTGACAATATTAGTTAAGAGAGAAGTTGGAATCTTTCACCCCCAATCCTCACACAAACCAGACAAATTTGACTGATTGTTCTTTTTTTTTTGTCCCTTGACATTTACATGGAAGCATTTTTCATGCTATCACGGCGGTTGAGCATCTCTGTTATGCCCTGAACCCACTTGTGCTGCTCATATTTGCTCCTGCATTCGAACTCGATCACCCTCTCCACCGTCTTGATCCCAAAATATCCTCTTTTATGGCTCCCGTCCTCGACCTCCCTCCCCGCCCACGCCGGAATCTCCGAGCAGATGTCGAGCACAACAACTGAAAAAAATGCAAACACATATTTAATCATCAATTAATCATGTTCTGATCGATACATGATTGGTTGATGAGTAGATGTTGATAGTGATGTTCATTTTGATCTTACATTTCTTGGTTTTGATGAATGTGCCGGCCATGTGTGCGCTCCTCATTTTGATGATCACCTGCAGGCTGGAATTCATGTAGACTGTCACCAGCTTCCAGTGGAGTATACCTGCAGTTCAGTTGACGCGTGGATTCGTGTCATTTTGATTCCATTTTGCTGAATCTCTCTGAAAAAAAGTGACTTTTTTTTTAAAAAAAATGATATTTTTATACCTTGTCTTGTGCGCTTGAGAAGCTCGCCGCCTCTGGAGACGAAGACGAAGGGCGACGTGTCCCTCTCCGGCTCGCCGCCGCCGCCGGCGGCGGAGGCGGGGAGAGCGGCGGCCTGGATCTCCTTGTGAAGCCTAGCGCGCAGCATCGCCGCCCCGCGGAGGGCGGTGGCGGCGCCGGCGGTGAGCGCCATGATGTCGCCGGTGGTCTGCGCGTTGACGGCGGACTGGATGGCGGCGAGGATCTGGTCGTGGCCGGCGCCGATCGCCTGCGCCATCTCCACGCAGTGCGACGCCACCAGCGCCGCCGCCGACGCGATCGCCGCCGCCGTCTTCGCCCCTCCTCCTCCGGTTGCGCCGGCGCCGCCGCCGTTGCTGCTGGGGCGATCGGGAGCAGGGGAGAAGACGGCGCCGGCGACGAGCGCGGCCACGGCGGCGGCGACGCCGGCGACGGACGTGGCCGCGTAGGCCTGCGCGTTGCGCGACCTCGCCTCGGCTCGCTTCCTCTCCTTCTGCTCCTTTATCCAATTCCCCATCGTCGTCGTCGTCGTCGACTTCCCCCCTCCTCTCCCCCCCGCCGCCGCCGCCGCCGATCGGAGAAGCTTCGTGTCAAGGTTGGCCCTTGGAGAGATCGGTGGGCTAATCGCCGCCGCGTCGCGCTCGTGTTCATGGCGGCTGCGGCGGCCGTCCATTGCGGCGGGGGCGTCGTCGGATACGGGCTTGCCGCTGAGGAGCTTGAGGGCCTTGGAGATCTCGGCGGCGGAGAGGCTCCATGACCTGGCGAGGAACTCCATCGTCTCTGTCGGCGTCTCCGGCGGCCGGACGGTCGTCGGCGGCGGCCACTTCTCGGCCGCGCTGCCGTCTTCTTCCTCGATGCCCTCCAGCCTCTGCTGCTTCTGCTGCTGCTGCTGCTGATGATGATGATCACATTGCTCCATTGCCTGAACAAGTGAAGATGAAATTAGAAAATCCTTTTGCCTGATTTGTGTATGGATTAGAGTTTACTGATTATGGATTATAGATTCCTCTAAACAAGTTAATTAATAGCATTTGTGTAATGTAGTTAAAAGCTATCAGAAGTTCAGAACAGATTAAGATAGAGAGTCAGAATGTGGATTTTAGCACTTACACACACTTCAGATTTTAAGGTTGTAGAAGATAGATTAGATAGGAGAGTGAGTATGAAGGTAGGATGGAGATTATAGCATCAAGTTATAGATAAGCTCTTTGTTACAAGCAACTCAAAGTTAGGATAAGTTCAGAGCGAGGGCAATGTCAGGTTGTCCTATTTATGGGAGCTAGGAAAAGACAAGATGGGTAGGCACTGTTCTTAATGGTGCTTAAGGGATCATGTAATAGTTAGTGGGTACTAATTTAAGTCTCATCAAGTGAAGTGCTGTCACTTTTTTCATTCCCATGGCATCTCTCTAGAAAAGAACTCAAAGTTTGCCTTTGGAAGGATGGACTGTTTCTAGTGTGCTCTACTGTGGAGCCCTTGATCTCTCGATGTCTTTTGGTTTTAAAATTGCAGTCTTGTTTTTATTAGCACAGGACTAATATAACTTACAGTCTCAAAAAAAAAAGGACTAATAACTTACAAAAATACAGGCAGTTGTGACCATCAGCTTAGCAGTTATTCCAGTGTGGTCATCAAACACTTGATGCGAAGTGGATGTGCCTCTTCCAAATTGAAGCCTTCGTCCTGATTTCGGATTGTCTTCAATGTTTCAATAAAAAGATTGTGCTTATCTTCTCTTTTGTAGTGTTTACTATTTTGTGAAAAATATTCTCTGAATTTCTGAAAGACTGAACCCAAGTTAATGAATACATGCCGATCATTCTTGATGAGAAAACAGTAGTACAAAGGAAGGAGAGCATTCATATACTCGGTATTTTCATTCAGGATCAAATGCGGTGTAATAGTATTGTAATTAGAGATACTAAGTATACGGCTACTGTATATAATTGGCTAATGATGTTCTTACGTGTGCATTATCTGAATCAATGGCATTTGTCAGCAACAAAATATAATAGTGCAGTGCCCATGATATGGGCCAGTATCATCTAGAACTTCAGAAAGAAAGAGAAATGGGCAAACCCCAAGACACCAACAAGCGCATTACAACTTAATTAGGCAGCCTTATGATGATTTACTCCAACTAGCTTATAAATTAAAGATAATTTTGCGTTTCATCAAATCACATAGTTGGAGTTCGCCTCTTGTCTGCTTCATTCAGGAGTTGTAAATTGCAAAGCAAAGATGATTCATGGTTGGTTTGCTTACGGAAAGATAATGATTCCTAGTTCAAAAAGAAAGATGATCATTCAGGTCTTCTTTTTTATTTATATCTCTTTTTAATCAGAGAAAAATAACACAATTTTTAAGACAAGTTATTCCACTTGCAATCCGGGTTTCCCGCAGCTCGCACGAAGCATTTTGCTCATCGAGAGAACCTATATATTGTGGATCTCCTTTACTGATATATAAAAACAAGTTAGGGATTGAATCTATTGTGGAAGTTCTTTTATTACAAATGCTCCTCGAAAACAAGCATTTTGTTTTTTTATAGCTGCTAATTAATCCCTATAAAGACTCGCAATCGTTGCATGAGAAGATAATTATTTTTCCTTCCGTTGGAATAAAAGGAATCTAAATGTTACTATCACCTTTGTGAATGGTTATATATGTTCCCTATTGTACTGTTGGAGTAATTTTCTTACGTTTTGCAAGTACATTAATGCAACATGTACATTGGTAGAGATCCACGCTTGCACTTTCAGGATCTTTGCCCACAACTAAATGATTTTTTTTACCCAATGGGCTGTGCCACACTGCCTCGCATGGCGCACGAATGCTAGATCAGGGCAACTCTGTAAATATGAGGCAAATGTCAACAGTATATACATCTTAATTATGGACATTTGTTCTAATTTGGACAATAAGCGATTATTAGGAGTTTTTTCAATAGGAGTCCTTTGGTTTAAGGATTCAAATCCTTAGCAACTTTTAATATTGGTTAATTGGAACATAAAATTTGAAGATGATAACTTCCTTTGCATTGTATTCCTATAACTTAGTTCCATACGAATTTAGCACATGAGAAAAGCTCATTTTAGACATCTTTCAAAATGTAGGAATAGGTAAGTAGAACTATAGAAAAACACAAGATTTTAGTATAAATGCATATGCAAAATGAAGAATTGTAGGGCGTGCACGCTTGTGCTGGCTGCGACAGCAGCATCGTTGCAGCTATAATATCGGGCAACATAAGTTCTACTATGGTTGCTACAGCTACAGTGGTTGCTATTTCGAATACCCTATAATGTTGAGAAATCATGATTTTTTAGGGAATCATGAATTACTTTGGATTAGGCCCAACGAGTAATATAAATTGTGAACAATATAGACAAAGACTAGAGCAAACATGAACACACTACACTTAAATGTAACGAGTATGTAATAACATTTCATTTGAAACAAAACAAGAGATTAACACCACACTAAGATAGATATAAAATCCATACTTGAAGTTGTTGTTGAAGCTTTGCCCTTGAATTAAGAAGAAAAAATCATCCCCTGCTCAATGAAGTAGACCTCGGGGGCTTTAAAGACGGTCCTTTGGCTCTCGGTACAAGAAGCCTTCACAAATTGTTGGCTCTTCGTTGATTCGGATATGTTTATGTCAATGAAAGCCAGCTCCAACAGGAAACTGGTGAAAAAAGAGCTAAGTTCACCAGGGACTAAAAACAATGAAATTCAGCTTTGACAGGGAGCCAGTGATATGATGAACCAACTCCGATGAAGAGTTTCTATTGGGATAACTTCAAGGGGAGCTAGTGATGATTTTTTTTTTTGAAACTTCAGATATATTAAGGCATTAGAAGCAGAGTACAAAGGATAGAGGTGCCTCAGCACACTCAAACTCATTTTTCAGCCTAATCATATGACAAGGAACATTGGGGTAGGCTAGATGCGTGATATTGTTGCATTGAAAGGCAGGTTGAGGGTTTTGTTGATTCATCGCCTTTTTTGCCAAACCATCTGCAATTTTGTTTAGATCTCTTCTAATCCAGTTGATCTTGATTTCCTGGTCTGTTATGGAGAAGATGTGATGTAGTGATGATGACGCCGTGAAGCGTGGCTCCATGTTGTTGCTGCTACTTTTGCTGCTTCACAGATCGATGGGTTTGCTTGTTGCTTTATACAGATCAAGAATGCTCTTGCTGTAGCTACTAGATGTAGATTGACGAGGTTGCGGCGGGCAACAGGGTTGTGGAGACCACGATGGGCAGTCAGTGACGAGTGAAAACTGTAGCAGACAGGCGACGACAAGATATGTGGACGCAACCGTAATAAGTAGCGGGTGCAATATGACGGCTTGATGCAACGAACAACGATGACTCGCCATGAAACCAAGGGGGTGTTTGGTTGCCATATTTTGGCACATCAAACTTGTGACTGTCACATATTGTTAAGCAGGTGTTTAATTTTTTTGTCATATTTATAACTTGTCATACTTTTGCAATAGTATATCCCATGTGTCATAGACCTATTTTTTTAATCAATTTACCACACTTTGTGCCTAGCAATTTAATTGACATACTTTTATGTATGCTACAACTTGCCAAATCTTAATTGTGGCAAAGTATAGCCGACAACCAAACACACTGAAATACTTCAAATCCAACATAACCCGCCAGCTTGGTCTGACTGCTTATTGCTTACTTGACGAAGATGACGCCCGAAGACAAAAGGACAAGGCTGGCCGCGGCGTCAACATAAACTAGGTGTTAGATCGACAACTAGGGTATATGATTTTTTGCTCGGATACCATAATAAAAGTTTGGGAATTATGTGGGATGAACAGTTACTTTAAATTAGACTGAAAGGGCAATATAAATGCGTACAACATAGAAAAGGACTATAGTACCCCTAAACACACCACTACACTTAACATGTAAAACACATGAGAATTACACAAGTGACCACTTGACTACACCTTAGGAATACATGGATTGAATGAGAGATAAGACTCACTAGGAGATACATGGACTGGATGAGAGATAAGAATCACATGAACCTTTTTAATAGGCTGAACCCCATACTATCTTTCCTGCAAAATTCCCATGGGATGAGCCATCCAAAACGAAATTCATAGTGACCCAGACTTAAACATTTGCCTCGTTTTAAATTCACATAGGAATACAAATACATTTATCCAAACGGACCATAACAGGGGGATTTCTTTGTTAGGTCAGCTTGTTCCTCTAGCTCTGTAGGTTCCACGGAAAAGAAATCTGCAAAAAAAGAAAAAAAGAAAGAAAAAAAAGAAAAGAAAAGAAAGAAAGAAAGAAAGAAAGAAAGAACGACACAAATTATTGCGATTAGAGAGTTGCTCAGCCATGATACGATGCACTAAGGAGCGGTGTGTTTTCTTTCAATCATTGCTTAATGTAAGGCAGATTAAAGGTTTCGGCCGAAGCTAAAGCTCCATACGAACAGCAAAGTACATAAGACATTGAATCCATCACCTGTTTAGTTAAGCTATCATCATGCTGTTGGCGATCATATCAAGTTCGATACAAAGCTTAGTTCGATAGAAAGCTTTAGCATGTTCCTTTCTAAGTTCAGTGACCAGCAAATTATGATATGGACCATATGGTGTCTGTCGTAAATGTGCTTCCTGACATCAAATTGGAGGACATCAAAAGTTACTTTACACGTGAATTTACTCAGCTACAGAGCAGTTATAGTGTTATACTCCGGCCAAAATGGAGTATATGCTTTGTTATAATTTCTTTGTTTTACATTACAAAAGGATAAACACTTCATAAAGTAAAACATACTATTATTGCCATTCGTGTAACAAAAGATTAAAGTGGCACAACATGGCTAGTGAAAAGATGCTTTTGGCAGTCTCGCAGTAGTGGAAGGTGCTGTTTGCCCGACAAAACCCTAAATACAGGCCCATTAACACAAGGAAAAAACAAAAGCCTCTTCTCTTCTTTGCCTTTTCTAAGCACAGACAAAAGGACATGGAAACAAAAGAACAGAATATATAGTACATTAGTGGTGCAAGTACCAATGTACCACTGGCAAATCACTATCATGGAACATGAAAATAATCCAAGTCAGAAATAAACCTGATGTTCCATAGATAGAAGGGTTCTTCTCATCTCCTAATTGATTGAATATATGTACAACCATTTAAGTTTAACCCTGACCAGAACATGATTAATTACACAAAAATTGATTGACAATCGACGAAATAAGTGACAGTACTTATATGTTACTACATAGGCATGGTTTATTTCCAAATCTGGAGATGTAGTTAGTGTATTGATGCCGCACTAGAACTAACAAAACCAGATATGATTTTACTAAGAGACTAAATTTCACACCGCATGACAAATCAGACTGAATGATCCTGTTATGGTACAGAAACCTGGAGCGGTCAATAAACAGATGACCTAACCTGACCCAACTTTGTCCAAGGGGGCTCAAGGAACAGCAGAGTTGTGGACCGACCGGCAAACCTGTTGAGTGACATCAAAGCTCCAATAAACAAAATGAGTACAATGAAATCACGGAAACAAAATTCTGCTATTCTCACAGAAGGGTAAACCCATTATACTTGTTCTGTTGTTCATGATGAACCCATACAATCCTTGGATAACGCACAACACACGATCCTTGGATAATTCTGTGTTGGACAGTACCTGCTTTTATACTGACTTGTATTAGAAGTAGTATAGAGAAAACTCTTACTACTCTACATGTCAAGTACTACTAACTTATATCACAGCAGATGAATTGATATAATAAGTTTCCTATCCAAAAGGAAATCTTGAATATTAAAAAAAGTTTAAAGTTACATACTGGTCCAAAACTAGGAAAGACATCATTACGAAGTAACGAACTTAACTGGAAATATTGGTAACATTGAGAACAGTTTCATACCGCTATATATGAAAAAAAAAAAACTTCTTGGGATTTCAACAACCATATGAACATGTCTTTATTTTTGGCACATTTTAATTTCATTAGATAGGCATATTGTAGATGTTTCACCATTACATTTTAGAAAGCAGACTTCAAATCTGTAACTTACATTGCAAGAACGAAACTGATAAGAGGCCATACCAGCTGCAGTGACTTCATTTAAGAATATCTTCTTTGCGGTTGCTAATACCTGACTCATTCCTCAATCACTCGGTGACACCGCTTTTTTTCCTTTCCGGTTATTCAGGAGGTTGATAGGGGACACACGTAAGGAAGAGCAATTGCAGCATCATGCCCCGTTATCTTCATTATAATTTATGAACTTACCCAACATGCCCTGTTCAGATCTCGAGCATCTTCAATACCTAATGCTGAAAATATTTCAGAACACGATGCTAACTTCGAGAAATAAATTATATTGATGATGCATTCTGAAGAAGCCTGCATCATCATTATTGCAAAATGCCCATACCATATATCTATTAACATATAAACAATTTACATGTTATCGAGTTCTGTAACAATGTAATGTTAAAGCAGCAGTCTAAACAAACTGCTGGTCATTCATCACAACAGCGAGCAAACCTTGCATAATTAGCAGGTAGCATCATCGTCAAACGCATCTGTGGCCACCTTACTAACATACATACATCGTGATGCTTAATTGACTTTGTGATACATGACTCTGAAGTCTGAACCGCTTGAAAATAGATGAAGCATCTTCTGAATATTTCCTCGCTGCCTCATGATAGATGACCTATTCAGATACAGAAATTTGTCAAAGAACAATAATAGGATAACTCAAACAGTGTTGTTAGAAATTTACCTGTCAATTTGAAGGTGAATCATGTAATAATGTTGGAAACCGACCACTAGATGAACCAGTATTGCTGACAAAACTCTGCTTCTGATGTGCATCAAGCTGCCCTAGTTGTCTTGAGTTACCATCTTTTCTCCATTCGGCACCAGGTAGAATAGATGCCGTGAGATGCTCTTTTCTGGCAGTCACGTCTTGTATCTGAAATTGAAGATATTAACCATCTTATGAGCAAAATAACGACTCATAAAATTAACAGATGGAGAAGAAATGAATAATTACGCAGATCATTTGTGTGAAACAACGGGTTTTGCATATACAGTACATGAGACAACTGCAAATATAGGAATTCACAGCACCAAGTTTAGAAAATAACCCTTAACTCATAACGGCGACCTAGCAATGCTAATTAACAACATATTGGGGTACTTTGCTGCACCTCTGCTAATTTACTTCCTAAGGTTGGCATAGCTATAAACCAATACAGAGCAGAAGATAATGACCAAATACCACAAAATAAACTTTAATGACCATTGATCAACTTGTACATTTTACTACACTAATGGTTTAATATCCACCCAACGTAAAACGTTATATGGATAGCTTCTTCCTTGCATTTCAATTTCCAGAAATTATTTGGAATGATCTGCCATCCAAAGAAGTAACTAAAACAAAACGATCATAAATTACATCTCATGTGAGTGAATACAACACAAATTATTTTTCAAATGAAAAAAGCAAGTTGCATGCAAGCACTCTAGTATAGTGGACTTACAATATTCTCAGTTCGCTGAATATTAGGGTGGGGACCTCTGTCAGCCGCCCGTTTCACCTGCAACTGTGCAGATGCCCCTGCCAGATGGCTTGTCCCTGTATGCTCCCGGGCTTCATTATGATGGAAAGCACCATTTACACCTAGACTTAGTAATGAAAGGTCAGCCAAGAAGTTACATGTTTTAAAGAAAATTTATTAAGTCATTTTCATATATTTTTTCTAGTATGATCTACAAATTCAAACATGTACAAAAACTCAATAGGTATCAGATTTCCAAAAGGGTAGAAAATTCTTTTACCCGCTTGTTTGTCAAAGTCTCCAGATCCAGAGATTGCTCTTGTCACTCCAGAACCATGCTACAAACAGAGTAACAGACCATGAAAAAGTGAGGCCATCACTTAAATAGACCGTGGGTTTTGGAAGTTTCCAGAACCACTAACAGTTCTACAAAATACAACCACCGCAATCGTCAGGCCCAACTGACGTGCCGTAGGCCAGAGAGAAGACCCAAGGTGAGTCCCATGAACCAAAATACAATAATAAGGAAAGAATACTAGTTAAAGAAAACACGAATGCCTAACCAAAAGCACAGTACAAGAACACATGAAGATTGTCGAACTAAACCCTAGATGTTTATAGAGAACATTATAAAAACCCTCGATAGTTGCAAGATGTCTCACTAAACCCAACACCTTCAGTTAGTGATAGTCCAGTTTGCTCCATATACTCAAATCCATTAGCTTTCCATTTCAATTTCAATGTTTTTATTACTAGAGTGATAAGTAGCATCCACGTGGCACTATTGTGGCAAACTGGAAACAATATGTCGCTTCATGGAAATTTAGAACCATATCAAATACATAAAATAGATAACAAAATACAGCTAGCAGATACTAACCAAGTACATGACCTAATGATCATAAATTTAAGTGCCACACAAGTGTCAGATTAATGCATCCTCAAATAAACCATGAGTTGACAGCATCACAGCTTAGAAAATTGACGAGTGATGAACTGGAGATAAACTAAAACATACTGAAAATAGCGATAATCCAAAAGCTTAAAGTAGGATAGTTTGACCCATGACAATATACCTGAACCTTTTGACCTTGTTTATATCTCAACACAGTCCAGTCGAAGACATAATCAAACTCATATCCTGTAAAAGATAAAAAAAAAACTATTAGATACTAATATGAAACATACAGAGTCAATAATAATATGTGTGAATAACAGAATTCTCCACAGTGATGGTACCACTTAAACAGGGTATTATACCTTGCCGAGCAAACAAGTCACAGAAAAGGCGCTTCACAAAAGCATAATCAGGCCGCTGATCAAATGTCAAGGAATGACAGTAGTGGAAGTAAGATGCGAATTCCACTGGACAGGATTTGCATAAAACCTAAGAGAAATGTTTGTCCGTCAGAAACAAACTAAAGGGTATTTATTTTCCATAACCTTATTGATATGTTTGTGAGATATGGACCTCAATAGGCGTCGAAATCTTCTTCTCACATATCTTATCATACTTCTGCTTCTTTGTTGCAGCCTTTAGTCCCTGCCAGGGGAGGCTTCACACAGCAGTGCATTAAAAACTGGTTAGCACTAAGGAAAATGTCCGCAGATCTAAAAAAGAAAAATTATGGTATCTTAAGTAGCAGATAAACTAATATGAAGTGGACTTAAAGTTCTTTTTCTTGAAAGCATGGCATTGATCAGACAGAGATTGGCAAAAACATGGCAGGTGAACTTTTAGCAAACTACTGCATACTGCATAAATTATTTGTGTAATACTTTGCAGGTTCTAAGAAAATGTATATGGTCCTGAAATAAGAGCAGGTACCCACCTTCTAGTGTCAAATAATTGCTACTTGCTGGTGGCTGATGTTAATAGAGGTGGTATGCTGGCATTGTGGTTTTGGTGATTGATAAGGTCTATATCTTCTTTCCTAGAAAACTAGCATGCATGCATACTTAGTTGTAACTTGGAAGTGGCTAGACAGGCTGAAAACATCTGCGCTGTCCTATTATTTCACTGTAAATAAATATCCTTGAGCACAGTGTGTATAGATACTAGCCTAGAACACTTTCACCATACGTGAAGACCATGATATACTTTGTCTAGAAAGCAGAAAAAATATACTTACCTTCCTCGGAGAAAATATAGAAGAACATAACCAAGAGATTCTAAATCATCCCGCCGACTTTGTTCTGTCAGTAAAATCCAACAGATGTCAAAAATCAATTTTTCAATGTAATTTGACAACTAACAGTCACAACTTACCAACCCCAAGGTGAGTGTTGCAACTTGCATAGCGTGCAGTGCCAGTTAAGTTCTTATTTTCTCTACAAAAGGCAGCATGATATACTGAGTCACAATTCATGATATATACTAGTGATACATATGGATGCCCGTGAAAGGGTAATGAAAAAGTACCTATAAGGAATATGACGATTTGTAGTGGAATCCCGGTATCTTTTTGCAAGTCCAAAATCGATTATGTATACCTGGTAATCAAGAGTAGGGAAATAAACTTAGCTAGCATATTAATTCCTATAAGAAGCTTGAATTTTGTCACACTCAGTACCTGATTTGCTTTCCGACCAAGACCCATCAGAAAGTTGTCAGGCTTTATGTCTCTGTGCAAGTATCCTTTGGAATGCATAAACTCAATTCTTGTAATCTGTCATAATTATTTACAGGGAAATTCTCAAATTAACCATTCACAGTGCTCATCTCACATGCAACTAAGTTTTGCAAGTCAAAAGAAGCCTACATTTCCCCTTTTTTGTGAAACCGGCACAGTAAACGGTAAACTTTCAAGTTAATTATTTTAGATAATTGTTGGGAATGAACTTTGGTGTTCAGTGAGACAGTGACTATAGTGAGGGAACAGGACGACAGGGAAATACTCAGAGTAACTTGAAAACTCTGACCAATAAACATTCTGTTCTCCCAAGGTTTTGCATGCAATCCATAACATGTTGGAAAAAATTAACTAAGCAATGCCAGATATTACTTACCATCTGGTCCGCTAACATTAGGACTGTCTTCAATGTGAATTTTCTGCCGCAATAGACAAACAGATCCTCTAAGCTTGGCCCGAGCAAATCGATGACAAGGACATTTTCCTCTCCATCTACACCACACCACTTAACATTTGCAATACCACCTGAATGCCACATTTTTTTTCCAATCAACTCATGATCCCACAAAAACAAAGTGCATAAGCACAATGGCAGCATGCAGAGATGTATGCAGTGCAGGGCCTACTTCCTCCTTGAAGAGTATTGTAGAGCTTTGCCTCGTAAAACAGCTGGGGATGCTTCGTCTTGCTACTCTCCTGACAATTTAACAAGTTAGTCAAATTAAGCTTCTAGAGACAGAGCATGCAACTGTATTGAATAAGCCACCAAAGAAGTAAAGGGATTAAACAGGACAAAAGCACGATCAACTTTTACGCATCAAAGAAGGAATCTGATTCAAGCAACACTAACTTTTAGCTCTCACCCCTGTGTTCCTCGTCAGAACTCTTGCTTAGAGGACTATCAACGCAATTCCTCTACGCCAAGCGTAATGATGGGCTCTACCAGTCAACATCCATCCACACTCATCATCACGTAAAAGACTAGGGCAAGTAGCCGTACAACTAAACTATGAAAAAGTAAGTGCAGGGGTGATACACGCTCTATCCTTGTAAGTTTTAACGGAATGATTACCAGAACTCCAATATTATCATCATATACCTAAATCGACCAACAGCAGCAACCAAGGCATCGCAAATACTACTAATTCGTACAGCACAATCAACAGCAATCCGATCGAAAAAAAAAATCGAAGAGAATTGAGATGAGAGGCACAATGAAGAGAAGAACTACTCACGATCTTCACCGCGGCTATCTCATAGGTGTCCATGTGCGTGGCTGCAACACCACCAACAACAACAGTAGTAAGTAACAGCATCATCAGACGCGCGCAGTAAAACCCGAGTCGACGAACGAACCGATCGACCACCGGTGGGCGCGATTCGAATCAAGGAGGGGCCGCGCTCACCTAGGTAGATCTCCCCGAAGGAGCCGCAGCCGATCTTCCGGCCGAGCTTGAACTTGCCGCCGACGATGCGGTCCATCGATCAACTCCCCCCGCCCCTCGCCGCGCTATTCCCCCGGGGCTCTGCGATTTGGGGGATTGGGCTGAAGGCGAGGAGCCAAGGAGGGGTCGGGGTTGTTGCTTGGCGCCGACGTCGCAGCGAGCGAGCGGGCGATCGAAGTGGCGGAGAAGAAGAAGGAAGACGACGAGTAGGCGATGGGGGAGACGCCGTGTCGAGTCGCGTCGGGTGCGAAGGAAATGGAATTTGGTGCCGATTATTTTTACCACTTATATACTCCTAAAAAATGTTATTTATTGGGTGCGTGCCCGTGTAGGTTGGCGGTGTGCCTCTTCTCTTATCCTGACGTGGCGCTTCTTCCGAGTGGGCTGGTGTTCCCACGTGGCGGGTTGCCACCTGGAGTAGGTGTCCGTGCCACGAGCCCACGAGTGGGCGGACTGAGAGAAAATTTGGCTTTTTTTTCGTGTCAGGCCTGCCGTAGTTGGGCCAGGATGGCAGAACTGCGGGTGATATCTGGGCCATCCTATCGGCATGGGCATGGCCCAATAGTGAGTTGTTCGATTTGTTTTATTTTTTTTTAATTTTACAAAAATAAATCATTGTTTCGAAGTTTTATAGAAATAAATAAATATTCCCCCCTAACGGTAGACACTACATTTGTCAAAAAATTCGGAAGAAAATTTTACACCAAGGCTGTGTGTAGATTCCAATTTTTTTCTTCAAACTTTCAACTTTTCCGTCACATCAAATATTTAGACACATGCATAGAGTACTAAATATGGATAAAAAAACCAGTCACAGTTTGCATGTAAATTGCAAGATAAATCTTTTGAATCTAATTACGCCATAATTTGACAATATGGTGCTACAGTGAATATTTGCTAATCACGAATTAATTAGGCTTAATAGATTCGTCTCCCCAATTTACAGGCGGAATTTATAATTTGTTTTGTTATTAGTCTACGTTTAATACTTCAAATGTGTCCGTATACATCAAAAATTTTTTGGACAAACAACTAAACACAACCCAAATGTATATTAAAATCTTCAATTATAGTAAAATGAACAAAATTCGAAAATATTTGGGATTCCTGTGGTTCCCAAACAAACCCGATACAGGTCTAATTTGGCTTTTTTCCACCATTTTTTCTTGATTAGAAATTGAGGTTTCTTAAGTACTTACACTTTCCAAAGTCTAATTGGTCGTAAATAATACCATACAAGACCACCAGTTATATAAATATAAGGGCCTCCAATTCAGCCAATCAAAACAACCAGAAGTTAATTGTGAAACAATCTACTACCATCATTTCTGCATTTAATTCCCACTTTTTTCATGTCATGTCTATTCACCCTCTAATTTCTAATTTACTCATCATCTCTCGTCTTTATGGCGTTATGAGTACATCCTACCTGACATGTCAAGTTTATAACAAATTGAAGTGTGTGTTCATCTTGACATGGTCCTGTCGACGATCATTTAGGCCTGTTTAGTTCCCAAAATTTTCACCCAAAAACATCACATCGAATCTTTTGACACATATATGAAACATTAAAAATAGATAAAAAATAAAACTAATTGCACCGTTAGACTGTAAACGACGAGACGAATCTTTTGAGCCTAATTAGGTCATGATTAGTCATAAGTGCTACAGTAACCTACATATGCTAAT
The DNA here is from genome assembly GCA_000325765.3 of Leersia perrieri. NCBI lineage: Eukaryota > Viridiplantae > Streptophyta > Magnoliopsida > Poales > Poaceae > Leersia > Leersia perrieri. The sequence goes on from CM002476.1 coordinate 5,961,466, forward strand.
TATGGCTTAATTAGGCTTAAAAAATTCGTCTCGCGGTTTCCAGGCTAGCCATAAAATTAGTTTTTCATTCGTGTCCAAAACCACCTTCCAACATCTGGTCAAACATCTGATGTGATGTTTTTTCTAAAAAGTTTTCACCAATTAAACAAGGCCTTGCTAGTTACCCCTGCGGCGGTTCGTCTTAGGGTGCGGTTGCAGGCCGATAAGGCGTGCGCGTACATTGACTGATCCGCGAAAATATCATAGTTAAAAATGTGTTTTTTTTTCTTGAGAAAGGATAATGCAAACAGAATGCGTTTGAATTAGTACATGGCTACAGTCGTCGTTGGTAGTTACATTGGCTGAAAATGGCCTTCCCTCAGAAAAGATAACATTGTCTGAATTGACTTGTTAAATTTCCGGTTGCCCGAGATTTATACATCAGGCAACATGGCATTTCGATCAATCTGGCCAGATTAAATTTACAACTTCGTACGCTACATGTGCAGTAATTTCAGATGCACCAGCTCGTACTAGCAAGCTGGAGCAGGATAACTAACAGAGTAGAGTACCAATGTAACAACGCCAGTATAGTAATCAATTAATTCTCCAAGAAACAATTAAGCTAGCAAGTACAGTAGCTAAAATTGTCTGTTACTGTGATTAGGCTCCCCATCCCTGCATGCATGATGCTTCGCCCATGCATATGCCCCCAAACCAATCGATTATTCGATTCGATCCAACACCCAGCTGAAAACCAAAAATCAATGCCTCCTAGACAATTAATTAACCAGTAGGTTAATCCGAGGGTATCATACACTATAATCTCAGCTCCAAATCCAGCTCCTCCGACGAGCTCCCGGCGCTGCTCCGGCCACCGGAGCAATCGACGTCGTAGCCGGAGCTCATCCACGTGTAGTACTGCGGCTGCTGCTGCCTCTGCCCCGGCGAGCCATACTGTTGGTGATGATCACCACCCTTCACTTGATCATACGCGACGAACGCCGGCGCCGCCACCCGGCCGCCGGAGCCGTACGGCAGCATGCCCTCGTAGTACGGCTGCACGCCGGCCATCCTCCGGCGATCCGCCGCCGCCTCATAGCAATCGGCCTGCAGCGGCAAATGGTAGTGGAAGGGCGAGGCGGCGGCGCCGGCGAAAGGAGGAGACGGCGTGTCGTCGTGGATTCCGGCGCCGGCGCCGGAGGAGGCGGAGCGGAGGGCGGCGAGCATCTGGTTGTGGAGGCGGATCTTCTCCAGCTGCGCGACGCCGAGGCCGCGCTGCGGCTGCTTGGCTACCTTCTCCGCCGCCGCCGCCTTCTTCCCCCCTCTCCTCGCCTTGCCGCCTTCCATGCACATCTCGCCGCCGGCGTGGTGGCTGCTTCCCATCAAATTAATTAACCAGCTGCGTGTGTAATTAATTGAGCTAGTGTGGGGGCAACGACGGTGAGCAGCGAGAGGTATATTTATACAGAGAGGTATAGTAGTTAGCTGCAGGCACATGGGAAGAAGAGCAAGTGAGGTCATAGGAAAATTAGCTGTAATAAATTAAGGATCCTGAGAAAGATTCAGGCCGATCTGCTCCAGCGATTTTCTATTCCAATTAATCTCTCCCAACTTGGTCTTCCAAGAACGATCCCTACCTAAGCCAATCTGCCAATGTGCAATGCAAGTTGGTGACTTTTGGGCAGCATCGTGTCTAATAAAATACACCCATATTGGGAGTTCAAATCATGCACTTTATGCATTTTATAGATCACTTCAGTTAAGTCGTTGTCATGGATCCACATGTCAGCGACGGTTTCTTGCACAATTTTCCGTAGCAACCAAGCGAGATGCATGTGATTATTTTTATGTTGCATGTATGGAACTATGAATATGATAGTTGCCATGCGTCCGGTGAGGTACATTTTCAAGGAGTCCACCACGCATGTCGTGAAATGCAATTTGCAGCCCCAACTGCATATATCCAGCATGGATGGATCTCTCGATCTAACGATCCAGTTGATTACTAGATCAATTTGGTCGATCCAATCATGCGTGAGTGCCTCTCCTGTCGTGCCTTTTTCAGACTGCTGATCAGGCACTAAACAATTGCCCAACTCGTGTAGTTGACGCAACAACTGCAATAGGAGTAGTATATATAATTAATGCAGCGAACCAAATATAATTAATGGGAATATATGATGCAAAGAAATCGTATCTAGATCCTTACAGGGCGTGCATGATATCGCAATATTAATTTTCAATATTTCATGCAGGGACCGGAGAGATACGCGTGGGATTGACCTGGATATTTTTAATTTTGCAGTAGTCGGAAGCATCTGATCGATCGGTCGATCGATGATGATGATTAGTGTGTGTGATTAGAGTAAATCGAAGCTTCCCGGTGGCAGCTGGCATAGCTGCAGCCTCGTTGTAGGTTAGTTACTTAACTTTGCTTGTGCTGCCAAATGGATCGGAATTAATACTCTTGCAAATCAGCATCGGATTGCACGCGACCTAGTAGCTGTAGTAGCTGCTTAATCACTACATGCAAGTGTGTGTCCGGGAAACTTAATTTCAACTGGTAATCTCGCTAGTATTATGGCAGTGATCGATCTTCGCAGATCTCAACTGATCTATTTGATTTGCCTCGATTTTTTAAGCTTACGACTGGATGATCGAATGCTATCGATCGCTTGGTGGCGATGGTTTTGATCTCGAGACGAGATCTTCCTAGGACACGGGCGGGAGATCGATGTGATCTGCTAGATAGCTATATATCTCGCGCGTTAACCGCTGTCTGAATTTGTTAATTAACACCTTGAAAGTAAGCAGCAGTGTGCAGCGATTAAGAACTGTTTGTTAATTGCATGCTGGGCCTCCTCAAAAAGAAAATTGCATGCTGGGGAAAGCTAGCTCATGAATAATTAAGGATGTTCACACAGGTTTGGGCGCGCGCCAATCTTGGAAGATCTCGGCTGGTAGATATCCTAGCTACCCAAAGATCACAACGATTGATACAGTAGTATATACTCCATCTTAAATTATATATTGCGCATATTTTGTTTCGATCAATAATTTATCTATTATAAAATTATTTTATGACATAAATTAATTTCATTAGATTCATATTTAAAAGTATTATCACATGATTACATTTTTACTGCACAAATGATATTCTAACAGGGAAATTAGGAGTCAATGTTTTGTCCTAACAAAATAAAATATGTCCCTATAACTTAGATGGAGGATAAACGTATGCACGATGTAGCTTGTTGGTGTATGACTGTTGGCGTGTTTCTAGGGAGTTAGATTTTAGAAGCAGCTCTGTTTGTTATTCAACTTCTGAAAATATAGAAAAACTCTAAAACCTACTCCCTCCGTCCCAAAATATAACATGTTTTAGAAAAGTCAGAATTAGACATTTTAAACTTTGACTATTAATAGTAAAAAAATCAAAATGAACTATCACGTAAAAACGATGCTAATAGATTCATCGTTAAACACACTATTATAATATGTAACTTTTTAAATTTGAAATAGCATATTTTTACAGATATTATTGGTCAAATTAGCATCTTGAAGACTGTGACGAGTCAAAAACTGTTTTTATTTTAGGACGAAGGTAGTAGCCTTTTCAACTCCTATAGCTTCTTCGTTTATTTTCTATAATCTGTAACTACAAATTCTCTAGGCTAGAATCTAGAATCGAATCTTTGTTGGAGCTTCTGTCAGTTGAAGATTCTGGGAGAAGCTACTGCTAGAAGCTCCCCGATCAAAGTTACGTATATATATGCATACATGCTGTCTCTCACTTGCGAGTGTATAGACTTCGGTTTGTTTCCTCTTTTCCTTTCAAGTTGTTTATATTAGTCCTCGCGATGATCAGTACAGTGCCTTATATCTAACTAAGGCTGGAGCTACTTGTGTGTGAGTTGTGATACGATGAACTCAGTGGTTAGCCTCTACAACTTTCTTTTAGTTGATTGGATCATATACCCTCTATATATTTAGAGGGAGAATTAACTACTCCCTCCATCCATCTCAATTTATTTGACGTTGGTTAGTTTATTTTGAGCTAACCAACGTAAAATAATAAAACAGAAGGAGTACTTGTTATCCACTCAAGATTTTAGTTTTCAAATGCCACTCTTTTGGATTTTCATTCTCAATTGTCACTTTTTTTTAAACTCCATTCTCTATTGTCACCTGGCTCCACTTGTTAGCCTCTTTTTATATTTTTTTTCTGTTTTTTTATGGGTTGACACTTAGAGGCCGACAAGTGGGACCAACTAGCAAATGGGAAAGAAAACTTGAAGGAGTGGCATTTGGGAAACTGACAATTAGATAGTGTCGAAACTAGTTAATTTTCCCTTGAGTATTTACCCTACTATATGCTATAATGCTAGTATATGCAGATAACGCATGGGGACGGTCATCTAAAGTTATATTTTTGTTAATCCAAATAGAGGTAACATAACCAAACTTTACTTGTTTAACTCGGTATTAATTAAATTCCTGTATAATTCGAGTTTGAATGTAACCTGTATCTGGTCCAATTTTTTTTTTTTGCAAGTATCTGGTCCAAAATTTTAAAATGTAAACTACCTCCTCGCAAAAAAAAGAAAAAGAAAAAGAAAAAAAAAACTCTACTTAAAGCTGCCAAGTGATGGGCTTGTTGCCCTAACTAGCAACGTAACCACCCACAGGCCACAGCAGAGGAAGTGTGTTACACATTTGGCCCACGTGAGCACCCATATGGGCCTCGAGTTGGGCTTCAGATCTCTCTCAGAACAAAAAGAAAAAGAGCAAAGATAGATCCATCCAGCTGGGCCCACCGGGGTCACAGCCACTCAGGAGGTGGGTCCCATGCTCAGCATAGATTCGCGCGCCACGTCAGCTCGGAGACTCCCCCACGTCAGCATCCATCGGCGCATCGCTGTCGCTGATGAGCAGTCGCGACTCACGAGTCAGTCCCGCTGTTGCCGCCGGACCAGGTGTACCATACCACTGTGCCATCAGCGCGTGGGGCCCACGTGCAGTGTACTGTACCCAGTGGGCCCACCTCTCCCTCGGTCTCGGGTCGGTCCCACCGAACAACTGTGAGGGGAACAGTGGTTGGCGGCCAGCTGGGCGGAGGTAATGGACTGAAAATGACATGTGGGACCGACTCTCTGGTGGGCCCACTGTCAGTGTGAGGTGGGGACTGACGGGGTGAGTGGGCAGTAGTACGTAGTAGGAGTAGTAGGCGTAGGTAGGCAGGGTCCCTTTCGCGTATGGGTGCTTCGGGGAGGCAACAGTGGTCAGTGAGCAGCCATGCTGTATGATTGTGTCGACAGCCGGTGGTGGGCCCGGCTTATAATTCTTGCCTCCCTCTAAAATCTTTGGGTTTTTTTTTATTCATATTTATTTGTTGTTAATTTTCATTTAACTTGAAAAATCGGTGACAATATGCACATACTCTGAGTATGGAAGTTGTATATAGATCTGATCGTGGAGTGACCATAGCTGATAGCTCTACCGATGAGGTTTTTAGTGGACTAACATGTATAACCAGGTTCAAAGTCCTAGATTTAATATAGGTACTTGTATTTATGATTATATTTCTAATAGTTTGAGTTATAAGCAAGAAGTTATGATTGAAGAGTTTCAAACAAGAAATTTCTCACAACACCAAACATTGATAACCCGCCTCCAACACAAAACTTTGATGCGGGATGATGAGCTTGACTGACTCATGGTCATGGGTTAGTCATGGCTAATCTACGAATTTGCGCGATGTATGCAAACATATTGGGAACTACGGGCGACGACCAAGCAAAATTTTACAAACGGCAATACAAGCTACCCTGACCGACACAGAGATGGATGGAAGTTATGTAAACTACCAGAGGGGGGCTCATTGTTCTTCTTTCTCCTTCAGCCTTCATAATTCCTGTTCATCTTCGTCTTATGCCCCTCTTCTCTCCTCATGATCGGGATCAACGAGCCCCTCCTTCTTGCCCTCCTAATTCCCCTTCATCTTCGTCTTCTATCCCCTCCTCTCTCCTCACGATGGGGATCAACGAGCTCCCCCCCTTCCCCCCACCTTTCCTTGGCGTACGGACCTACGCTGGATCCGCCCCTGGTCAACAGCATCCATATAACTCAGGGTAGGATGATGCTACACACAGAGCTCTCTCTTCTTTGTGGTAGTCCAGTTTACAACTGCCATGCACAAAAGTCATTTCAGGGTTGTCGCTTTAGCGTAGTTGGGGCCAGAAGCTAGAAATTTGGTTAATTCCCATTGGTTGTTTATCAAACAGCTATTTGTAGCATATCATAAGTCGGTAACACCCTCCCAAAACTTCTAAACAAGGACAGGGAAAAACTAACAAAACCAAATTATATTTGCAGAAACGGTCAAAATTTACAACGATGGCACAGATTAGAGAAATTAAATATAGCTAGAATCGGACATGTATTGCTTTTACGCAAACAATAGTGTTACGAAAAAAAGGGCCATTATATTTTTGCCCTTATTTTAAGATCCAATTGTGATTTTGCCTCAACTTTTTAAGCTTTATGATTTTGCCCTTGTTTTTTCAAATTGAAACTTGTGTTTGCCCCTATTCTGTTAAGTGGTCTTAACGATGTTGAAAACTAGGTCAAAAAAGCGAGGACAAAAACACAAAGTAAAAAAAAGGTAAATTAGGATTGGAAATAGGGGTAAAAACACAATTGTCCCTAAGAAAAACGACACTTGATAGGTCATGAATTTCTGCCACTGTTTTCACCCCTACTTCAAAATAATATGATATTTATATAAACTTTATTTTTTTAGAATATTTTTTTTTGTAAAAAATGAACTTTATGTTAGCAAATTCTTTCAACGGTGACCTTGAATATTTATCATAAACTCATTATCGTTCATCATTCAACATCAGAGAACAGGCAAACTTCGATGAGGACCTTGCAAGGAGATGTTTGCAGCAGAACGGCGCAAAACTAGATCCAGCCGTGCAACAAGGCATTTCCCTAGCGATCTGGGCATCTGGCACACACAACACAACAGTACAACACAACACAATATTTCACCAGTCACCACTACACAAGCTAAATAGAGGGTCACAATGCACAAATCAGTTTTGGAATTGCAAGTCCAGCATGCTAAGCATATTGTTATAGTGGCAGGGGCAGGACCACAGGGGAAATAGAGGGTCACAATACTTTCATCAAAAGTATTATTATTCCAGTGCCTGGTAGGAGCAGTAGGTACTACTAGTAGTACTGGATGCTGTTGATGTTATATCAACAAGTATACAGCAATACCAGGGACAGCCGGACAGGAAAGAATTGACACACCACACAACTGAATGATATTGCTCCACAACCACAACTGATGAATGATATTGCTCACAATCTCACACCAGCCACTTGGAAACAAACTAGATGGTAATAAACCCAAATGCACAAACATCGTGCAGATAAGGGGGACTTGGTGGTGAGCTGAAAACTGAGAAGCTCCTGCTTGGAGTTACTAAGGTATGATTATCTTCTTAAAAATCACACTAATGTGTTTCATGGAATACATTCTGCCCAGCTTTACATGCAAACCTACTAGCAGATGTCTAGCAGGGAAGGGGAAAAGGGGAGAAGGAGCACAAAGGAAGGACAAAGTGGGGCATCAATTCTAGGAAGGAAGCAGAACAGCAGATACTGCAGGCAAGGAGGGAAAAGGCCTGATTCTAAGGGATCATAAGCCATCATTAACCATTGAGCTATGGTATTTTATACAACCTGAATGATGGGTAAAGCAAGCCTTTTAAACCATACACTATAGAGCAACCATCATAACCTTCAAAAGATAATGATACGAGCCGGGCATGTCCCTACTCAGCAACAACACATCAAAGCTGGCAAATAATCATTCCCCCACCATCTAATGCCTAGATTTGAAGTGTAAAGTAACCAATAAGGATTGCTAAACTTGGACTAGTTCATCAGTTTCTCATAACAGCATGATCAAAGAAACAGGGAGATATGTCTTAGATGTTGTGCAAGAAACTAGCATAAGTGTGCTCCAAATGAATTCAGATAAATAATACATCTTCAGCAACCTCTTAGAATTTAGAAACATTTAAACACTTACGTGATGGAACAAACAGTTCAGGACAACACTTGAAGGATAGGTAGGAGTGCTCAATAATAGCAGTAGCGCACTGCATACCAACCATTTACATGGATGGAAATACTACACATACAAAGACACAAGCAACCGAATAGAGCATACATCTATAGGAGATGTTGCAAACCTAACATAAAAGAGTCTTAAAGGTTTTTCACTTGCAGAATAGCAAACCATGTAATACAGATAGTATGGTCACCGTGGGCAATAACCATTCTAGTTCCTTTTCTTTGACTTTTCCCCTGCTCTTGGGGCTGAAAAAGGAAATGAAAAAGGCACAAATAAATTATGTATCTCAAGGTATATTATTATCATACTATTATTTGGTAAAGAAGGTGATGTTCTGAAGCTCTTTTACCATTCCAAGACTCGTATTTGTGAGTCGTGACCATGAACAAACAAAAAGCAATTTTGGTTCCCCTCTTAATAAAACTGGATTCTGTACTACTATGTTTCATCCTAATACTGATACATTGTGTTATTTTTAAGCTATGCTATTTAGGTTATGGTTGATGAGACTCCATCTAGTCTTCATATAAGAGATCAGAGTTGGAAAAAGCAAAGATAACCATTTTCTATTCTTCTCCTTTTATGGCGTCATAACCATTTTCTATTCTTCCCTTTTTATGGCGTCCTTAAATTTCTGACAAAATCTCATAATTGTATCAAACATAATCACATGCTTTCTAAACTTGATTGGGTACTATGTGTCTCCAGCTTGATAGGCAATGTCTTGGGCTCTTGGCTAACTCGGGTATTAGCCTAGAAATGAAATGTTCCAATCTGTGTTTTTCACTTCATTTTTAGAATGAGGGAAAAACCCAAACGAAATTGAAGAATATGAAGAGGTATGTTTTTATATAACCTACGAAACATTTATAACTTCTCACAAAAGGAATATGAGTAAACCATTGTTCACCGATCAATGTTTTTTTCTTCTTAAAGTATTTAAGCCTCACTAGCAAAGTATAACTAAGTGGTATTTTCGACAGTACAATTTTCCCGTCTAGAGCTTCAGCAAAATATCGAAACAAGCCTGGTTGACAACAGCTTAATGAAAGGAAAACATGCAAATGATAAAAAAAAATAAACTCCATAGATGCACACATGTATTCCAGTATTCATAAGAATGAGGGAGGAAATCTACATAACAATTTGAACTTACCAAGTCCAATTGCATCTGAGCCTTTCATAATTCTGAGCCTCCGGCAAGTGTCGGTGAACATCCTACAATTGCAGAGAAAATAATACAACAGATAACGATAAATTCAGTGAGGAGAGCAGCATTACCAATCATATTCACCAGCCAGCGTTGCTATTTTAGTTAGATGGTACAAGTGTACTTACTCCCATGGAACATCACCAACCAGCATCCAGTCCCCATCCTTATCTTCATAGGTTAGGACGTATTCACCATCTTTCTGGTTCTCAGCATCTTCCTTACCTGATATGGCATTAGACCCACCACTATCTGTCAGTCCAAATAAACGAATAACCCAAAGGGTTCCTTCATGCTAAAAAGCACCAAACCTACAGTGTTCTTATTTATCTTCATATTCGTGATTTGTGACAGTATAACACAACTGCTCATGATTTTTTTTAGGGTACCCCGGATTGCATGTGAGCCATCCATTATATTAGATCTAACGGTGAAAATTTATTTTTACTACACCCTGTTAATTTGTGTAGTAGTGTAGTGAAGGGCATTTTGAGAAAAAAATTACTTGGCTTTGTTGTAAATGCATAAGTAAACTCACTATTATGCGGCATGAAAACAAGATTAGTTAATTACTAAGTTGCCCTCTCATTGTATTTAAGCATTTCACGAAAATAGACAACAAAATCAACGGTTGAGATTTAGTACTACTACACTACTACCATCATCCCTAGTTGGTGATGCTGAAAATGCAGGCAATGCATCCTAGGCACCTTAGTTACTTTTATTCTGTTAGGGATCATACTTTATCTAGTTTGAACTTTGGAAGGTAGGTTAGTTAAATGAGAAATCTAACACTAAGTCCCGCATCAATAAAAGAGGATGTCTGCATTCAAGCTCTGATCAGCCAATGACACATGCATTGAACTCTACAATATCAAAGGGAAAACAAATAATTCGTGAAAACTAGGATAAGCATAACTGAACAAGTACTTCACCTACACGACATGCAGGATTAGTACTCCCATGTGGTCAGTGTTCGTCACTAGAAAAGATCATAAAAGAACAGCATTACGTTTATGACAGAAATCCTTTTCTCTTAGAAGTTAGAACAATTGGCATTCAAATCCCATTGGTCGACAATTAGCAAGGTCAATTTTTGGAAGGATTTCCTAACATAATGGTCAGCTAGCCGCCTTAACAAAAAAAAAATCAGGTGAGATAAAATGTTTGGCCAGTCACTGGAAACAATCCTCGTGCGCTTTAATGAATTTTAAAATTACTTGAAATATACTAATAAAAGCTCCACTATTTCTTCAGTGTAACAGGGTGTGTGAAGGGGAGTTTCAACCAATCAAGATTAAATTCTGTTGCAGCTTAAATAAATAGCACCCGAGGCCAAAAAAACCTCACCGGTGCTGAAGCCAATGAACATTTTCTCGAGACCCAGAGACATGTCCTTGTAGTTCTTGTAAGTTTTGAGGTCAACCTTCCTCAGATATGGCGCACCATCCATGCTAACCTTAACGTACAGAAAACCCTGACCCTGCTTAGCATCAACATCCTCTTTGCTGCTCTTCATCTGGTTGGTTGCCATCGTGTTCTTGCGGTAGCTGCGGATTGGTGGCCATCCCACCACCTGAGCCCTGCACAAGCACATCGTTGCAAATAATTCAGTAGGTATAAATGTATAAGAGCAAGAAAAAATCAACACCAGAAAGAAGAATTGGCAATAATTATTCAACGGTGCGGCGACAGGAAAACTGAAAAGAACTTATGTCTGCAAACATTGATTTAAAAGGGAAGGAAGAAATTTGACCATTTCAATGGTAGCCAGCTTAGCCTAATCTTTCAAAAAAAATTAGAGGCTATTGCCGATATTTTAATTCTTCAAATGAAAAAAAGGGAGAGCACTTGCACAATTCTATGGGGTAAGGAATATAAATTCTACAGCAAACTAGAAAAAAGCAACACAAAGCAGGAAAAAAAGAGAGGAGAATTTCACTTTTGAACGGTCCTCAACCCGAGAGATCAAGCTAAATCCAAAACGCACCACCAATAAACAGCAACAAAAGAACACGAAAATGCGATTTTTGCCACCCAATGCCCACAGAAAAAAACGTTCCTTTTGCAAATCCACGGAAAGAGCTACCTAAAACACACGGTACAGATGGCAAAATTACAGGTTCGCAGGCTGACCAAATCATTCCACCATATAAACCCACCAAAATTTCCTCCTTTCTCACAGAAAAAAAAAATTCAACCTCACCACCCACTCGCGCTCCAACCACGCCTCAAGCAGCATCCACCAAGAACACGACATGGCACCAAGAAAAAAAAATCCACAGAATTAAAATGAGCAAAGACACCTACTTGGCAGCCGGCTGCGGCGGCGCCGCGACCTTCTTGCTCCCATCCTCCTTCTCCTCCTCCTCCTTCCCCTTCCCTGCGGCAGCAGTCGGCGGCGGCAGAGCGGGCTCGTCGGAGAACACGCGCTTGGCGCCCTTGGCGGCCGGAAGAAGCTCCAGGGTGGTCGCAGTTGCGGCGGCCGGGCGGCGGTCCGGCGAATCAGAGCCGGGGAGGCCGAGGCGGAGCTCGGTGCCCTTCAGGTCGTCATCCGCCGCCACCGCCACGCGGGCGCCGGCGCCGGCGGAGGGCGGCGGCGAGAGGCCTATGTAGTCGAGCTCGACAGGCGGCGACATGGGGACATGAACCGGATTGCCACCGGATGAGGCAAGAGCAGGAAAGGGGAGTGATTTTGGAGAGAGAGAGGGGAGCGAGTGTTGGAGTTTCAGAGTGGTGGTGGTAGAGAGTATAGAGAGGAGGGAGTGGAGAGGCTGCCTACTTGTTGATGCTCTTCTGCTGTTTAATTTCTACTGTGTGTTTTATTTCTACTGGTTTATCTTTCTCTTCTTTGAAATGATGGTACAGCAGTGTTGGACCGTTGGAGTGGCCCATTTTTTATTATTTTATTCTGAAATAAAATATTAAGATATTGTCTGACAAGTTGTTTTTAAAACTAATTTACATGCTTGGTCGATATAAAAATTGTTTAACTTTTCTTTTTTACATGACTTTAGAGTTGACACATATAGACCTATTGTTTATGGGCCCACATATCTAACCCTATGTCTTCTGGCTTTAAAGTTAGAGGAGGTGAGTCTTTTTGCCGGCCCTGTTCATTTCTCAAAAAGTTTTTTCCCATAAACATCATATCGAATCTTTTCACATATATATATAAAATATTAAATATAGATGAAAAAACTAATTGTATAGTTGGCATGAAAATCACGAGATGAATATTTTGAGCCTAATTAGTCCATAATTAGCCATAAGTGTTACAATAACCCACATGTGCTAATGACAACATAATTAAGCTTAGTAGATTCGTCTCGCGGTTTTCTAAAACTCTATGTAATTAGTTTTTTTAATTAGTAGCCGAAATAGCCTTCCGACATCCCGCCAAACGTTTGATGTGGCACCTAAATCCAAAAAATTTTGGAACTAAACAAGCCCTCAATATATATACACCATATAATAACAACATATATCAAGGCCAATAAGCTAACCATATTTCACGAAAAGAGAAAAAAATGTACTTACTAGTGCAGTTCCTTTCTAAATTGTTAAAAATAATTAAATAATAAAACCAAAGTCTAGGTGTGACATTAAATATGACATTAAATAGTATAATTTTACTGCAAAAATTAACATGAATGTATTTGATGATTTAGACACATATGCGCAAATTGTAAGCTGACACCAAAATGATCGGGACAATTTATTGTCTCTACGTCATAGATCAATTGTTTATTAAACAATGAGTGCTCTTAAATAAGTATCACAACCCATCTCTCGTTTAAAGAACTTTTTGGAGCTTTGATTTTGAATTGGTGAAAAAATGATTACACAAAATAAAACCTAAGTCCAAGTGTCATTAACTGGTCCATTTTTTTGTGTGTGTGCCTAAAAAGAACTACTAGTCCAATTGTACTAGATGTATTTTGACGATTTAGACTTTTTAACATAATTGATAGGAATCCACACAAGTGAATATATGTAGGCAATAATTTAGACTTATGCACATGTTTGCACATAAATATTTCTTTCGTAGGATGGTTTTCTCGTTTCAATGCCATATCTTTATCAAACAAGTATCAAGACCCATCTCTGGTCTCTCGTTTGTATTGATCAATCTGCAACGGTTGGGAAATACTGCAACTAGTTCTAAAATAATTGATGTTTTGGACATTTTGGACAAGAATATGGTCTCCAAAAAATAATTTTGACTATATTTTTTATTATATATATATATATATATATCAACAAATATATGATTTTGTTGAAGTACTTTTTAAGATTAATATATACAAATGGTCTCCATGTTGCTAGAACAAATATTTTTGAAGTTTTTCGTAGTCAAAGTTTGACTTCAATATTATCCAAAACGTCAAGTATTATTAAACTAGAGGGTGTATATATTATCATTATGTAAGTCTTAACTTATCTAGGACTAGTATATGTTGCTGCAATGGATTTGTCATTGATGTAGTTTCTTTGTATATACTTTTATTGCATTATCTAAAAAAATATTTTTATTGAACTTAGAGATAAGTGGGAGGAATTTGGTGACAACAGATTTTCCTTTTACCCTTCCTTTCTGTTTGCTATATATGTTCACATGATGCCCTCTGTTTGATCATCTTCACAGTTGGTGCTACAATCAGTAAATTGCAACTATAGCATTTAATAATCATGTATTGTGTTTTCCAGCCTCAATTAATGCACATATAAAAGCAACAAGACAGGTACACTTCCAATTTCTCCCCATAGATGAATGCATGTTGCAGCATGGTTTGGTCGAAACAAGCAACGGGGCAATGCACATTCAGTTGGGTTGGCCCCATCCGGCTTGACAACTTGTAAGCTGCAGTCTACATGGTTGGTACTGAAAGTACTCAACCTTTGGGGTAGATGAATGCGACTAGACACATAACACTTGAGCAGGATAGGGGCATTGGACCCTTGCCAACAAATGGGCATATAAACTTCCTCAGGTCTTGATGAGCATAATTTACTTTGGTTACAATTATACATGAACAAAGAACACATATATGCAGCTATATAGAGCTAGCACAAATGGATATGCATGATCTGAAGTCCACTGGTAAGATTACCACTGGATACTGTATTAATAGTGCTCATAATTAAGCGTAACGTGTTCGATCCGTCTGTGCCCTGGTCGATGTCGGCGATAGATCACGGAGAGAACGAAGAGGAGGAAGAAGGCACTGCAGAGGCTTCCTAGCCAACACAACTGTGTGTGGGCTATCTTTCCAAGTTCCAACAGAGATGGCACACCTAGAATATATTAATCATGTGCCGATGCAGGTTTTAGTGGCGATCGATGCACATATGGCTAGAAATAAAGGGAGTGAAACGAAATAAAATGATCCCATTTTCACCTGATATACTTATTATGCACATTGAGAACTGATGATTTAATCACTACGCCTAATTCAGCGTTACTATAACTAAAAGGCTCTCTTATATGTCGCACAGATTATCTGTTGAAGAAGTCTTTAATTATCATATTAAGCATTGTCTGCCCATTAGTTGCGTATCATAGAAACACAGACTTACAACAAATTTTGTAAAAGCTTGACAGGATAGATTAATATATGATGTATCACTTTATAAACATACAAGTCTAATTAAACTTGGTCAATACAAGTTGAAAAAATGACACGCCTATGAATAGTACATGTACTACAATTTAATTTGTTCGTTTTCCAGAATTTATAGATGTTGAATTTGAATTTACGTATATTTATAAAATGAGGTACTTTCTCCAGATTTTATTCGTTGATGTAGGCTAGCTTAAATTTGAGCTGGCGACGTCAAATAAAAATATACAGAGGTAGTACTTACTACCACAGATGATCTATGTTACCAAATTCTTTCAAATTTTCAAACTAAAGTTGATGTTGGTTCTTAATCTTGTTCAACCATGTTACATTAGGTCTTTGTACTGTCAAAATATAGTTATCTAGGTCCATATACTCTCAAAATACATAATTAGTATCCTGACTGTGTTTTTGTGTCCATGGCTTGTCAAAACGAAAGCTGACCTGCTCCACACACCAACGCAATATGCTGATGGGAGCCACATTTCATCTAAAATGAATTTTGTTGCTGAATTTGCATGTACCTCTCTTGAAGGCATTTGGTCGAAATGAAGCCCTCCAACCACCTACCCAATTGCTCATCGTCAGTTCGTCACTATAGAACCCCTAACACTTTCCTGCCCTGAGTCACCGTCCCTTCTTTAACTTCCAATTGATCAACATGTCCCAACTCCCAATTGCTTCGGTTCAATGTCTCTACCATGGTTCTTTTTAATTTTGTCGTCATCATGAATGGATGTTTATTTCGTTGGTCTCGACTCGATAGAAGGCAAAGATAGTTTCCTTTGACTATCTGGCAAAATTCAAAGTAGAGGGAGATCATTGAGGTTCACCTAGCCACCGCAGTTTCGTCATCATCTTCCACCATCGTTTCCATTATCTACAATATATTGAATCGTTTCAACCCCCCTCCCCCAGTAATGCCAACTTGTTTTGATTGCCGATAATTGTCGGGCGTCGCTTGTCTTGGCTCTCCCGTGCAAAGGGAACCCATTAGTTTGGGATGTGAGCTATAGGGAGCAACCAAAACAACGAGCCCTTTGTGTATTAACCCCTGGTCGGCTCAACCCTTACTGCATGCCTTACACAATAACTCTATGTCTACGAGTGTGTCAGGTCCGCTTGCTGAGCAGGTCGATATTGGATTGAATCAACCATAAATATTTGAATAGCATGAAAATCAAAGAGGACATCACCATTGGAATGGTATTACATCCGTTTCAATTTACTTGTTGTTTTGGGTTTGTTCTAGGTCAAACATGTATATCTTTGACTATTAATTCTTAGGATTCTATGCAGTCTAATAACATGTATATTATATATTATGAAAGTATTTCTACAATAAATTAAAAATGCTAATCTTATGATATCCATCTATACAAGTTTATAAAATTTAATGGTTAAATATTAAAAAGAGGGGGACATCCCCTCAAGAGAGAAAATATGTCCCTTTGTTAGTTCGTTCGTTTTGGTTGTTTGCTAATTAGTGCGCATATATAACAGTGTGGAGTATTCAGGTACATGCTTTACGGTTGCAGTGACTGATCCGTGAAATCTTTTAGTTCCTTCATGTTCCCCGCACTGCAGGGGCTAGTATTATTTCGCTCGTGTAATCATCCATCAAAATGCGGTGTTGCTCACTCACTTTTAAGAGGGCCTTGCTCGAGTAGTCCCTTGACAACTTTACACACCGACTACTGTGGTTGATGCTGCCTTGCTTGCCTGCCAGTAAAAACAGCATGCTAGCTTTGCCTAACACACACGCCTTTGAAGGGTGAAAAGTGTTTCCTCTTTTGCCCCCCTACATACTTAGGAAACCGATTAATTATATCTTAGGGAACAAAGTTATAAAGCAAAAACCACACATGCATGTACATCGGGTTGAAACACAGAGGCATGATTGCTTTTTTTTCTCCTTGCAATTCCGTTCTAGAACCTAGAGTGACTGAGTGAGTAACCGGCCGGCCTACCTTTTTCCCCTCTCCCATGCATGCGTGTGTTGTGTTGTCTGCCATTATAATACTCCTACAACGTAGAATGACTAGCCGTGTCGTTGCAAAACCCAAGTGCGTGTGTTTGCTAGCTCCGTGTGGGGAAAGATTAGCTAGCAAAACCCACTTAATTACTACCCATGCATACATGCAAAAGTCTTGTGTAATCATCATCGTTAGTGGTACTGCTCATCATCGAATGTTACTGGACTATTGTGTGGAATGGTGTTAATGTGTTATGACAGGGGGTGTGGACTTTTTGAATCTAGGTATATGTGGTCCTAGCCTAGTTGCCGTTGGATCCACATTATGATTCGTGATGTATCGCCGCTGTTCTTCGATGCATTAGTACCCTTTCACCTCTGAACGATAATGTTTCAGGATTACTATTAATGTATCGACAAATTTTTGTGTGGGGAAAATGGTCGAAATCTAGGCCGTTCATCGTGCTCCGTGAGTGGTGCAAACAAACATGGGAGAAAATCAAACGCAGTTCATGAGGGAGGGAGTCAAACACACAACCTCCCGCTTGCTTTACGGACGCCCTCGCACAAAGTTGTAGTGGGTTTTATATATAATACTCCCTCCATCAAATAATATTTTTAGAGTTTGGGTCAAATATTTATATATAGTCGGTTATCAGTAGGACCTGTAGTTGTAATAAGTGTATGATTGAATCGGAGTCGGATTATGTAGGCTCTCTATTTAAGAGAGGCACACACGCACAATGTCATACTCCTACACCCATGAGCTAAATTTTGCTCTTGCCAGGATCACCTTGGACAAAATCCATGGTCAAATTTTTTATTTTACAGATATGACACTATATATGAAGTTAGTGCATTTTAGTACCGATAAAACCATCGATTCAATTTTCTAGCCCTGGCCTAGTGGCCTGCACACGAGTGCGCCCGCCACCACACGTTTAAATAAGAGATGAAAAATCAAAGGTATATGTATGATCTCACTAAATTTGTGTTGAAAACATACTTGACGGTCAATAAATTTTCAAATTTCAATAAGATACAAAACAAATGCATTTTGTAATTTGTCTAAGGTAGAGTGCTATCACAATATTATTATTATATTTTGTAAATTTGGTAGTGAAAACTTTCAAAGGGGTGGATATTAGTTGTGTAAGATCAATGTTTTGATTAATATTTTGTGATGAACAATTGGCTTTATAAATAATAAATTAAATAAAATTGGTTTGGAATGTTTGAGGACTGTTTGAGTGCGTGTGACTGATGTGGGTCAGGTTGCGATATCTGTGCCCGAAAACGGTTGTTTTGTCTATTGTGTGTAGGTGACTTGAGGTCAAGACTTGGTCAAT
>CM002476.1:5979860-6011864 GCA_000325765.3 Leersia perrieri
GTGTGCATGGTCATGGTTTGTGATGATGCATGGCTCGGTATGTGCATGCGTGTGTATGGCTCGGTATTGAGCCGCCGTGGCCTATGGGGCAGAAGCTTGTTGAGAAAGTCAACATGATTGTTGATTGGTCGGCTTGGTGTATGCATGGGATCGTGCGTACGTTGGACTGCTGGAGTCGGACGAAGGCAGTTAGCTGTACACGCTACGGTTTGGAGTCCTGGAAATCGTCGTACGTGGATGGCTGGAGGCCCGAGAGGAAGATCGCGTGGAGATAGTCGGAGAGGACTCTGACTTGGCTACGATGGGGCCGGTTGGAGACCGGTTTTGATAAAAAGAAAAGGAATTTTTCTTTTTAGGAAATTGTAATAGAGTCCTATTAGGAATTGAGTCCTACTAGGAATAGGAGATATTTGGTATAAATAGAAAGGGAGGCTTAGCCTAGAGCGTGAGCCACAAATGAGAGATTTGAGTGCTCTTTGTTTTAGGATTTTTGTAGGGGTGCTTTGGCTGCACCTTGTGACAATATATTTCAGCAATAAATATCATATTCAATCATCAAGGCGTTTCCAATCACGTAAGTTGCTTGAATTGATTTTGTTCGTTTTGCTCAAATTCTGAGATAGCTAGATTGCGAGGGTTTTAACTTTTTAACCGTACATTATTTTGTAAATCCGTTCGGTGAAGTTGTTCCGTATATCTTCTAGTTTATTTTGACAAAATTTGGGATAAATCCAACGGTTGGTTTTTGCGTAATCTGATTTTTACTGATACTTTGTTAATCTGGTTTTTGGTTTCGAAAATTAAACTTCCGCTGTCAATACCTACTATTCACCCCCCTCTAGTAGATTAATTTATTGTGTTCGATCCTACAAGTTGAACCGTTAAATATTAATGAACTGATGGTATGGTGTATGTATGAACTTATGGTGCGCCGTGCTGTCTAACTCATAGCCCATGGATACTGCTCCATTTAAGTATTCCTCTAAAAATATATAAATGTTATACAACTTTTTATACAAATATTTTTAGAAAATTATACATTCAAATGGAGATGAAACCCCTTAATAGTTTTTTTTTCTGTTTTGAAAGGTCTGGTAACAAACCAAACGAGAAAGCAATATATGTTGATAGCCTGATTAGTCATTGGTGGACTACCTAATTTTAACTAACAGGTCATGATGGTATTATAAAAATAAGAATAAAAAACTCCATTTCCCTAAAATTTGCATGTGAATTTTGTGAAAAATAAAGTTTTAATTGGTAGCCTTTAGAACTCAAAATAAGAATAAATGAAAGAGAAAATTCTTTAAAAAATCTTGCTTTCTAACAATTTTTTTATAGGTGATAGTCGGTTGCTGAAACGTAGAAAATCTTGGAGGCTTAACTAGTCTAACTAGGGATCAACTCAAACGTGACTCCGTTTATTGACCATCATAGGGGCACTTTTTATGATTTTTTTTCCCGTGGATCAAAAGGATATTATATTAAGGTGCAAAATGCAACTATGAGTTAGAGAATCAAGTTTCGATGCAACTAGGCCAGGTAACTGAAGGACTGAGGTGGTCGATCGGAGCTGCAGAAGTTGTCGCAGCAATGGGAGTAGTAGGAGAATCCGGTCCACCGGCCGTCAGTACAAGGCCCCGGTCCCCGTATACATATGTTCCCAATGACCTTGCCTAGGAGTATCGATCGATCATATCAATGGATGCGTATAGATCCGGCCGGTTGACGCCCATTGTCGTCGCCGTCGATGGTCGCTTCGATGGATCATACTGTCATCAGGTCGAGGCGTAGGAGATCGATTGTTTTGGCTGACTAAGCTAGCCGACAATTGGGGCTGGGAGATTGTACTCCCGAGTACAGGCAGGCATGCATTCATCCATTAATAACTCCACTTAACAGTCTCTATAGTAGGAGTACTGGAGTAGTATCTGCAGTTTGCAACGGTGGAGTATTACCAGGAGTCCAGAGTATACTAGCTAGGCGTAGGCCGGCGTATCACTTCCATCTGTATCCATCCATCAGAGATGTTGTGGAGCACACATATAGGAGTCCTCCATGCCCCGGCCGGCCAGCAGCATAAACAAACAGCAAACAAACAGATTCGTGCAGATCATCGTACGACGTACTTGACCACTCCGTCTGCGATCGATAGCGGAGCAAGCAGTCTCTGATGGAAGACTGCAAGAGAAGAGAGAAGAGAAAGAGGAGAGTGATTCGATGAAGAAGTGCATGGTTTTGCACTAGGATGCAGAGGCCCAATCTAGGCTGCAGCGTGGGGCGAGGACAGAAAGGAAGAAAAAAGGACAGCAGTGCAGAGCTCTCTGTCCATGTGTCCCTGCGTGTCTCTTCTGCGCCCCCCACTCTCCGCTTTTGCCTGTCCTTCACTTGTTCACTGCTGCAGCTTCTGCTTCCTCTTCCGCTCCATTAACACCCGCGTTACATTACTTAAAACATATACTTATAGATACCTCGGGACGGATAAAAAATACTTGCTAGTTCAATTATCTAGTTAGAGGTTTTTTTTCTGTATATATTGGAATAGAAAATATCACATCCAATACGCAACTAATTTTGAGACGGAGATATATAGTACCGTAGTAGTATGACAGCTAGAAAGAAACTAATTAATGATATATGGATTAATTGGACTAATTAAAATTGTCCTAGTGCAGGTAAAATATATAGCACGCTACTATAAACCAGCTATATAACAGCACGGGTAAAAGACATGAAGAAAATAGAGAAGAGAATTGTAGCCAATTGCTGCACTACTTTAATAGACTGTGTGAGTGTTGAGATTAATGGTGCAAGAGCTAACTATTGTGTGAGTAAGTTGTTAGAAGAGTTTAGATGGCGTGGTAAGTTTTAGAGGTGACAACTATATGCTCTTAGGTCATTTATAACTCTCTTTGAAAAGTCTAAGTCAAATATTTTTAACTTTGAACCTTAAAAAAAAATCAAAGTATTACTAGATTTGTTATTAAGCATGCTACTATAATATGTAATTTTTTATTCAAAAATACTTATTTTTGTGAATATCGTTCGTCAATGTATTGTCTTGAAGACCGTGTCAAAAAGAAAAAAAATACACTCTTTCTCGGACGGAGGGAGTACTCAGCATGATAATGCATCCTTCAACAAATATAGATAGCTGCTATCTACAAATACTTTAAAAGACAACATATCCAATGGTTTAACTTTTAATACATACCTCCTCCGTCCCAAAAAGCTGGACGTCCTAACATTGTTGAGCTGAATTAACTATGTAGCAAAATTACGTAGATACCCCAAACCATGTGGACTAGAATGCTATGGGAGTGATGATTAAACTATGGCAGTAATGAATGGCTTGTATGTCTGCTCCCAGCTGAAACGTCAACTATTCTCGGACAACTAGCATTGTGTAAAACCATAACTAAATTGGGACAAAGATAGTAGCTTATAAGATAAATGACCATATAAGTCATCCTCACAAAGCCTCAAAAATTTGATGCAGCATCTGTTTAAAGCTCTCTTTCTTTTTCCTGCCTTTGAACGAACGTTTCTTCTTATCATCTTTGTCCTCATCGTTGTCTTTTGATGATCGCTTGAGCTTAGGGCACTTGATGCGAATGTGGTTCAACTCACCACACTCAAAGCATCGAATAGGACCACCTCTTCTTCTGTTCCTGACATTATTCAAAGCTCGAGAAAAATCTGTCAATAACTAAAGCCAAGTCCTCCTCAGAGATTTGTTCGAGTTGATCATCGGGCATGGCATTTAAAGTGGATAAAGAAAACAAAGAGGAGGAAGAAACTTCCAAAGAAGAATCAGAAGGAGAAACCAAAGCCATAGATTTGGAATCAGTTCTTTTAGAAAGAATATTCATCTCATAGGTTTTTAATTTGGTGTAGAGAATATCTAAAGTCAAAGTGTTCATGTCAACAGATTCCTGAATAGAAGTCACTTTAACATCCCAAATTTTCATGTCAAGACCATTCATAAAGTGACGAGCAATCTCAGATTGAGAATAGTTAACATTATAAGAAGCATCAACAGATCTAAGATTACTCAAGATTTTATTAAAACGCCCCAAGTAATCATCCAAAGATTCACCAGAATGCATTTCAAATTTGATGTACTCTTTTTTGAAAACATCTTTTCGCAACTCCTTAATGTTTGAAGACCCAGAGTGAAAATCATTCAAAGCTTTCCAAGTTTCATTAGCAGTTGCAAGATATGAGACACGATCAAAATCAGAGCGAGAAATCGCACTAAGAATAATATTCCGTGCTTTGCAATTGTTTTCAAAATCAGTTTTTTGAGCAACAGTTTCAATGCGATCATGAATTTGATAAGTAGAAGTAACTTTCAACCAAATATCATAACCTTGAGATGTTATATAAGATTCCATCTTTTTCTTCCAATAGTCAAAATCGGTTTCATTAAAAAATATGCGGTTTGTTCGAAAATTGGTAAAGATCAAAAAGAGCAAACATGGCTCTGATACCACTTGTAGGATCGAATATAATAAGTAAAACTACTAGAGGGGGGTGAATAGTAGGTATTGACAGCGGAAGTTTAATTTTCGAATCCAAAAACCAGATTAACAGAGTATCAGTAAAAAATAGATTACTCGCAAACAAACCGTTGGATCTATCCCCAATTTGGTCATAATAAAGTAGAAGATATAAAGAACAAGTTCACCGAACGGATTTGGAAAATAATCAACGGTTTAAAAGATATAGCATTCGCAATATAGGTATATCAGAAATTCAGTAAAACGAATCGAGCAACTTACGGAACCGGAAAATCTCGTCGATGCCGTGTTAATTGAAAATGATCTTTATTGCTCGAATATAATGTCACAAGGTACAGCCAAAACACCCCTTTTACAAAACCCTAAAAACAAAGAGCTCTCATATTTTCTTATCGTGGCTTACCCTCACGGTCAAGCCCCCCTTGATGTTTATACCATAAATCTCCTACCAAATAGGAATCCTAATCACATAAGAAACCTATTCCAATTTATCTCTTTCCTCTTCTAACAAATCCGGCAGCCACAGCCGAATCAAAACAAATCCTGATCCAAGTCGGACTCTTCACGCGTAGACTCCCGTACGCATGAAGCCTCCACCGCAGTCCGCATCGATCTCCTGCACGAAGCCGCTGCCTCCGCTTGCGCATGTACGTCGTCAGTCCAAGCACAGTCCAACAGCAAGCCCAAAACCAAACAACCACGTTGACTTGGCCTCCTGCCAATCAACGCATGCACACATGCACCATCGAGCCATGCAACACCATGCATGGACATACACATGCACACACGCACGTCGTCACCATCCGATCTTCTATGTTGTACATAACCTTGTACATACATGTCAAGCCCGTTACGAACACATCTCCCACGCAGTGTCCCTCCACCATGTGTCATCTTTCGTCAACCTCGTCACCGGCATTCTTGATCGCTTTGGACATAGACTCCACCCTGAGTCTACTCCCGATCCCACCGTTGACCGAAGTTAACCTCAAGACATCTGACTCTAGTCCAATCTTGTCACATGACCTCTCGACTGCTCCAGACCTCGGTTCCTCCCTGAACGTAGTCCCAGTCCTCGCCATTGACCAAGCCTTGACCTCAAGTCACCTATACAAAATAGACAAAACAACTGTTTCCGGACACAGATATCGCAACCTGACCCACATAAGTCATACGCACACACACCAACAACCTCAAATATGTCAAACCAATTTCATTTAAATATATCAATTATAAAGTCAATTGTTCATCACAAAATATTAATCAAAACCTTGATTTTGCAATACATATTACATATATTCATTGAAGGCATAACATTTTAGAGTGACTATTAGTATTATTAGAGAAAATTGTATTGTATGGGGTAAAAAAAGTAATAAGGATAATGAAATGCAAAGTATTGTGGTGTTAGAGACTCTCATCGTCTCAGTTGTTGAGAGGTGACATTCTCTACATAACGTGGAGGCTATTCTTGACTTTATCTTACGTGCCCTGAATTCTTCGCTTAACCATATGTCTGCCATGAGATTGTCACTGAAAAAAAAAATACAAGACCACCTTATACTAAAAACTTATGAACCGGAACACCGTATGATTTCCTTAATTAATGAAATTGA
The DNA here is from genome assembly GCA_000325765.3 of Leersia perrieri. Lineage (NCBI taxonomy): Eukaryota > Viridiplantae > Streptophyta > Magnoliopsida > Poales > Poaceae > Leersia > Leersia perrieri. The sequence continues at coordinate 5,986,000 of CM002476.1, forward strand.
CCTCACACAAACACACATACTACGCCCATCCTACAATCAGTCTCAGCCCCTCAGGCGCCATGCTATATGTATATACAAACAACGTGCATGATCAGTTTCTTTCACTTTAATACACACACACTGATGTGTAAACCTCAACTAATTGACGACCACTCTGCGCCAAAGTGCACTGAGCCTGAGCTCTGAACAAAACGTGACCAAATTTCTGCTCGCCTTGTTGCCACCGCTGCACGGTTCATAGCTCCCAGCCCGCTTTTTAATTTCCGCCTGAGCCTGACATATGTGTGACATGTCACAATTCACCAATGGAAATATTTTTGCTAGCTCGAGATAAACCACTGCTTTATTCGTTCTTGTTCTTGACCCTTCTTGACCGTCCATGGAAAATTACTCCTACTTCATCGTCTCACTGTTAAGTAACTATCAGTGCTTGTCCAGATTTGGACTTGTAAGTTAAAGCACGCCATTCCATTTTTTGACAAATGCAGTGCACCCAACTAGGTCACCAACATTAGTGGTTCCCTGCCAGTTTGTAGTTTCTACTCCCTGCTCCAGTAGAGATAAAATATGATACTAAGGGCCTTTACAATCGGGTGAGCTGGATCGTTCCCCTAGCTCATCACGTAGGAAGATTCCCGCCACGTCGTCCGTAGACCGCGCTCTGCAGAGAAGCTCGTTGCCCCTGAAGGAACCGGGGGCTTCGTCAGAATGGCAGAGAAAAAAAGACAAAAGAATGGCAGAGAAAACGCAAGAAAGCGGAAGATCTCTCCTCACCTCCACACTCCTCGCCGCCGCCTCCTTCCCCAGCCACTGGCTGCTGCGTCACCGGCGGCGCTGTCACGGAGCTCGCCAGGGTGTGGACGCGCGCACACGCGGAGGCGGCGGATCTGAAGGGTCGCCGGCATTTAGGGGAGGGAGAAGGTGTCGCTGTCCTCTCCCGCCTGTGCGCACGAGCCCGCCGGCCAGATCGAGGAGTCGCCCGCGTGCCGCCGGCCTCTTCTCCTCCCGCTCGTCTTCATCGCCATCTGGGTCCGCCGGATCAAGGAGTCGTCCCGCGCACTGCGGTGAGCGTATCGAAGGGGCAACGGAGGGGGATTGAGGGGCGGAGAGAGATGGAAGGAAAGAAAAGATAAGCTAGTGGGGCCCACCAAAATACCCTGCACTGTATGAGTTGTACCCCTATCTATTTCTTTGCTTATGTGGAGGCTAGGGATACACATGGGGTGTATCCTTGATTGTAAACGCCCTAAGCATTATGTACATAAATAACCCACTTAACATGTACAATCAGCAATGTTAAATGCATATGTATCTCGATCAAAATCCCCACCAGTTAATTTTCCCTGAACTTGGTTCATTTTATCATTTCCCTGACCAACCAAAGGATCATCAGTTCATCACGGTCAGAGTCTAGAACACTGTTGAGTTGATACTTGGTAAGCTAGCTTGGCGTGATCTCAATTAATCATCCCCATACCTGGCGAAAAACTCCAGAGACTAGCAGTTCGTCCAGCCCTTCAAGCAACTGCAGCCATGACCACCAACATTTTCAGATAGATAGCTGCAGCAACGCATGTGGCGCACATGGACTGACGCTGTGCATTGTGGATGAATCCAACCGATGCCCATACACGATCGATGGGAACTCGGCGCTCGCTCTGGCGCCGATCATGTATATTGCTTGTCAATCACAACAGCAAAGCTTAGCCCATATTGCCATTAATTGCCAATTTGCCATATCCAACCAGTAAAGGTCAAAGGATTTCAGCTTAGATTTCAAGTACAGCCGGGCTTCGTGAGGCAACGTCTTCAAGAAGGAATGTTGGTATGGGAAATGCAACAGGAAATTAAGAGACATTGAGAGCCTGTTGCTCACTAGAATACGTACGTGGTGGAACATGTCGCTTGAACGAAAGAAAAGAGTATTCCAAGATCTATATAAATGGGAGCTAAGACTAAAATCAGGCCTTTCTTGTGATATCAACAAGAGCACCATTGCCGCAATTGTATATAGTTTCTTTTCTTCTAAATTAATCATGGGTGAGTGGGCCCTACTTAATTTCTATGTATAGCACACGCTGCACACCATGTGTATCCTCTTAAGGAGGAGGTGTTTATTTTTCGTAACTATATACTGTACAGTTTAATTGGTTTCTCCACCTAATATATCCTGCAGAGTTCCTGCTATATACGGTTTTTTTTTAAGAAATGTTCCTATGGGTATACCATCATTCTGTCCAACTAATAAATACTAGGTTTGGCGAAAAAATAACGAACTTAACCTTACTGATTGATCCAACCACTTGAGGCCAAATCAACATTCCATTTGTATTGGTGTGTAATTTTTCTCCACACGTTAACATGTAGTTGTCATCAGTCCACATTGTGATAACCTTCCTTGGCGATATAGACGTAATAGGAAATTCCTAACGTTGTAATGACTTAGATTAAAATAATCAAACAACCAATTTCCGAGAATTTGGCGAAGAGAACTAGAGCACTTCAGTTTTTCAACAAATTAATGATCGATTCTATGGACAAATTGGCAAAGTAGCTACTCCAATATACTCTAGTTGTAAGAATAAACAAAAGAGCAACACAAGAAAAAAAAAATCAGTCTGACTGGCCTGACAAAAAAATCACGTAACTAATCTATTGTCCTTCCCTATGAAGCTTTTTATAGAAAGCCACATAACCCTACCCAATTTAATGGAACATAATCAGTCTTTGACTATGGTTCAAATATTTCGGTTATATTATCAAACATATATTTTCCTTCTTATTTTCTTCCTCACCATTGATTTTAGTTATCAACTCATATTTTCCCTCACACACACATAAAGCATCAAATGCAACTATGCAAGTACTTAACGAAGGGAGATCACCTGTAGCTCACAAACACCGCGGCATCTACCAAGGACATTATCGTAGCAGGGATTATTAATCCTCCTTAGGTCAAAGGCAACAATCTACCTCTGAGTTTGTGAAGAATATGGTCTCTCTTAGATGGTATAAATTGGGTTTGAAGATGCTTCAAAAGCTCGAAAACAATTCAAAGGTTCAAATATGCTTTGTGCCTCACATTGCCTCCTAGGATAAGGAAATCAAGGGATTCCGAAGGCAATTATGTGATGAAGACCCTATGAAGCCTGCGAGGCTGAATGTCTTGTGCCAAAAACGTAGGTACTTGGAGAAAGTCGAAGAAACCAAAGGATTCCTCCTAGCGCGCTAGCAAAGATTCTATGTTAATACCGATGACCACACGTGTGAAGGATACTGCAAATTGTATGAACAACTTTTTTTTTTGAAAGACGACGGCAAAAGACCCGTCGGAATATATTAGAAGAAGTAAAAGATGTTTAAAAAAGAAGAAGCGTACAGAGGAGGATTACAACAAGGAGAAGAAATTCATTAAGCTTTCAGGGTGGCTGAAAAGCCGAGCATCCTAAATCTACTTCTAGTTTTATTCTGTGCGCTACTTGCAGAGCTGGCTTAAATTGGTTGTTGAAGATGCTAGCGTTCCTCTCGAACCAAATATTCCACCAAGGTGTTACCAGGGAACCTATGATGTTTTTTTGAAGTGATTTTGGTTTTTCTTCGCAGAGCGATCTCCACCAGTCTTGTAGACTCATGTTATTTGGCGGCATGAAGTCACCGTTGTTTCCCCAAAGGCAGATTAGGTTCCATGTTTCTTTTGTGTAGCTACAGTCTTTGAAGAGATGTGTACGTAATATCTTCGAACGCCTCAACGCATATACTGCATATCCATTCGCACGGCCAATGTCTTCATAGCAGGTTTTCAACTGTTAGGGTTTTGCTGTGTAGAATTAACTAGCCTAAATTAATGTCGACGTTTTGGTTCACAATCTGCCTTCCAAAGCTTGTTAAAACAGGTGTTCACAAAAAAAAAAAGCTTGTTAAAACAGGTTGTGGAGTAGGAGCCGACGAACTGCGACCAACTTAGCGCAGTGTGGACCTTATTTATCATGGAATGCAGATGACTATACCGTTAATTAAGGCTGCTTCTCTTTACGAGGATGTCAATATAACTTTTTTATGTATTACTTAACATATATAATAGGACCCGGATGATTATATGAAACATTTTTAGCACCACAAAACAGACTTCAGTCTTCAAATACTTTTAGCGGCCAATACTCACCGGAGATCGGAAGGAAACACCCAAATGTTCTATCCCTCTCTCTTTTTTTTAACGTTAACCAACGCCACACTTTTTACGTAGAGGGAGGGAATATATATTTAGCTCCTTAAACATTTCTACTTGCCGAGGTCGACGTGATGGCGCTATCAATGATCAAACATGGTCAAGGCCACCCAGCAAGTTGGGTTTAGCCGAAGCAGCAGCCGCCGGAGACTTGAAGTCAACAAAAGAGAGTCAGTTTATCACTGCACGAGTATGAGGGAAATCCTTTTTCAATGACCATGCCGTGTCCTGGCCGAATCTATCTTGCATGCATGGCAGAAATCTGATCAATTGATCATATTGTTAAACAGGAGTCCCCTTTAGTAAAACTTCTAAATGTCGATCTTCATATACAACGATTCGAAATCCAATAAATCATTGACACACTTATCAACGATATACAAATATTGCGACATCATATCATAAGTGATCTACTCACCAGCCTGATCAGTGCCAAGTGCCTGGCAATATACTCCGGGTAGCCTCAACCGGCCTATCCAAGCACCATCATACTACATATCATCGTCGGCGTCGACATCAGGAGCCATACATCCAGGCGACCAGGGCAAGCAGACGTCGTCGTCATGATCTATGGAGGCCGGCCAGCAAGACGGGCTTGGTTCCGTGTACAAGTACAGTAGCGCACACACACGTCCTTATCAGAGAACAGCTGCTAATGGTGTGCAGCTAGCTAGCTTAGCTAGTATGTTGAGAACGCATGTACTAGTAATAATCGGGAGAATTTACTATTTGACACCTTACCAAAACACAAGTTTTAAGATGTCATTTTTTAAATTTGTGTTCCCATTTACCACTTGGGCCCGCATATCGGTCTCTCTAGGCCAGCTCCTCAAAATGGGTGCGAAAGAAAAATAAAGGGCCTGACATATGGGCCCGAGTAGCAAAGGGAAATGTAAATTCGGAAAGGTAGCATCTGGGATGGCAAATAGTAAATGTTCCCTAATCATCATGTCCATATATCTATGTACTCCCTCCGTCTTAAATTAGTTGACATTTTTTTTCTTGTAAATTTAATCATTCATCTTATTTAAAAGTTCAGTGTTTTTTCCTTATATATTTGACCATTCATCTTATTCAAAAGTTCAATGCAAATACAAAATAAAATAAATTATAGTTAAAGTATTTTGATAGTTCTAAAAAATATTTTGATAATAAAGCAAGACATATATATATACTCTCTCCGATCACAAATATATGACATTGATTAGCTCACTTTTGAGCTAACGAACGTCATATATAACAAAACAATGGGAGTATAAAATAAATGATACTTTTATAATTTTATAATAAGATAAATAATTAAACGTTGCTAGCAAAATCTAAACGACAAATATTCTATGACGGAGGAGTATCTCCCTAGCTACTGTTTAACAGATGGGAATTGTTGAATTATGTACACATTGACAGGCTAACCATTGCTCTCCATCAGAGACACTGGTGGTCAGGCTTAGTGGCCCAGCAGCAGTAAATGGGCCTCGAACAGTCGAATCTTGGTGTTGAAATATGGTCGCCGTCGTCGTTGCTCGACTAGCAGTATACTACTCCCTGAAGAATGTCGGTGCTACAAACATCTAGAACATCACTGCATTTCTTTTTCTGAACATCACTTTTTTTTTTCTGATACAAAATGCCTCCCCAATCGCCATGCATGTGTAATAATTAATGGAATCTGCCGGCACATCACGTTTTACACCTTCTCATCAGCAGTTTCCTGCACTGTGTGATCTCTGCACATTGCTAGTGGAGGAGCACTTCTATTATTCTATAAACCCATAAACCCACTTGTTGGTAAAATGGTAAGCTGGCAGCTTCCGATTTTCACTGCATTATAGTATGGGTTCGTTTCTTCAGTTCAGAAAAGTTTTTTTTTTTAATCAGAGATGTAGGCCTCTCCCATTTATGTTAGGAGTACGTACAAAAAATGCATTGACTGTCAGACTCCAGCTTCAGTTGATCAGAAGACAGAAGTTAGCATGATATATATGAAGCAATAAAGTGGGGTAGATTGGTATGCTATCTTATATACGGAGAATATATAAATGAGATGCATGGTAGGAGAAAAGCGAAACAAAGCCTGAGGGAATAACGAAAAGGTGAGGGGAGAAGTTGACCGCCGAAAACTTGTTCCCGACAACAGAATGTGGAGGATTCACTCACTTAACTCCACTTGTGTATTATTGTCGATCAAACCCGTCCCATTACAGAGTCCATGCATGTGACTGTAATTGAATAAATGAGTTCATCACGTGACTGTAATTTATAAACATTTGGAAACATAATTAATGTATTTATGAATGCGTGTTTCACGTTAAATATAACCTTACAACTTTGACCTAGCAAAATCTGATAATTTAAAATTGAAACAATGCTGGTCAACGGTGACAATAAAATGATAATGGAGGTAGTATGAGAAGAAAGTCAAGTTACTGGAGCTTGTTGAGGGATGATCACGAAGAAAATGAGAGGAGCTAGTGGGTTCTGAGTTTGATCGACAAGATTTTGCTGCAATATATGCATGCCGAACAGGGTAGAACAGAAAACGTTCATTTCATTACGTCAGAAGATGGATGAATGATGCTGTAATTTCTCAGGACGCATGGATGGATCATAAGAATATTGTACTTTTTTTTTCATAGACGAAATTTTGTCAAACAATATGAACAGTGGCTCATAAAGAGATAATCAGCGCAGGAACAGTAATACAGTATTATCTCATGGCTGGTGAGAGAAACTCGGGATGGGTTGTTGCTGATGGGCTGGTTTGCGAATGGCCTCAAAGCCTACATACTCCTATTTGCTAAAATACGGCCCATTAGAAAAGTGTTACAACTGGGCCGTACTCCCATCAGATTTGGGCCTTCAGGGTAGGCCTCCGTCTCCGTCAGTTCACTGTGACATGGGACGAGAGGAATTCCCGGGTGCCTTCGTCTTCCTCTTGCCAAAATTCGCCATGGAATGGAATTCGCGTCACTTTGCAACGAGTGCATGCTTACCAGTTAAGCCATACGATGAGTCGATCATTAGCCAAACTAATTAAGACTCCCAACTAATTAATCGATTGCTAATCCGTACATAATTAACCAAAATTAATATACTCCGCCAACTAGCTAGCAATTAATCTAGGCCAATGTCATGTATGCATCAATGGAGCCATGGAGGATCATCCATAGTATTAGCAGGTTGCTTCTTCTTTTGGCCAATTAGCTAGCCAATTATGCATCCATCCATACATGGATGATGCTCCATGAACACGCGACCGACCGACCGACCGATGGGCCACACACACATATATAGATTCGATTCGATCCATCAAAATCGATCGAGAGAGAATGAATGAATGTCTCTCCTAGAGTCCAGAGACGTACGCAGGGAGCAATCAATTAACTGACTACTAGCTAGCTAAGAGGAATCTCAACTGTATATATATATATCATCACAGGTTTGACCACACATATATAACCCATAATTAATCTATATCCATCGATCACGCATGCAAACAGGCATGCTTCTCGAGGCAGCAAGATGGACACGTGTTTGTGCTTTGATTCATCGACGGCGACGGACGATAGGGGATTTTGATCGATCGATCAGTCGACTGATTGGATCTATCACTGATGCTGTATAGTGTGTGATGTGCATGTGTGTAACATCTCAGTGTTGATCGATGGATGTACGTAGCTAGCGTCTACTTCAAGTCAATCACAAAATGCATGGATGGAATTATGTGTATCGATACTGGGCCGGCGGCCAAAATCGAAAGGGACCGGGTACGCCAGTAAGGGTGTAATTAACGCAAGCTAAATTAGCTATGGTGGCATGCTATACTGCTAGGGTTTGGTGGATTAATCATCCAGATATGTTTCTTATCTTGTAAGTATATATATACCCATTGAGTATACATTTTACGGCATATGTAGTGGATAAACTGGAACTAATATATCACGTTAATCAATATAGCTATCATGGTGGGGTTATGTACTTATGTGTGTGTATGGGTTGAATTTCGGTGCCCATGTTCAGTCTAACTTCATTGAGAGATATTATGTATGCAGCCTTTATCCTTGAGCCCTCATGCATGCCATGGTTGTGACTGTGATGTGGTCATGTTGAAAACCATTTATATGTTATTCTTTCTGCTTCCATAATTCTTGACGTTTTAGACAACAATACGATCTTTAAATTATATCTTTGAGTATTACTTTTTATTTAAATATAAATAAGTATCCTAAGAAATTTATATTTTTTTATGAGTACACAAATCTAGAAATATAATCTTTTAAAACTAAATACTTTAAATAATATTTATAATCAAAATTTAAAAGTTTGGCTTAAACATTGTCCAAACCGACAAGAATTATGGAACCGAAGAGAGAGTAATGTTAATTGAAACAAATAATATATATGTGTATGAAATGTCCATATTAATTGTTTTAATATTTAAGCACATGATATATATATATATATATATTTGTTGGTACGACATGGGTTCATACATGAAAGCTTTTCTATGATTAGGATAAATAGGTAAATAGGTATTCGGGTGTGGCGAGTCAATAATATCGGGTAGTTTCTGATAACCACCCGAATTTATCGAATTCCACAAAATTATAATAATTTTTATCATCAGTTAGTTGATTAGGTCGAGTATCATGATAACCAAGCAAATTAATTTGGCTCTACTTATTGCTATTTTGACAAATTTCATGAGAAAAATTATATCGGTGTACACCCTAGTTACATTGTTGTAACTAGGCTATAAATTTATTTCTATTTGAAAAACCATGCTAGCGCTCAATATATGGTCGGGGAACGTGCTTGCAATGGGGAGGGAGTGGTTTCAACTCCCTTCAATTTACACCTACACACTGCCTTCCCTCCTCATCTCGGAAGTGAATCCTCTGACTTCACTGTTCACCGTGACGTTATTGTTCACCGTGACTAACATGTGGTACCCGATGTTCTTAGGCCCATATGTCAGCCACCAACTACGGCGAACAGTGAAGTCAGAGGATCCCAATCGTCCCTCATCTCCCTCCCCCCTCACCCCCGCCTACATGAATTTCAGAGTGAATCAATGGCAAATAATCAATAGTTTATATATATATATATATCGCATTTTCAAACGTTTTTTTAATATATTATAACTTAAATAAAAAAGGTGGAAGGGCTAATTAACTAGTGTCAAGGGTTCTAAATGGTGGATCTATTTAGAACTGGGCAGAGATCAGTATTACGTGACTTGAGTAAATCCAAATCAAAGAACCTTGACCGGATAAGGTACAGGTTTGCTGGTAACTGTCACCAACCAATACTTAATTATAGTTGAGTTATCATAAGAACCAATTAACTAATGCCACCCCTCCATAAACTGCTCCTTTTGCCCAGAAATTGTGTGTCGCACATACCTTTCCCTCAATCACTTCTGTTGATAAAGTAAAAGTGCCGAAAGAGGAGGTGAGAAAAAAAGGGGAAAACATAGACATCACAAAAGGAGGACAAGAATTGCAGGGGAAAGTTCAGAAATGAAAGGAGTGAAGCAAAAGGAAGAGAAAACAAACAAAACAAAAGCCCAGATTCCTCTCCAAACAGGCCCTGCCCATTTTTTCCAATCTCTCTCATCTCCTCTATCTTTTGTTGCTCTCTCTCACTAGACCCCATCTCTAGCTAGAAAGAAAAAGGAGATAGGAAAATTAAGAGGCTGATCTGAAGCCACCAGAGACCTTAAAGATTGACCTGAGATTTTGCACAGGAATTTGCAAGAAGGAGAGAAGATATTATCACCTAGCTTCATCTGTTACAAGAAGAATTCTTTTGTTCTCTCTCTGCACTTATTTTGTGCTCTCAATTAAGCATGCTGAGTGGAGGGGAGTTGAAGAGCTCCTCGCTGGTGCAGCAGATGGTGTGGGGTGGCACAAGCAACAGCAGCAGCAGCAGTACCATGAGCAGCTTGAGGCTGCAGCCTTGTGCTGATGAGCAAGATGCAGCTTCTCCAGCTTCCACCATGCTCTTCCTCCCCCAGCAGCTGCTTCACACCTCTTCATCATCACCATGTCTGAACATCCCTGATGAGGTGAATTGCAGCACAGCTGGTACCATTCCTCTTGAGATTTTTCATGGTGGTGGGCAGCAGATCGGCATGTCAGATCAGTCATGGAGACAGCTGCTTCTGTAATGACCTCTTGCTCTCTCTCTCTCTTTATCTGCCCATCTCTGAATTCTCCATGTTTTACTCATGAAACCGCAGGTGGACTACTAATTTCATTCGTGCAACTTTGGTAGTTACTGCAAATTAGGTTAATTCATTTTGGCAAGGGAGAAACTAACTAAAGCAGTTTTTCTCCTTTATCCTGCTTTAGCAATAGATCAATCCCTTAATCTCTAATGGTTGTTTACTAATCATTAATTAATTAATCACATGCACATCTCAGTAATGCATGTTACCGGCACTAACTTGCTAATTATATTGTTTCTTCATCTGTGCATGGGATGCATTGGGAAACTACAAATTATGATGAAGTGGTGGATTAGTTGGAGATCACGAGAAATACAGTACGGCCACAGCTCTCCTGTCAAAAGGGTTAGTCGACGATGAGGGCCCTATGCCTCACGAGGCAGCAGCAACTTATGATTTCTATGGAAATGCCGGCGCCGGCGAGGAGATGGTCCAGAGATCGCCGGAGGCAAGCTGCAAATCGCAGCTGAGCCAAATGCTACTGGCATCATCTCCTAGGTCATGCATCACCACTAGTGGCCTAGGCAGCAGCATTTTGGAGTTCTCCAACGGCGCGCCGGCTCCGGCGCCGGCGCCGGAGGTGGCGAGGAAGAACCACCTGTCAGGTAACTCGTCAGAGGTGAGAAAACTAATTATAGTACTACTGTAAACAATTTGCAGCATTGTGGCCGTTCATAGTAATGTACTGTATTCATATGGAGATTTTGCAGTGAAATCAACTAAGCTCTTCATTTGCATGCATGGATATATATATATTAGTAGCTTCTTTTGAGGTGTTTTCATTTGCATTCATGAGATTTTGATTTCTTCTTTCTGCATGATCACAGATGTGACCTCCTTGGTAATTGTGCCGAAGGGCTAGCTGTTGGCTTACTATGTTTCCCCCCTCTTTGATGAAAAGCTACAACATTTTTTTCAGGTCCCTCAAGGGAGAAAACAACACTAGCTTTTGCTTTGTTGCATATGCATGTACATGTGCCAACTTGATCGCATGCATGTTTCAAACTTTTCATTTGAGATCTTGCTTTTATGATCGATGATCCCTTGTTAAGGTTGTACAGAGATAGATCCACTTTAATTCATCATACCACACGGGCATCAAAGTTTTTATTTTTACATGCATAAAGTGTGTGACCTCAGCTAGCTATAAATTGACCTTATGAGCTATACATATATAGTTGCTCTTGGGACAATGATGGAATGGCCTCATGATGGTTCTTGCTTGGCTTCTCTTGCTAACTTGTTCTTTCTCTGCTCCAGTGTAACAGCACAGAGACAGGTTCAGCTCTCAAGAAGGCTAGGGTTCAAGCATCTTCTTCAGCGCAATCTACCCTAAAGGTTTCATCACGTACTCCTTTCATGTATCAATTAATCTTTGGAGTATGACATCTTTTGCCTAGCTAACTACAATGGAATATGTCTTGCACTGATCAAGTACTATAATATAACAGATTAATTATGTAAAGTACATCATGTTATCTCGCACATATATACAGATATAATTTTCTAAAGCAAAAGAGGAAAGGAAAAAATAGTATTAGCAGTTTAAAATTTCTCTGGTTTCTCATGAATGTATGTGATCGTGTTTTCATTTAGAAATGGGATATCTATATATGTACATATTTAATATGGAAATACCCGCAGCCAGCGTTTAATTTGTGCAAGAAGAACGTGGTCATGTGCAATTGACAAATATAGGTACCCTTCAAGAATAATTACATTAAGGAAAAATCCTAACTAGCTTGCTGCGGCATTGCATGCATTATTACAAATTTACAATGCTCTTTATCATTTCTATACCAACATTAATTTATTTCAGGTAAGGAAAGAGAGGCTTGGGGACAGAATAACAGCACTTCATCAGATAGTTTCCCCATTTGGCAAGGTGCTGCAGCAACTTAACTAACCATACCGTTAATAAATTAATGTAACACTGCATGTATTGTGTAAACTGCATACAAGTAGTCTAGCTACCTCCAAATTTGTCAGATTTTATAGTTTGCATGTGCATACATATATCTTTTAGCCAGACAGAACTGGTCCATGCATGCACAACATGTCAGATATTTTTATGCATGATTTACGGCCGAATTTCTGTGCATATATGTGCAACAGTGCATGTAGGTTTTAGATTCCAAAAAGAAACTAGTTTTGCAATTGCTGCTGACACACATACACAAATAGTTTTTGCCCATCTCCTTGCTTTTCAGCATCTGCATGCATGCAGCAGCTTCTTTCACTGCAAAGCAGTGTGAGTGAAAGTAAAGCAAGTCTCTGACACTGTATACGTGTTCCTCTTTTGCAGACTGACACTGCGTCTGTATTGCAAGAGACTATTGGTTACATTAGATTCCTCCTGAGTCAAATTGAGGTCAACCCCTTCTCCCTCTCCCTGGCTAAATCACCCCATTTCTACCATTAATTCCATGCATATATATAGTTACAGTTCTCATTCGGTTCCGACTAGACTTGGTCAGAATGTGTAGATGCATATGTTAGTTTCCGATAATTAATTAACTACATCAAGTTAATTCTTTTAGATAATGAGTATACTAAAGTTATCAGTGCATGCATGTTTCCGACAATCTTGATCAAGGAGATTAATCTCAAAACTAACCTTATGTGTTCCTGTTTGATTAATACTATGTTTCTCTAGCTTGTTCCATTAGTTTGGGACATTTCTGAAGCAATGCGAGCATAAATGCATAGATAATGACGAAATTAAATGTGGTCTAGTATTATGTGGGGCCCTACGCAGAGACACACATAAGCCCATTGCTATATACTATTACATGCGATACAAGGTGTGAGTTGGTGAAAAAAGAAAGGGGGAATTGAAGGGTATTGTGGGGCTGGGTGTAAGAGCACGCTGTTAAAGTGCGTTTTGCATGCATGGCTGGGTCGTAGCATCTGCTGCAGGGCAGAGGCAGCAAGTTGCACGCATGTACATGTGTGCTGTCTTGTTTCTATAGCTAGGGTGTTAAAACTAATCCAGATATATATGGTCTCAGTAATTCAGTACTACACACTATAATTTTCCTCTTGTTGCATCGACCTCTCACATGTGTATGCAAATCCAATTGATATTATGATTTACTACTTGCACGTATATATAGTACTGTTAATCGTTACCTATTATGCAGGCTCTCAGCTACCCATACTTAGGGCACTGCTGCTCCGCTAACCCCATGCAACAGCAAAATGTAAGCCCCTCTCCCTCTCTATCTCCTACTTGTCTACTATGCAATTACTACTTTGTGTCGAAGCATATAATATAAGTACAGTTAATTACTCCATTAATCTAAAAAATAAACTCCCTCCGTCGTCAAATATAGGCCATTTGATTTATAAGAATAATGGAGATAAAAAAGAGGAAGAAGAATTCTATAGAAATGGATTTATTTATTCATCCTTTGATTTTTAGGAATAGAACAAAGGACACTACTAGAGAAATGATTTTTCATGGCGTTTGAAATACATTTTTCATGGCGGCTACGATATGAAACTGCCAACGTAAAAAATAGAGGGAGTGGGGGCTCACGGGCCGCCAGCGAAAACCTATCTTCACTGGCGGCCTACGTAAGCAGGCCGCTAGTGAAGATATTCCATTTTCACTGGCAGGCTTCTTAACTTAACGCCAGCGAAAATCCGATTTTTGCAGGCCGGGGAAAAGAAGCACATGGGAGTTTTTCATAGGAGACCATGTTTTCAAGGAAATACGATAGCAAAATTAATATGCACATTTAGCTCATTTTGCTTTTCCTATGCATAAGATTAAGGCAAAGCACCATTAAATGATATGTTTTACCTTAGCTTAACCCTAGGTTGCATGGATTAAACCATTTGGATATGATTTACTACTAATTTAATAGTTACTATCCCTATGTTTTTATATGTACGCACCAATCAAACAACCATTCTCATAGTTCCTTTCATTTTTTTTAATCCTCTCTTTTGAATATACGTTAAGTCTTGTCCTATTCTCTGTATTTTTCTTATTCATTTGAGTTTTCCTATCACGTGAACCCAAGAGGGCCTAAGAGATTGGGACCACACAATGGGAGGAGTATGTTTTTTTTATAGAAAAAATGGAAAATAGCCAGCCTCTACATCCAACTCAATGTACATGAAGAAATAAATTAAATTAGTTGTATTTTACAATGGAGGAATTACGAAGTTTAATTAGTTTGGCACTGCATGTACAACTGAAAGGTATATGCACTTGCCTTATAAATTGAAGTTTCAATAAATAAAGCTCTTTCTAAAAATGGTCGACTTTCTCTCGTCGTAGGTATACAATAGGTGCATATGCACAAGCATGTCCGTATTCAGTGGCGGATGGAGGAATTTTGGAATGGGGTACAAATTTAACAAGTCAGTTTAATAAGAGCAGAGATTTCTATGATAGAAAGATAAACTAAATTATAAGCAAGCTGTTGAGAGAGTTAAATTAGAATTTTAAGTGAAAAATAGAGATTTTTAGCCTAACTACCAATATTATTCACCACCATACACACTATATTTAGTATTTTCTCTAGAAATTTGGGGGTACAACTGTACCCCCATGTCGCTATACCGTGTCCTCCCCTGTCCGTATTAAGGAGGCCGGTCGTATGCATGGTATATGTATGAGTAGCAAAATAGTAAATGAAGCTTTCTGGTGTAACTACTACAGACTCGTCATCGCTAACGGGCCATCACTGACGGATATTAATCTTAAACCGTTTGAGATATCTCATTCCTAACAGACGGTAAAGTAATACGTCCGTGACATGTGCCCTTTACGGGAGCTAGCTACTCCTACGTACGTATGTTCCATTTCTTTTGAAAGGAATCCATTCTATGTGACGCAAGAAAAAAGAGGTCTAAGAGCAAGCATATGGATCAGTACTATGATATTACGATATACCTAGGAGAGGAGAAATGCAAGTGTATTTATCTAGCAGAAGGAAGAAATTAATTAATTAGTGTGTATAGTGTACTATACGTTGTCGAAACTTAATATAAGAGGCAAATCTGATAGTACTTATATATAGCCGATTGGTAGTTCTCTAAAAATCTTAACTATAGCCCACCCAAAAAACAATTAGCCAAAAATATATACTACATAATTCATACATGCTCCATGCATCTTTCCTTTCACAAAGACTTAGAATTCATGTTGTGTAGTTGGCTGCTATAATCTAGAGCATGCTTATCTTCTCTCTCCTCTCCTCAGTCACCTACCTAAACACAAATCTAATGTGATAATTTTTATAGCCCCGCTTATGTCATCTTATTATACTCGCTTTACATACTTATTAGCTAGCTAGCCAGGCCATGTATATGCCTTATATATTCGAACATATAGCTAACGTACTCCCGGCTAAAACAAAGAAGAAGAAGACAAGCTAATATACCTTTTTACTCATTACACACTGGACAATAATTGTCATATAATCTACTATATGCACAATACACATATGCGTCCGGCCTCATAAATATACATAAAATATATTGATCATATCCACATAGAAACAAACAATAACAGTACATAGAAATAGTAATTACATGCATAGTAGTACGGTTCATGATGTTTCTTATACTCCTATTTAAGCTCTATGTATAATACTTTCTTTCTAACATGTAGAAGTAATTAAAGTTACGTCCAGAGTATGCCGACGGTGGTACGGCTCTCCTACAGGAGAATTTTTTTTATTGTATGTGAGGCGCCCTTGGGTTAAGTTATGTATTTCATATGAGCAATTTTACAGTTCTTATTAAGTAACGAGAGATATCAAAATTTTAGTGTAAAATTTTATACCTTCTGGTACCTTAGGTACCAAGAAATACCAAATTTGCACTAAAAAAGTAATACTCCCTCCGTCCTTTAATATAAGGCGTCCTTGTTTTTTCTGCAAAGTCAATATTTAAAAGTTTTAACTAATAGTTAAACTAACAATATTAATGTTTAGTGTTATGCATGTGACATCATTAGATTTGTATTTGATTGTGTTTTCATATGATGTAAATTTTATATTTTTGATAATTTTTTATTAAATGAATTAACGGTCAAAGTAAAACATTGTAAACCGTGTATAATTGAAATACACCTTGTATTTAAGGACGGAGTGAGTACTTATCAAGGACAATAAAATTGCTCATTTCATATCTATGTTTTTGAGCAAGGCACTGCAATTGTTGGATCAATAAGCCCGTGATCCATACTAATTAGTACACTACTGTTAGTTCTATGCACAGTACACGCAAAAAAACTTAAGCTAACTATATTATATTCGCTGGCCCATCATATATATCTCATGTGGGCTATATACGTACGTTAGGTCATGGAAAGGAAATCTCGTTAGTTAATTCAGACTCATAGATTTATGCAACATACATTTTTCATTGGATAAGGGTTTTAACTTTTCTCTTGCAACATTTGACCATTTGTCTTATAAAAAAATTTATGCAAATATGAAAAATAATAAGCTGTGTTTAAAGTATCTTTGATAATTAATAAAGTAAGTCACAAACAAAATAAATGATATTTTCATAAATTTTTGAATATGACAAATTATTAAACGTTATCATAAAAAAAAGTCAAAACCGTTCCATTATAAAACGAAAGTTAAATGACTACTAGGTAATAGTATCAGTATAAAGTTATAAATGCCTAACCATATAGCAGTAGTACTACACTGAACTTGGAATCATCGATCCCTACTGAAGAAAAAAAAGGGGGTCGGGACCCCAGGTATGGGTCGTCGATACACAGGGGCTAACTATGAGGTTGTTTTTTTTAGTTTATGTTCCATTGGATGTTTGCATGTCAATTAGGAGTATTAAATATAGACTGATAATAAAACTAATTGCATAAATAAATGCTAATTCGCGAGACGATTTTTTAAGCCTAATTAATCCACAATCAGTAAATGTTTACTACAGCATCACATTTGCTAATTATGGACTAATTAGGCTTAATAGATTTGTCTTGCAAAATAGTCTAAAGTATGGGGTGGGTTTTATTAATAGTCTATATTTAATACTTCTAATTAGTGTCCAAACATCCGATGTGACAGGGACTTCAAAAAAATCCATGTATCCAAACAGGGTCTATGTACACATATATCGATCTGGCTAGCTAGGTAGCACATGTGATGTTATGATAAATCCACGTCGGGTAGCTAGATGATTTCAGCTAAGCTTTTTGCACGCCTGTACGTTCTGTCTCTCTCCGTGCATGCTTAATTCCATCTCTGATCAATGCTAACAGCTGAAATTATGCAGGGAATAATGGCTGGAGAAAGGAGCAGCACTGGCATCTTCCCTGAGTTCCCTGGCCAGGTAGCACTACCATGCACATTTGCATTTTATTCAGTGCAGACGCGACCATCTTATAGTTGAACCATGATATTGTTTTAACGAAATTTGTGTGCTTATTGCATGCTTGCAGTTGCTAGACATTACGTATTGTACGTACATTCTCCAATATGCAGCAAAAGATAATAATGCATGCATGCCTGAAACTATAATAATGCAAATATATATTATTGGTCAAAATAACATCTCGAAAACCATATCTAGAACTAAAAATAGTTATATTTTGGAATTGAGAGAATACTATTTTGAAAACAAATTTAATCATTTCATTTTTAAAAAGTTGACCTAAAAATATTTATGAAAACTTAAACATATCGACCGCACGTAGGCATGCCAAAAAATGTCACTTATTTTGTTTGTGACAGGATTAAGTTTTGCTTTTCCAGAATTTAATTTAGTTAACCATTTGGATAATATATAATAGATGAGGGCCGGGCCACGTACGCCTTAGCTTTATACAATAGATCGATGAGGGGATGAGTTTTATTGTTAATTTTCTCCTGTCCTTCCTTAATTTTACATGCATGTCAACGCAGGATGCAGAAAAGGATAGTGGCAAGATGCAGGCGAAGGACCTGAGGAGCAGAGGGCTCTGCCTGGTGCCGGTTTCCTGCATGACGCACCTGGCCGTCGACAATGACGTCATCATCGGCCCCGACTTCTGGGCCGCCGTCGCCGGCGGTGGCGCGCCGCCGCCCCTCGCCGGAATCAACCTGCAATAAGCCGGGCGGCCGGCCGTACGACGACGCATCCATGGTGAAATTAATTTTGGCCTCATGCATGCACGGAGATCATAGAGGCATTAATTACTGCATGATGTATTGATTAATTTGGTTGTTTGTTCTTTAATTGCGTGATGCTAAACGATTCCATGTATGCTGTATATAGGGCTTAGCTAAACACTACATACCATCAGGAGCAGTCATTCTGTCATGCATAAAAGGCTGATTGCTCTTGATGCTATGCAAGTATATACATGCGCATAAATATGTACTGCTGCACACACACATTTTGGTACTTCCATGATATATACCTCCTGTTTCCCTCGTTGTTTAAATTGTTTTTTTTTTCAAATTTCATTTTCGAAATAAATCTGAGTGATTAAGGTCGTGTGTAATTATTCAGACTATTGTTTTTGAATCAAAAGTATTGGAAAAACAGAATGCCACTGACAGTAAATGGGTGGGGGAACTGTATAGTTAAAAATCCTTCAGGCAATCAGGCCCAAGACCAAGAATAAGTGCACGAGAAACGCTAAATGAAAAAAAAAGGATTAAACGCAGCTATCCATGGACCTTTATTGGGCTCAAATCCAGTTTACAGCCCATGATGGGTCTCCCAATGTGTCAGCCAGCTCAGCTTGCGACCTCTGCGCCGATGATGAGGAGACATGCACACATCTCTGTTTTGGATGCCCGTTTTCACAGCTGTTTTGGCAGGCCATACAAATTAGACCCAATATGTAGATTCAGTCAAACGCCTGGGAAGGCTTAAACCTCCGGCGATGCTGCCAGCAAAACACTTTCAAGTGTTCTTACAACTCTGCATCTGGGAGCTCTGGATAAACCGAAATGATGTTGTTTTTCGTGTACTCCCGGTCTTGATGGATCGCCTTAATCGAAATTGCAAGGAAGATGCAGCCTTGTGGGCTCACTGTATACCTTAATTTAGCTGATCGTGGTATAATTGACGTGTGGAAGTGTATCTTTTGCTATCCTCTATAACCTATAAAACAATATGTACTTTCACTTCTCTTTTAAGTAAAATTCAGGTGGCGAATTTCTTCCCCGGTGACCTTATTAAGTACAAGATTCAACATTAAATATTGGTCAACTGAAAAGATTCACTGGTCCAATATACAAACAGGGGATATCCTAACAAAGGATAAAGTCCGAATTACCTCCCCCATCAACTATTGTACGAGTTCTTTTTCCCCAATAAACTCAAAAACCAGACACCATTCACCCCGAACTTTATAAACTGGATAGAAAATCCCCCTCAACTCTATTTCAATAAAATAAATATAAAAAATAATGGGCCCACATGTCATTCTCTTCCTTTTTTCCCTCTCTTCTTCTAGCTTGCTCCCATGTTTATTTTTAATGATATGTGAGCCCAGTATTTTTTATATTTATTTTATTGACTTGACTTGGTCAAAATCACCTGAAATAGTATAAGGGGGTTTTTTGTCCGGTTTACAAAGTTCGGTGTGAATGGTGTCTAATTTTTTGAGTTTAGAGGGTAGAAAGAACTCGTACAATAGTTGAGGGGTAATTCGGACTTTATCCGATAACAAAACTGGTGAATAGTGTAATTCGCTCAATAATTAAACTTTAGGTGGTTCACATTCACTAATAAAGATCATTTACTTTTTCATCTTGTAAAAATCAAATTTAAACCTAAAATGTTTAATTTTTATAGAGTGAATATATATAATACAACAATCAACCTTCTAAAAAAATCAAACATTTTGTATAATCACTACGATATTTAAGATGTAAGCAACGTGGACACTTTTCTTTAAAGAAAAATGACTGCATGCCAAAAAGAAGAAGAAGAAGAAGAAGAAGAAGAAGAAGAAGAAGATGCATCATGCATTACAAATTCGGAGCCATCGAACCTGATTCCCCGAAAGTGTCCTTGCGCGCGGCCGTCGACCCCAATTGTACTCCTACCTCAGTAAATTAAATCTATTTGTCTTAACTGATGAGTGTGAGCGGTAGTACTACAATCACTGGCACATCTTTTGAACCACGGAGGAGCTGACATTGCATCAAGTAATTTAGTGTTATGAGGGAGCTCGTGATATGCGTGATCCGTTTTTCATTTTTTTTTTCGGGAGGTGCATGCATGCACCATGCATGATCCATTTTTCTAATCGGTAAACAGAAGAAATACCACCCTATATAGGCATACATATAGTACGTCCAATCCCCACTAACTACTTAATTAATCGTAACGGTGTTTGGTTAATACAGACACAAATATATTAATAAATTACATGGCTCTCAGTCTCTCACCACATGCTGGATCGGAAGGCTTAATTTACTAAAGCTAGCTAACTACTCGTAGCTACTTCTTTCAGTTCCAAAATGCTAGACCATTTGGACAAAGACACAGTCTTTAAAAATAATTTTGACTATATTTTTCTATTATAATATAATATAGAAGAATAAATTTCACAAAACTACAGGTATTTTGTACCATTTATCACAAAATTACATATTTAAGAACTTATTTCACAAAACTACATGTATAGTGTCTTTGTGTATTACAAAACTACAGGTTTAGTATCTCCATTATCACAACATTACAAGTTTAGTGTCTCCATTATCACAAAATTACAAGTTTTAGCATTTGCTTAAACCTGTAGTTTTGTGAAAATGTATTGTTAAAACCTATAGTTTTATGATAATTGAGACACCAAACATATAGTTTTGTCATAATATAGACACTGAATCTTTAGTTTTGTGAAACAATTTCTTAAATCTGTAGTTTTGTGAAACAAGTTCTTCAATCAGTAGTTTTGTGATAGATTATGCAAAATACATGTAGTTTTATGAAATTTATTCTCTATAGAAATACAATAAATATATGATTTTGTTGAAGTATTTTTTAAGATTAATCTATACAAACGATCTTCATGTTACTAAAATAAATATTTCTAAAGTTATCTGTAATTCAAGTTTGAAAAGCTTGCCTTTAATGCAGTCCAAAACATTAGTATTATCAAAATCATATATTTATCTAGGGAGTAGTTTGGCGTGATCGATTAGACAACCCTAATTATCAGACCTCCCTATATGATTCGCAAGCAAAGCACACAGCTTGGCCTCAATGTCTATATATACACCAGACCAGCACACAGATGCCTGCACACAAACACACACGAAGTGATCGTGATCAGCATTAAAAGTTAAATTAATTAAGCTTCTTGTGAGCTGGAGTAAGTGCTATAGATAGCCAGGCACAGTAGGTTTTAAGATCGAGCGATCCAGAGATCTAATTAGCTAGCTAGGCAGCCATGATGATGAGGCGGCTGTTGCTCGCCGGCGCCGTGGCGGCGGTGATGATGGCGACGGCGGCGGAGGGGTTCATCTCGAAGAAGACTTGGTCGGCGATCCGGCAGGCTAATCGCGGCGGCCCGTTCGTTGGGCTCGTCGTGCCCAACGCCTACGAGATGGACCCTGTGCTGAATTCCCCCAGCTTCAGCCCCAGCTTAACCCTGCCCTACCTCGACGTCCAAGGTAAATTAGTTAGTTAATTACCCTCTAATTAATTAATTAATATTCATCAACTACGTAGTTAAGGTCCGGGCATGCACGCAGCACGCATGCGATAATATAGTCACCAGCTGAACGTAACATCAGTATACTGTCAGCAGAAAATGAAATATGAGGAGTAAAATGACGAATAATCAAATTGATGATCTGTTGATGTACTCATGTACATGGCGAGAAAGAGATACCCTGCAGAGATGTGTCTGCTACCATGAGTAGTGCATGCATGTTTGACACTGATCAGAAATTGAAATGGAGGATCGAACGACAAACATAAATTAACTGACACATCGATAAACCAACATGACCAAAACAGTAACTACTTAACGCATACATTAATGCTTCCAATTTTTTCCTCTCTTCTAATTAAGGGCGAAGGTTTCGCTTCGGTGCCATTGGCGGCCAGAACGTTGTCATGGTCATGACAGGGCTTAGCATGGTACGTAACTGCAATTAACAATCACCCTACTTCCGTACTCCAATTAACAGCAACTAATCAATCAATCCGTCAACTAATTATGGCATCCAATCATACACTCAGCTCAACGCGGGGCTGACGACCCAGCTGCTACTGAGCCTATTCAAAGTGAAGGGGATCGTGCACTGGGGAATCGCCGGCAACGCCGACGAGGGCCTCCAGATAGGTGACGTCACCATCCCTGAGCACTGGGCCCACCTCTCCCTCTGGAATTGGCAGCGCTACGGCGACGGCCCGGAGAACGAGCTGCCGCTCGAGGCCGCCGGCGATTACACCCGTGACCTCGGCTTCCTCAACTTCTCCGACTACACCGCCACCGGTCGCTCGCCGAACGAGCTCAATAGCATATGGTACCAGCCCGAGGAGATCTTCCCCGTCTCCGGCGTCCCCGAGCAGCGGCAACATGCCTTCTGGGTCCCCGTCAGCAAGCACTACTTCGCCCTCGCCGAGAAACTAGAGGTATATAGAGGGTTTGCAATTTCGTTTTGCATAATTCTGAATGGGGAACCAATATTTTAGAAGGATACTGTCTCCGGATAAAGGTATTTCTAAACGGACATGACATTTTCTAGTATAACGAATTTGAATAGTCCTCTGTTTAGATTCGTTGAATTAGAAAATATTTTGTCCGTCCAGAAATAACTATATTCTGGGATAGAGAGATAGTATTATTTAAAATTTAAATATTTTTTTATTGAACTAAAAAACTGAAATTTCCTGAGAAATGGTCGAAGGGGACCAAAATTTTTGTTATTTTATTATGAAATTTTATACCCTAGATATAAATGAGTTTTAGATTTTTGAGAAGCAGTTTGTGGGTATCATGCATGCTCCAACACCCAACTTTTGACTTGTTTTTTTTTTTAAAAAAAAATAACTACAGATTTTTGTATTTTGGATGGAAAATCTAAATTACTCGGGGAGTTTATTAACATTATGAAAGTTTCTATCAGACGCTCCCCAAACAGACTAACCAGAGTGTCGTGCTGATGATCGATCGACACAATTAACGTCGTTGTGTTGTCTGACTCATGTTAATTGTTTGCGTATACCGCAGGAGCTGGAACTGCCGGCGTGCGTGAACGGGACGACGACGTGCCTGCCACGGGCACCAAAAGTGACGAGGGTGAGCAAGGGGTGCAGCGCCAACGTGTTCCTGGACAACGCCGCCTACCGGCAGTTCCTCCGCCGCAAGTTCGGGTGCACGCCGGTGGAGATGGAGAGCGCCGCCGTGGCGCTGGTGGCCCACCAGCAGGGCGTCCCCTTCCTCACCATCCGCTCCCTCTCCGACCTCGCCGGCGGCGGCTCCGACCTCGGCAACGAGGCCGCCAAGTTCCTCGCCATCGCCGCCCGCAACGCCGTCGACGTCATGCTCCAGTTCGTCCCCCTCCTCGCCGGCGTCGGCGCCGTCGACATGTGAACGTGCGTCTATGTCACGGCACGTGTTTAATTAATTACCGATCATTGTACTCCCTACTGCATCGATCCACGGCATGTGGGATGGGTAATAATAACCAGCATGCAGTTCGATCCATGTCGTATGCGACCAATTTGCGGACCCAACTTTGTAATAGTTATTCAGATAATGTCAAGTGCTCCAGTTGCAAAGAGAATCAGAGAAATAATTGGTCGAGCCGATTGCGAGACCGAGTCACCATGATCCATGAATTAATTATTTTCCCACGTGCATGTGAACTGCACTACTTCAAACTCCGATTGAAATGAAGCAATACATTTACTCCCACCGTCTAAGAATATAAACATGTAGACCGGTACGTAACACATTCGAGTACAATAAATCCGGATAATCTCAGCGTAGGTTTTATATTCTTGGATAGATAGAACTGTAACGAATTTCATACTGAGTAATATTTTAACAAAAGCAGAGGAAAAGTTGTAGCAAACGAGGAGTATATTGTTTTTGTTAGGAATTGCAAAAGCTTTGATATTACTTGTTAGAAAAATCGAGACAAATTAGAGACACACATTTAACGTTGAAAAAATTTACGAGAAAAAATCATGGAAAAATTTATAGTGGAGATGTCATTAACGGGGCCCATGCGATCGCCTGGCCTATTGGGGAGCTGGCTCTCCATTATTGATGATTAGGAAATAGTTGGGCCCTAACAACATACAATATGCAAACGAAAGCTGACTATTTGTGCTTTTTCATCTTGTTTTTTCAAACCGTTCTTTTGGCATGTTGTCTAGGCTTACACATCATCCTCTATGATGTTGTTGACTTTTAATTTAGTATCCAACTATTCATCTTTGAATATGTAGAGATATAGCTTAAAGTACCAATAATAATACATCTTTTGTCGCAACGTAAGATGTTTTGACTTTTCTTAAAGTAAATTTTCTCTTTGTAGGAGATGCATGAACATTTGAGACACAAAATTAGTTTTATTAGATCTAACATTGAATATATTTTTTAAAATATATTTATTTTGTATTAAAAATATTTTTATGTTACTTTAGTTTATAAACTTGGCCAAATTTTAAAAAAATTGACTTTAAAAAGAAAAATCTTCATAAATTTTAAGACCGATCGAGTAATATAGTCACAACAAATAAACGACACTTATATGGATAGTTTTTTTTAATTAAGATGTATGATCAATTGGCATGTATTAATTCTAAAAATCAACAGCTCCATGCCTCTATTTAAAAATTAAGGTGTACTACGTACGGTACTTAATTTGTAACTTCTATAGTGACATATGCTATGTCATGCCATTTATTTGTACTGTGACACAATCATAAACAGTAGTCGATCATAGGTATTACGGCAGATGGTCATGTTCCCATTGTAATTGTGATTTTTGTTTGTGTTTTCTTTTGTAGAGCTATAGATCACAAAGGTCGATCTTGTTAGCATGAGCATATAAATGAACACCGATTATATGTTCCCATTACGGCGGGGGCATATATAATTAACCGGTCGATCTCCATATGACCATATCAACTACTCTCCCTAATACTGATTCTGTGATGTGATCGTCTATCTTGGCTCCATTTGGCATGTCCTCATCCTGTCATCGATGAAGTTTTCTGTTGAATTATGATCAAAATCCTGTTATACTAGTTGACAAAAGTGCCGGTTTGGGCTGGAGCAGAGTGGAGGCCCAAGCGGCTTGTTGAGATGGACTCTTGGGATGCCCAGGGGTGCGGGGGCGGAGCCCCCGCGGTACGGATCAGTACCCTATTAGGGTTTCACCGATATATACCTCTTGTAAGCCGCCGTTCGGCGTTGTAACCTCACCCCGATATAGTGAAGACTTTTAC
>CM002476.1:6016209-6032967 GCA_000325765.3 Leersia perrieri
GAAGGAGGGCGTGGCGGTGGCGGAGACGAGGACGCCGGCGATGAGGGTGCTGTCGCTGATGAGTGGGGCCCAGGCGGAGGAGGCGAGGGAGCTGGAGCGCGAGTACGAGAAGGTGCTCGACGCCAACTGCAGATCCTACGCCCTCTACCTCCGCAACATCCTCGACGCCGGCGACGCCGCAATCACTTCTCCGCCGCCGCCGCCGCCGGAGCTCGTGTTCAGCGTCCCGAACGACGACGACGCCGAAGAGGATGATGCCACGGTGGAGACCGACGAGGGCGTCGCCGTCGTCAGCTCGCAGAACGACGTACGCTACAACGTAATGCCACGATCGACACACACATTCGACCATTATTAATTGTGACGGGACGTTAAGTGACGTCATGTTTCCGGCGATCTTTTTTTTTTTTTGTAGCCGATGTGGGGGGACGGCGATGAGGCGGCTGATCTTTACCCGCGGCAGGGAAGTGGAAAGGGACGGAGGGAGTTGATGCGGCCGCCGAGCCTTTACCCGCAGCGAGTGGCGCCGCACCTCATAGTGCAGCAGCAGCAGTCGCCGCCGGCGGCGGCGGGAAGAGGAAGCCCGGTGGCGATGCTGCGTCGAGCCGAACACTCGCCGGCGACGGCTTCCGATGACAGCATGGATTATTCCCCTTCCTCCTCTGATCTCCTCGCCGGCAGAGAGGTCAGTGGCCTGAAAACTCTGAACTAGTCATAAACTCATCATAAGCAAGATAAGAATGTCGCTGCATTGCTAATTAAGTAGACACGATGCAGGCGGTGAGGTTTTCACAAAAAAAAAAGAGATCTTTTCAAAATGCAAAATTGCAACAGTGAACAGATGAGCTGAGGTTTCAATGCTGCTGTGTTGTCTCCTAGGAAAAGCTCAAGGCTTCCCCGCTGTCACGGCCTGTCACGACACGCCGCCACGTCAGCGGCGGCGGCGAAGACGAGGACGACGCCGCCGCCGCCGCCGCCATCCAGCTCTCTCCGGAGTCCGCGAGGTAACTAAACTAACCACCACCACACCTCCCGCTCTGTGACAAATCACAAGAATTAAGTGACAATGGCGAATTATTGATTGATGCAGCCCTGTGACAAACCACGGCGGCGACGTGGAACGGCAGCAGAATACGGCGGCGGCGACGACGCCGAAGGACTTCGTGTGCCCGATCACGAGCCAGGTGTTCGACGACCCGGTCACACTCGAAACCGGTCAAACCTACGAGCGTCGCGCCATCCAGGAGTGGCTCGACCGCGGCAACTCCACCTGCCCCATCACCCGCCAACGCCTCCACCGCTCCGCCCATCATCTCCCCAACACCAATTTCGTCCTCAAGCGCCTCATCGCCTCCTGGCGCGACACCACCATGGCCGACAGCCCAGCCCAATTCAAGACCGCCTCGCCGTCGCCGACGAGCGTCATCGCGCAGGCCTCCCTCGACACCGCCGTCGGCGAGCTCCGCGCCGCCGTCTCCTGCCTCTGCACCTCCGACGACCTCGCCGACTCCGAGAAGTCCGTGCTCCGGATCGACCGTCTATGGCGCGACGCCGCCGCCGGCGGCGGCGAGCACGCCGTCGCCGCCGCGTCGCTGCTGGCGAAGCCGGCGGTGGTGAACGGATTCGTGGAGATCCTGTTCAACTCGGTGAGCGCGCACGTGCTGCGGGTGGCGGTGTACCTGCTGGCCGAGCTGGCGTCGCGCGACGGCGCCGTGGTGCAGACGTTGACCAGGGTTGACTCCGACGTGGACTGCCTCGTGGCGCTCTTCAAGAACGGGCTCGTCGAGGCCGTGTCCCTCATCTACCTCCTCTCCCCGTCGCCGGAGCAGCTCGTCGAGATGGACATGGCCGACGCGCTTGTCTCCACCGTCCGGCGAGCCGGCGGCGACGGCGACGGCGATGATGTCGTCAAGATGTGCGTGAAGCCGAAGACCGCGGCGGTGATCCTCCTCAGCCGGATTCTCGTCGACGGCGACCGGAACGGCTCGTCGCCGGGGGCGGTGGCCAAGTCGGCGTTGGTGTCCGAGAGGTTTGTCAGGAGCGTGGCGGCGAGCTTGGAAGCCGAGGAGGTCGAAGAGAAGGTCGCCGCCGTGAGGATTTTACTCCGGTGTGTCGCTGAGGACGGCCATTGCCGGAGCAGCGTCGTCGAGAATTCTACCCTCGCCGGCGTCCTCGACGTCTTCCACGTCGTCGGCGACGGCGACAAGTTCGACATCGTGCGGCTCCTCTCCGAATTGCTTAAGCTGAAAAGGTACAGCACAATAAAAATCCTCCCTTTTCTCTGAAGCACTACTAAAACTCTCATCTTTTTTTGTTCAGGAGATCGGCTGCTGATCGTCTTCTTCGGATGATCAAGGAGGCGACCTCCTTCAGCATGATGCACTCTCTTCTCGTTTACCTGCAATCCACTACTCCGGAGCAGAGCCCAGTCGTTGCAGGGCTACTCCTTCAGCTAGATCTTCTGGTAATTAAAAAAAAACAACAACTTTTCTCAACACAGATTCTTGACATCAAAAAATTCATCTTTGATCACGACCAATGTGTATGCATGATTGCATGTATTGTTGTCAGGTCGAGCCGAGGAAGATCAGCATGTACAGGGAAGAAGCATTGGACAGCCTAATCCAGTGCCTCAAGAACTCAGATTACCCGAGGAGCCAGCTGCTCGCCGCCGAGACCATCATGAATCTCCCAGGGAAATTCTCCTCATCGGGCCGGCCTCTCGCACGCTCATCACTGCTCAAGCTCGCCAGGGTGAAGGAGAGGTACCGGCCGTTGCAGGAGATGAGCATTGTTCGCGGTGGCGGCGACGGGGACGACGAAATGGTAATACATTCAGCAAAAACTTTGTGAATTTCAGCAACTAAAACATCCTAATACAGTGTTATCATACAGTGCAAGTTATTTGTCCATCTTTTTCATTAGCTTAAGTTTTTAGGTTAAATTGGTTGGTTCGGTACATACATGTTTCCAATTATAAGTCGTTTAGACCAAAATAAAAAATCAAATTGTTTTAAAATTAACCAAATATATAGAGAAAAGTAGTAACATTTTGAACACAAACATATTGTAAAAATATGTTTACTTATAAATTTAGTGAATCTAATGTGATGATATAAATATTGTGTATTTGTCTAAAAATTTGGTCAAATTCAAATGAGTTTGACTATGACAATGGTTGAAACGACTTATAATATGGTACGGAGGGAGTACAACTCAATGATCGGTTTTGTCTTGGTCATTTTGCAGGAGGAAGAGAAGGCGGCGTCGGAGTGGGAGAGGAAGACGGCGTACGCATTGGTCAGCCATGAATTCGGGTTGGTGTTCGAGGCTTTGTCGGAATGCCTCAAGGCCAAGAACGGCGAGCTTTTCACGGCGAGCCTCGTGTCGGCAACGTGGCTGGTCCACATGCTCTCCCTCCTCCCCGACACCGGCGTGCTCGGCGCGGCGAGGGTGTGCCTGCTCCGGCAGCTCGTCATCGTGTTCAGGTCCGGCAAGCACGGCAGCGACAGGGCCCTCGCCATGGTGGCCTTGAGGAGCTTCATGAACGATCGCGGTTAGTCACTCACTGTTCATTGTCATGTCTTGTCAAAGTTCTATAGAGACACAACCCTGAACTTTTTGGTTTAGGAAAAAAAAAATCTCTGAATTTTTTCTACCTCTCCAAACTGAAATTTCAGAGGGGATGCACGAGATCATGACGTACATCAAGGACGTGCTCAAGACGCTCAGGGAGCTGAAGAAATCGTCGGGTCTCGCGTTCGAGATGCTCAAGCTGCTGTCAGATGGCCAAGAGTCCAGCATTGTAACTGCTTAACTCGGCATCAACTGCATTGCATTTCGCACCTATGTTTTTGCTACGTATGAAACTTTTGTTTTACTGAAGATCTCTGTTCTTGTTGCAGGGCATGTGGAATCATAAGGAGCTCAACCACGCAGACTGCAGCTCGAATGGTGGGGTCACATCAATCGTCTACTTCAAGGGCTTCATCTTCTCCGGACACTCTGATGGAACACTAAAGGTTTCTTCTCTCTTCACAAAACCCCACATTTTTCTGACGTTGTACTAGTTTCAGTTTCAGAAATCTATGAAATTTAAAATGTACAGGTCTGGGAGGGAAGTGAGAATATCCTTCGCCTAGCCCATGAATCCCAGGAACACACAAAAGCAATCACCAGCTTAGCGGTGCTACAATCAGAAGATAAACTGTTCAGTGGATCACTGGATAGAACTATCAGAGTACGTCTCCTCTTGTCAAAATTCAAGAACAAATTACAAAAATTCAGAATCTAACGTGCCGCCACTCTGCCTGAATCCCTGATCATCATCAGGTGTGGCAGCTTCGAGACGCTCTACGGTGCGTCGAGGTCCATGACACCAAGGACCCAGTTCAGAACCTCGCCGTCGCCGCCGCCATGGCCTGCTTCGCGCCGCAAGCCGCAGGAGTCAAGGTGATCGCCGCCGCAAATTCAGTCAGAGTTTCAGACAGATGGATGCATGGATGACTACAGCTTACTTTGTGCTATCTCTGAACTTGCAGGTGTTAAGCTGGAATAGTGGCAATTCCAGGGTGCTGAACGCGAGCAAGGTGGTGCGATCCATGGCGCTGGTGCACGGAAAGCTCTTCTGCGGCTGCAATGACAGCAGCATCCAGGAGATCGACCTGGCGAGTGGCACGCTGGGAGTGATCCAGCCAGGGAACAAGAGGATCCTGGGCAAGGCCAGCCCAATCTACTCTCTCCATGTCCATGGTGATCTCCTCTACACCGGGAGTACCTCGCTTGACGGCGCATCTGTCAAGGTAACTCAAAACCCTGAAAATTATAATTTCTTTTCTCAAGAGTGATTACTGATCAGTGTATTTTACGAGAGAGAGTTTTTACGATGCATCAGATGGTACCTCGAGATACCGGTAACTAAGTATCAAAAAGTACACACGTGAGTGGCAAGATGCATCACATGGTCGCCCGTGAGTTCAGTGGAGGAACTAAGGCAGCTAGGGCTTAAGCCCAATGCTTAGCTCCTTAATCCCAATGTAAATCATATAAAATCATCATATAATTTCTAAAAATTGTCAAAACTCTATTAACCCAGACCTAGGCGTGTGATTTTCGTGGTTCCGCCCCTGCGCGTGACGATTGGCTCACGAGGCACTAACCAACCTTAATCTATTCTTCTTCGATCGTATTCTTATTAAATCAGCGGTTGGATAGTTTGGTACCTCAGCATCAATATCTTGAAGTATCGGATAATGTACCGTAAAAACTCCCATGTTATTATCCTCAAGGTTAATTTTAATTTGTGTCTGAATTCGATCTGTTTCAGATATGGAACAGCTCGAACTACAACCTGGTGGGGACGATACCGTCGTCAGTGGAGGTGAGGTCACTGGTAGTGAGCTCGGATTTGGTGTACCTCGGCTCGAGGACTGGCATTGTGGAGATCTGGTCGAGGGAGAAGCTCACCAGGATTGGGGCTCTCCAGGCCGGCGGCGCCGGCTGCCGGGTGCAGTGCATGGCCGTCGACGGCGATGGCGATGTCCTCGTCGTCGGGACATCCGACGGCAGAATTCAGGTTCGGAAAATGAAATTCTGTTTCGTCGGTTTTCTGGCTTAATTAGGAGTTGTGAGATAAGAGGATTGTATCAATCACAATGTGCATGTCTTGATTTGGATTGCAGGCTTGGGGACTAACTTGAGTGGATTCTTCAGATTATTGGATACTGGAGGGGAGATTAATTTGAGGAATAATTATGTGAGATGGTTTTCCTTGTGCTGGATATATGGTGAATAAACTGAGTTACAGATGATATGTTTGTAATTTGATTTATATTTGTTGCCACGCTTTTTTGGATGAACTGCAAAGTGTAAATACTGATTAATTATGTCCATACCGAATTACTGATTGCTTTCCTCGCACAACAAAAATGCTGTTGTCTTTGTATTATTGATAGGAGTACTTGATTATGATAGTAGAGGAAAAGGTAACCTTTATACCATCTTGAAATTTTACTACATCCACTGGCTATAAATATTTGCTGCCATTGACTTCATCCATAAATTTTGACCATCCGTATTATTAAAACATTTATGTAAGTAATAGTATAATTTTATTTTACCGTGACTTATTGAATAATATGAGCGATCAAAATTTATGGTGAAAGACAGCTCTAACAAATATTTATGATCGGAGATAGTACGATTTACCTAGTGGCTCTTCCAAATGGACCCCGTCATCACCATAATTTATTTATCAAGAGTATCTGAGAAAAAGAGACCATATTGCTAGAGCATTTTCACTTGAGAAATCAGAGCTTGCTCCTGCTCTCGCCATTCTTCTTCTCCGGCCTAGCCTTGGTAGAGGTCATCCACTGCCTCCCCACCGCCACAAGCTCGCCGGACTCCTTCCTCCTCACCTCCACCACCGCCGCCGTCATCTTCCCCTTCCGCTGCACCACCCTCCCATCCATCTCCACCTCCTCCTGCACAATCACTCACTCACCGGAGAAGAAGAATTTACTGCAAGCTAGCCGATTGATTCACAAGAGAAAACAGATAAATTTAAGCAAGATGATCAATGGTAAATCCGTACTCCGAGCGGCGCGGGGGAGAAGAAGGACATGGCTTGGTTAACGGTGAACACGTGCACGCCGCCGGCCGTGTAGACCACCGCCGAGCACATGTTGTCGACCGCCGCCGCCACCGCACCGGCGTGCCAAAACCTCCCGCCGGCGTCGGTGACGGTGGCCAGGACGCGGAAGGTGCAGACGAGGCGGCCCGGCTCGGCGATGGAGACGCGGAATCCGGGCATCACCGCCGCGTTGAACGCGTCGCCGGCGGCGTGCTCCCTGCTCCTGGCCAGCGAGTCGCATGGGTTCTCCAGCCACCTCCTCGCCGCCGCGGCCAGCGCCGGCGACGACGGCGAAGGCGACTTGTCGTTGTCCATGGCGATCGAGCACGGCCGTTGATTGTGCCTAGGCCTGCTTCCCTCTAAGTTCTAACATCTGCTTCTTGTCTCCATTAATTAGCTCTTGGTTTTCTTCTTGAGACACTTTGTGTGTTGTTGTTCACATGATTATATTTCCCTTTCAGATAAGATGTGATGAGGATTTTAAATGTGGAGATGTGATCAGGATTTTAAATGTGGATTCCCCTTTGCTGTCGTGCTTTCCCGACGAGCTGGAGTAATTTAGATGTTTAAGTTCAGTGGCTGTGATTCTTTTTTATTTGATAGTAGTTGAGGCTTGAGAGTTTATAAATTAGACCCTGTCCATGTGTCCAGCTGTCCACTTCGACAATCACACAAAAAAAGGAATTTTGTTTGGGCAATTCACATTGGCTGCTTGGATCCCTCGTTCTTCACATTTTCAATTTAATTTCAGCGTGTTTCAGAATACAAAATGAGAGCCACTTTCTTGCAACACACTAAGTTACAAATACACTAAGTTGCTACTAGTTGCTAAGGTGACAATAGTAGATGAATTCCATTGGGAGTTAACCATAAATAGATGAATTCCATTGGGAGTTAACCATACCTTGTTCAGAGTCAAAGCTTGCTGCTTGCTTGATACCCTTTTGGTCTGGTCGCCGACATCCACTGCCTGCCAATGGCCACCAGCTCACCGGAATCCTTCTTCCGGATCTCCACCGTCACCGCCGTCAACTTTCCTTTCTGCTCCACCACCCTGCCGTCCAGCTCAACTTCCTCCTGCAGCAGAGTTCAGCGAGATTTGCATCAGTCATCAGTCACAATTCAGTTTTGAAAGTTTTTTCAACTTTTCAAAATATAACAGGATGGTGTTGCTTTGTCGAAGTTTTTGAAAATATGGATAGAAGTGAGCATAATTTCAAAAGTACAAAGTGAATTCTAACTGAAAACTGAGAGAAGCGTCTAGACAAAGGATACGCCGGATTTGGGCTCTGAACCAGAGCATGTTCTTAAAGTATACTGTGCTGCAACCGAAGATGTGTCGGACTAAACTTGTTGGAATATCTGGTTTCGATGATATTGAAAGATAACAGCTTTATCTTTACATGACTAAAATTTAGATCTATAAACTGAATTGAGAATCAGAATTTAGTTTTATCTGCAAATTTAAGGGCTATCTTTTGGTGTCACTGAACCAAAATTTGCTGTTTTGACTACTACAGTGTCACCCTACTACCGTTGCATGGTTGCGTCCAGGATTCAGATTCTGGGGCACCTTAGCTTAAAAAGACATAAGGAGTATACTCCACTACAGAGGGCCTTGTACTATTCAACTATTCGTGTAGCCGTCCCTTCTGTTGCTGCAATGCTGCCAACTGGAATTGACAGAAAAATGAAAGAACCTGACCATCTTTGATTTCTTAATCATGAAAGAGCTTGCCTAACTACTCCAAGAAGCAAAGGTTGAAAAAGGTCTCTAAACAATCATAATTACCCCAGCTTTGCATTGCAATATTGCCCACTATCTGTAAATAAAATATTTTTTTGGTGGGCACGATAAATATAAAAGTTCAAACTCTGAAATAGTTCTTTTTTTAAAAAAACGAACTTTGAAATGGTTTGCGCTATGGCTTGGCGCATGTGCCTACTCTGCCTAAAACTTGCTATGTAATATTTTGGCTTTCTATAAAAAGCTGGGCCTTCGGCCTTTTGTCTAAAAAAATAAAAAAATGGTTTGCGCTAAAAAAGAAATAATATTGCTGAATCCAGTGGGACCCTGTTCGTATAGGCTCCACAACGCAATGGCAAACTAGAATAGAATTTATCCAGACTATAATTATACTAGTTCCCATCTGAACGAACCCCATAATCTAATTCACTTGTTGGGCTGTTGTTTTTGTAGTCCTTGGAAAGAAACTTTTATTTGATACTCCTATCATTCACGAATCAGACTAGCAGAGTGGTTATCTAAAAAAACACTACAAAGAATCAAGCAGTGATCGATTGATAAACTGATTGTGATC
Source organism: Leersia perrieri (assembly GCA_000325765.3). Classification (NCBI taxonomy): domain Eukaryota; kingdom Viridiplantae; phylum Streptophyta; class Magnoliopsida; order Poales; family Poaceae; genus Leersia; species Leersia perrieri. Next base: position 6,025,162 of record CM002476.1, read on the forward strand.
GTGCGAACATAAAACTAATCCCCGTTTTCTTATCTCTGATCTCTAGGCATCTCGGGACAAAAAAAAATGCTACTGTTGGAGGAAAAAAAATTGCAGAGGAGGGGGAAGGGGTTGGTGAACGCACATGGAGGTTGGCCGGCGAGAAGTAGGAGATGTCGTAGTGGACGGAGACCTTGATGATTCCCTCCACCGACATGATCGCCGCCGCGCACACGTCATCCGCCGCCGCCGCGATCGCCCCCGGGTGCCACCTCCCCTCCGCGTCCTGCGCCGCCGCCGCCACGCCGGATTCAATTCAACCCCAACAAAAAAAAAATCCCTCTTTTATTCTGTCAAAAACTCTTCTTTTTTCTCCCTCCTTGACAAAGGGGAAAAATCGAGACGGCGGCGATCGATCGGATTCGAGAAACGCACCGTGAGCTCGGCGGGGACGCGGAGGGAGCAGACGGCGCGGCCGCCGTCGGCGAGGGAGACGCGGACGCCGGTGAGGGGCAGCGCGTTGAAGGCGCGGTGGCCGGAGCCGTCGACGGTGGCGCCGGCTTCCTCCAGCCACCTTCGGGCCGCCTCCGCCATCCACGGCGGCGGCGGCGGCGCCATGCGGACGCGGACGGCGTGCGGCGGCGGCGCCNCGCCATCCACGGCGGCGGCGGCGGCGCCATGCGGACGCGGACGGCGTGCGGCGGCGGCGCCATGCGGACGCGGACGGCGTGCGGCGGCGGGTGGTGGACTGCTTTGAGTTTGAGTTGACCAAACCCCGTCAAGGCGTAGTTGTACTTTGATGGATGGATGGATGGAGGTGACATCCTGTTCCGGCCCGTCTCACCGTGTATAAAAACATTTTCATTGCATGGAAGATGTGTGGAAGACATTTTCTTTTCTACGGAGTAGAAAGACACGTTCTTTTGGGAAAATGGGAGCAACACATAATCACATACAGTATGTGTATGATAAATTCATAGAGAATACAAACATCATATTCAATATCTTTTTTTTAGAAAAGATTGTATTGATATGTTTAACAAATGTTTGGGTTTTGTAAAACTCCATAGATATACAGAAGAGAAATGTTATCCCCACTTCGTCCAAGACATAACTTTTACCAAAAATTTATTGTGATCTTTTTGTTCAAATAATAATTAAGGTGAAGCAGGGTCAGGAACAACGAATCTCTTTATGATAAACAGGTCTATTTTACAAGCTTGTTATTATGGGTAGTTTCTATAAAGAATAGGACATTTTTTCAAGTTTATGAAAACCAAAAAACGAGTTGAGTCGAGGAATATACCGACTTCATGCCGCAAGGCATCAAAGGGGTGGTGGATTTAATGGATGAGAAACATCAAGGGTTGATTCGTGATGGAATTCATCATCAGGCCTTGTTGGTACCATAGAGGCATGAAGCGGGTATCTAGTGACTAGTCGTATGCCAATACGTGCGTTCGATTGGCCCGCCGTCCGCCATGTGGCACACAGAGATAGGAAGGAGGGCATCGAGTGAGCAAGCGACAAGTGATGTGTTGGGAGAGGGCGCGCGGGGTCGAAGGCTACGGAAGGGATGGCGTGCATTGGTTTAGAACGAGGAACTGATATGTGTCATTACAATAGTGGATGTAGAGAATGAGTTTTTTAAATCTGATTTTTAAAGTTTTTTGTCGGTTTTTTTATTCACCCCGTATTTTTGCCACCATACATACACTAACGTTTATTCAACCAAATTTTAAACGAGACACAGTGGGTCCCATCAAAGAAAAAATCATCGACCATTCCGCCTACCACCTCCTTTTATGCATCCACATGGCTCCCCCAAGACCCGTGTTGCCTTTTTCACTCGCCTCCCGTGCAGCCGCACCACGCCTAGGTGCATAGTAGTCGCACCCATAGAGCCACACATGTGGTTGCCAAACGCATGCATATGTAAGGGGGTTTGTTAAATTTGAGATCATTGTGATGATGCAAAGTTTTTTTTAAAACCAAACAGTTTTTTCATGAGTTTTTTTCACAATTTCTTTCCCTTTTCTCTTCCCCCTTGTTTTGGCAAACGAAAAACTGGGATGGCATGTTTTTTTCACACATGCAAGTGCTCGATGCCAGATATGGCAAGCTGTGATTTTGTGGTAGTCACCTCAATCTAAAGGTGGCGAACTTTGATACAGTGAAGGGATCTTAGTGGGTCCAAACTGCAATTTGTTGATAAAATCCAACCTTCCTCTCCTTATACGTCGAGTTGCTGACACTTTTCTCCCTTGATGGGTCCCACATGTGCGAGCTCCCTGAGGTGGTTGAGGACTGAAGAATGGGCTCATTCCAACCAGAGGCGGGTAACCGCCATGTGTGACAACAACTTGACTCATTCTCATTGGTGATATTTCTAACTTCATAGCTAGCAATTTGATTCATTGCTGATGTTAGTTTTTTCAGTTGACTTTGAATGGAATAATTTTGATGTTTGGTTTTGTTGCTCTAGTGCTCAAATTGGATCGTTCCCTCTTAGTTTCGTTTCTCCAGCACATTTGAGATGGCCCAAGACACGGACCTAGACCCAAAAGCCTTAGAACTGATTATAGGTTATTTAATTTGTTATGTACATTTTAAAGTGAGCCAAATAAGATGAGCCAACCTAGCGACAGATCTAGACCTCGGGCCCAAGGCTTGAGATTAAATGCAGGCTGTCCGTTCCTCATCTATGATTGGATTTGTCACTAATTTTAGTATACATTTCTAGAATTAATTTTGTAAGGGCATCAATAGTTTACAAACTGAACCATTCGACGAAACATGGGACCCATGGTGTTTGGTTCAATCATCTAAATATGCCCCCATGCACAAAATTATGGTGGGATCGCACTAGGAAGAAAAAAGGAGAAAGAAAAACCTTCTTTCTTTCGCTATTCGGATAAATTGGGACGGTTTGGGAAAAATGGTTCAATTTTCGTCTTAAGACAATTTGATTGGCTACATGCAGTGTGCATGTTGGTTCAATTGCAACTGGGATTGTTTGATTTATCTCATACTACATAAAAAAAAACTTCAATACGTCAATTGTACTTTGATGGATGGAGGTCACATCTATTCCAGCACATCTCATTGTTTTTTTAAAAAAATGATTTTAATTCTAGGGAAAATGTGTGAAAGACATTTTTTTCTATAGAATCCACATGGAAAGACTTTTTTTTTTGGGGGGGGGGGAATGGGAGCAACACATAATCACATATGTGTACAATTAATAGATCCATAGAGAATACCAACGTCATCTCCGATATCTTTTTGTAATAAAAGGCTGCAGTGATATGTTTAGGAAAACTTTATTTTCTTTTGGTTTTCATTGGTTTTTTCTATTCATCCCTTTTTTTTGCCACCGTATGTACACTAAAGTTTATTCAATCTTAGTTTAAATGCGACATGGTGGGTCCCACCAGAAGAAAAATCATTGACCATTCTGCCTACCACCTCCTTTCATACATCTGCATGGCTCCCCAAGACCCGAGTTGCCTTTTTCACTTGCCTCATGTGAGACTTCACGCTTACCACCTGTCCCACCACCGCGTGAGGGCGTGCCCGTGTGTAGGTGCATAGTAGTCGCACCCATAGAGGCACAGATGGGGTAGTTGGACGCATGCATGTAATGGGGTTTGTTAAATTTGATGTGGACATAGACCATGAGTAACTTGGATGGTTAGAGCTAAAAACCCACAAACTCACATTATGAAGTTTAAGGCAGGCGAGAAAATGGCGTGCCAGCACTAGAGATGGACATAGGCCACAAACCTCAGGTCTAGGATTGAAAATACACCATATTTGTCATGGTTTTACGAAGTTAATTGAAGCACGATCCAAAAATGCATTGTTTGGTCCGAGCCTTGGGCCAAATCTATGTCCGGCCCCAGCCAAACTCTAGCACAAACCTACCTACCCCTCCCTGCATGTTGGGTCGTTGTTTTAGGCCATGCACGCCGTGTCCAGGTGCTAACCCTAGGAGTCCATAATTGATGTCTGACCCCAAAGGCCCCGGTTCATCCCCAACTCCATGATCTCGATCCACTGGTGCCGCCACTCATTGCCTCATCCCCAACTCCATGAATTTCACTAGCGCCAGCATCCGCTACCCCTGTGTTCACTGTTTGCCAATGACTCTAGTGGTTGGTGCTTTCCCACATGCATGCATGGGGACAACCAGAAAGATAAGGGACGAGATGGGTGGTGCATTTATAATACCCTATATGCTATGTCTATGGCTGCCGCAGTGACAACCACCGTTTAATGGTTGCAAGGCCTATGACTTCTATGGATGGAATTGACGGAGGCTGAGGAAGAGGTGTGCCCTAGAACTGCCGCGCCACTACTTCAATTAAAATGAAGAAAATGCTAACAAGAGGTAATTGTGCTACACTAAGGAGTTCTTTTTAAGAAGAATTTATCTTGATATAGTCCAGAAAACGTTCCATACCTGAAAGAGTCCCGCTCCAGTGCTCCACACATACCTAGAAGGTCCAAACATTTGCAATGGACCAATTTTACATCTCTATATGGGATCTTTTAGAAATACTGGCTAAATGCCCATGCGTTGCAACGGTTTTTTTCTCAAATTTATTGCAATATTGATCGCAATGGGTTATATATAATTATAAGAAAACATAGATATTTTGTCCTTGAACATGTCAATCCACAAATGATGTTTGGATGCTAAGTACATTTGTTACAAGTTTAGCAGCATGGGAAGATGTTAACCATCCATCTATTTTGAAGGCTCATCTATAGCGACTCTTTGCCTTGTCGATGTTTTTCAATCATACTAATTTGTACACTTTGACTGTCTCGAGGTGGTGAAAAAAATGTGACAGGATAGTATTCTTGCATTACAGAAGAAACTGATATTTATTTGCTTAGTAAACTGATTATTGCATTACACAAAAAAAATGGTGCCTATAACAAAGTTTTCATATGCTTTAGATGCACAATGGCATATTTGATTCCTTGATGTTAAGAGATAAATTTTCTAGAGCCAAATATGTCTGTTACCTTTTACTAAGATGTTAATAAAAATATTTTATTTTGCACGTAATGAATAAACATACCATTTAAATAAACTGACCACACCACAGTACGACACAAATTAAATTAAGTAACTACGTACTGTGCCACCTCCAGGCTCCTATTAGGAAAGAGATGATGAAGGAGGGCAGCTCACTGTCAAGTCATGAAAGATGAAAGGTAGGAAAAAGGAGGCCCATACCGCAGCTATGGGTGGAGTGGTTGTCTCATTGACAACATGGGCCCACATATCGGTGAGGTGGTGGTACCACCACTAGAGGCTTTTTGAAGTGGTATAGATTATTATTTTAAATGGAAAATACAAAAACAGTGTTCGAGTGACAAAAATCCCAAAACTATTGGCCTATCGAACTCCCATTGTTGAGTTTGGGTGCTTATCAAACAATTGGAGGTCGACATCTGTTAGAAATCCTAAAAATTAGGCCGTCGCGATAGATAGGACGCGGCGGGCACTATCAACCTACGACTAATCTATGGCAGTTCGACAGGTCCCTATGGCGGGCCCCATCAATGTCTGGCAATTCGACAGGACACAATGCCAGGCCTTGTCGAACTTTGGCAGATTGATAGGCGTTTGTGTCGGGCCATGTCGATATATACGTATTCGATATGGCCACGTCAATCTAGTATTGTTTGACAGGCCATGACAGGTCGATAAGCTACTACTTTTCTGATTTTAAATAACCAAACACTACTTTCACGATTTTATATTAAAAAAATATTATTTTTAAAATGTCTCTATATATTCTGTCATGTCTCATGGTACCTTTTGGAGTATGCACGATAAATTACGACTGCATGAGGCACCAGTACACCATCACCATTGTTCAACAAACACGTCTAAAGTTAGACAAGTTTGACTAATTTGTCAACTGTTTGGTGGTTGTTTTGTGGCAAGATTTTTTGGTCCCACGCGTCAGTGATATGAAAAAGTGTGACAAGATTCCCTTAGACTAGCCAAAGTATGGTGGAGAATTTATTCATTAGACAAATATAACAATTTTTATTGGCCAGTGGTGGCAATGTGTGGGTAGTAACCAAACACACCGGACATGCCACGCAGGGAACTGCCCCCATGGGCCATGGACTGTCGCAACATGGGCGCTCGCAACAATCGCTCAGCTTCTGCTATGTGCAAGTGTGTTTTGTACTCTTTTGTACTCCGTGGCCGTGCAGTCCCAAAGCTAAAAACAAACTTAAGCAGCTTAGTGTCAGGCACGACGACGCCCCACGTGCAAAACCGCCGTGCTGGCAACATTAGCCCGCATCAGTGTCATCATTAGCACGCCAAATACTCCTACTTAAACTAATTGGATTGTTTGTTAGTAATACTGTAAGTCTGTAACCAAGGTGTAGAATCAGTTCAAACGGAGCAGGAGTGAGAGTGAGAGTGAGAGTGAGGCACTGACCTGAGAAACGAGATAAGCTAAAGCAGCAAGAAGAGGAGGCCACTGAAGGCGAGAGGGGAGATGAGTGGGGCGGCGAGCAGGTTCATCAAGTGCGTCACGGTGGGGGATGGCGCAGTGGGGAAGACCTGCATGCTCATCTGCTACACTTGCAACAAGTTCCCCACTGTACGTTGTTCAGTGCCGCTATTAATCCCCTCTCCGTTCTTGCTCCTGCCGGGATCCCTCCCTGCATCTCCCCAGATTCTTGCTGGGCTATGGTCTATTCTATCTGAATCTGAATCTGAATCTGATTTGATTTGATTTGGTTTGGTTTGGTTGCTGGTGTTCGTCCATGAGCAGGATTACATCCCCACTGTGTTCGACAACTTCAGCGCCAATGTTTAGGTGGACGGGAGCATCGTCAACCTCGGCCTCTGGGACACTGCAGGTGGGGGAAGCTGGGTTTCAAGCTGGGCATTGCAAATCTTCCTCTTCCTTTTTTTTGATTTTGTTCCTGAAATGTTGCTGCTCATTTGAGCTCAGATAAAGATCTGATTTTTCCATTTTGAATGTGGAGGATTTTGATTTTTTTTTTTTGGTTGTGGTTGTGTTGGTTGCAGGTCAAGAGGATTACAGCAGGTTGAGGCCTCTAAGCTACAGGGGAGCCCATGTGTTCATCCTCTCCTCCTCTCTCATCAGCAGGGCGAGCTATGAGAATGTTCAGAAGAAGGTAAATTGTTGAGTAAGCCCATGCCATTCTGGTGTGATTTTAGCCGTTTGTTTGGAAATATTCCTTCACATTGCTGTAGTAGATTGCCACGGTTATCTGAACTACACAATATATCATGTGGGCATTATGCTGAGGAGGCATCATGTCAATCAAGAATGGAAGTAGTCTATATCGAAAGCAGCTCTAAGACACAAAGGGTATGCTTCTGTTTCATCCTACGCATCAAAACTTTGGAATTTACTCGCATCAAAGGGTAAGACTATTTTTGTAATAACACATCTTCCTCATAATAAATAACACATTCTTTTTCTCGGTTGCTTATAGAACATTAAGGCCCTATTCGTTTCGGAGGATTTTCACAGGAATTTTAGAGGAACACTGGTGATAGGATTTTTTCCTTTTACTTGCATTCGGCTAGCAAAAACGAATGAAAGGAAAAACCCATGAAGATTTCCTTTACTGTTGATTCCTTCATGAAAACGCAGGAAAAAATCCATCCACTCCAACCTCATTTTTTTGTTTCCTTTGAGTCAAACGAGGCAATCAGCCACTAACCATGCCATCAACGAAGAATGGAGGAAGAAGAGGAGGAGGAGGAGGAAGAAGGAAGAGGAACAAACCACTAACCAATCAATCGAC
>CM002476.1:6033067-6126776 GCA_000325765.3 Leersia perrieri
ACAGGGTCGGGGGCCAACGCCAGTGGCCAGAGCAGAGCTCGACGGGGTCGGGGGCCGCGGCCGCGGCAGGTGCGGAGATAGACGGGCCCGAGGCCGTGGACGACGGCGGCCGGGTGGGGAGGAGGACGGCGAGGATGCCGACTTGGGGAGGAGGATGGCGATTAGTGGATAAAAGCGAAGTTTACTGTTTATTTCCTTTCCTGTAATCCGAATGCCTCTGATCTCTATATTCTTCTATTTTTCAATCCTCTGATTTACCACTACATTCCTATATTTTTCCTATCCTACGTTTTTCCTATCCTGTGAAACGAATAGGGCCTAAAGCTGTTTTTGGCACTGCCATCAAAGTGGCGCTTCAACCACTAAGACATAAGGATGTAACCAGAAAGAAACTCCAGACAGGTTCTAGGCCAGCAAGGTACTCTCCAAGTTTACACTATTTGCTAAACCAGTTGTCGCTCGTCACTTCAGTTGTGGTGCACCATCTTTTCAGCTCACCATTTTGATTTCTAATGCGGCCTTTGATGCTTCCTCTTGGTTTTGTAGGCGGTACTTTTGTGCAAGTGCTTGCTTCGCATAGTCGATAACTCAGTAACCAAGAAGAAATATTATGGTTTTTGTTTCATCAGTCATCACCATGATGTTCATTCACATGGCCCATGGTTCTGCTCAGAATATGATATAAGGTATGGTGGAAGCAACAGTGCTAGTAGTCAGGAGGAACTTCTAGTTCTCTTTTGTACTGTAGTCGAGCTCTTTGTTTCTCCTTTTCCTTCTTTTTTTTTTTTTTGAGAGGATCCTTTTCCTTATTCTGATGACTTGGGAGGCCGGCCAGGATTCTGCTACAGTACAACAGTACACTCCTGTATCCGAGCCGTCCGATGTCCCTAAATGGCTGCGATCCAGTCGTCCTTTCCATTCTTTTCCCCATCCTTCGTGCAGTCTCTGTAAGGGGAGAAAAAAAATCGCCACCATCGTCCTCCCCTCCGCGCCGCCGCCGTCGCTGTAGTCAACTCATCACCGCCAAGGCCAGCGCGACCCTCTCTTCCGTCGCCGCTCTCTATATTCATTGTTCCGCCGTGTCCGTCTTCTCTATTCAGGTCATATCTCGTGTGTTTTGGTGTTTTAAGAGTGAGTGATCGATCCATGGGTCGCTGCAGGTGACAAGCCTGAGACGGTAGAGGATTCCATGCCCATCACTACGGGACTGGATGTCAGGAACTCTCCACAGAGCTCTAAGTGAAGAGGCTTAAGTTTTTTTACATGAGCGATCTATATATATATATATGATCTGTTCTGGGTATTTCAATTATCTAAAATATGATATGTTATCTGTTATGGAAATGGGCTGTGATTTATTTATTTATTTGTGGTTTCATAGCGGAAAATCCGATTTGATACTGATCCGTCCGTCGGCATTTTGGTACCAAGGTGAGGATGTTATATTGATTGTGTTTATTACAGTAGAATTTAATCAAAGTGTGAATTTCTGACACTTCTCTAAGTTACTTGCAACTGGATTTGCGTCGTTCTGATGCAATGGTATAACCGATCATAAACCTCTTTATTATTACTACTTTATTGATGCTCCGATAATTTCACATGAAGAGGAAAGTTATTTGGTTTGGGCAAAGAAATATTAAACAAGCGGGTTTGACGCTACTTGCTTTATATGTTTTAAGAGTGATGGTTGCTTCTGTTTTACTATGGCCTTCACTTGATTAACGAAAAAACTATGCACTTGGTTATTAGATGCTCTTTAAAATTATAATGCGATCTTTTCCCTCCAGAGTCCAGCCTTACACATCATTGTGTATCATGTTGTCGTAGTTGTTAAATGGACTCAATAAGATCTCAGTTAATCATGCCCCCACCCCTATTACCACTTCTTTTACAATTTCAGGATGACAAATAGAGCATTGTTGCAGAGGCATCCTTGGACATCGTGATTCCAGGCTTAAAACTTAGTGCCCTCCTTCGTTCTAACCCAATGTGTTATCTTTTCAGATTGATTCTAAGATAGAATGGCTTCAGTCGACAAGTATTAGCTTGGTCTAGAACTTCAGATTTTTTGCTGCCTATTGAGGGCTGCTAAATGATACATTTTATATTCTTTTTAGTAATGGTAGGAATGCTACCTGATCTTTTGACCCTTCCTACACACATATTTATAGTTCTAATTCCCCCTTTTTATGCTACATAACTGGTGCTCATCAAACAATCAGAATATCTTTGTAGTTCATAATATATTCAAGGGGCAATTGTGTTCTTGCCCCTGTTTTCTAATTTTCCTTTTTCATGAGACAAACGTAACATGTGTTGTCCAAACAATCAGGAATTCTCTACAGCTCCTAATATATTCCAAAAATTCTACAGGGTACTCTGTTATTCAACACGTGTGTTCCTTTCTTCCTTATTACATACAAATTTTCAGTTTGTTACATCATACATATTTTCTCTAGGTATATTCTATTTTATAAGTAGGATATGCTTTACATTACTTTATACCGTAGGTATTGTGTACTACTACTGTTGCATAAGAATAAATTAGTCCTCTGTTTTCCATGTTAATCTTATAGGGCAACATCTCATGAAAAGACATACACATCTTCCTCTGTACAGATGCAGTCATGCCTTCTTATATCTAGGTTATATTTAAACCACAACTATTTGTTCAGTTCAGTTCATCCAGTTTGCTTCCCACCTCTTTGTATAGGACTACACATATCTATGCATATGGATTGGTTGTACCTTCTTATGTAATCTGAAATGATTCGTTTCACTTATGAGCAAACTTTCTTGGTCTGTGCAGCCCCACGAAAGACAAAACGCAGGAATTCGACAGGAACAGCAAAATGTATATATTCCAGACATTTTGTCATGGGAAATATCTTTGTGTCTTTCCTCTGTAAAGTCGCCGTACAATATATCAAATAAAATCAATCAAGTTTTAACATTTTCCTCTTCTGCAATGTGTTCGTTTGATTCAATGAATATCTATAAATAAATGGTTAATGTTTACGCCTTCGGCAACGCGTGGAGTGATGGCTAGTAAGATGTGCTCTTCTGAATGGCTACCTTTACTCCATCCCCTTTCACTTCCTTTACAAAATGTCTTTTCACTTCCTTTACAAAATGTTGGAAACTACTACGCCTAACCAACCAACGAAACAAAACGAAGCCATATGCTTCAACCTTATCTTACATACTTTGATTAAAGAGAGCCAAAGGATGTTACATGATGGTAACATCATCCATGTTACCATCAGGACAAGCAATTGAAGCAAAAGAAAAAGAACACATGGTTGAAAAAGTAGAGCACAAGTCTCCACCCAGGAATAAACTACAAAAATCAAACAAGAAACAAGAAGCATGCCCAGCTTCTTAAGACCAGATCATCAGAGGCATCCAGAAAAATGATACAGCAAAAACCAAAAAGTACTCTGAAATTTCACCGGTATTGATTTTAAGAGTAAAGGTATCACAGCAACTAGTTGTTCGACTTTAACACGACAAAACATTTTTCGCCACCAGTCACACACAGCTCATAACACTATAATTATGGTAATTACAAAATGGGTGACACATTTTCTCCTTGTACAAACAAGCGCATTTTCTCAACAAGACACATTTCTCCTTGTACAAACAAGCGCGGTACAACTACAAAGTATCAGGGACATCACTTTTTGGACGGCATAGCAAAACATAAACCGGAAGATGCACCTTGCAAAGCCCATTGTACTGTTCGCTAGGTTCCGATCCGGAAAATGGAGCATCCACATCTTACAAGAAGCCTGCATGCACCATCCTTACTAACATAAGTAAACATTCATTTTGTTAAAATGATCTTGCAAGTAAAAAAAAAAAAAAACCAACATACCTTACAACAGATCCAGCGAAGCCCTCCTCTTACGGTATTTGGCTGTTTGACGCCATAAAGTAGAAGTGTATGATTGTAAGTGTTTCAGAATTATGCACACCACACTTTCCGCTTCAGCGGTAATCCATATACTCATTACTGTCACTAATTGTAGTAAAATCAGCTGGATTTCTGTTAGTCACACAGATATCCTGTCTTACAAACCTATCCAAGGTATGTGCCATTTTACCCTTGCCTCTGGTCCAAGATTGAGTTATGTTGTTCCTCGTTGATAAGAATTCTGCACTGGAACTAACAGAACCCAACTGCAATGCATTCCATTTTTCTGAAAACATTCCAGAGTTCAAGGCTTCAAAAGGTTCCTTTCTGTTCATCTGATGTGATGTTATCCCTTTTGGCACACCTAATTTGTAACCAGATTGTGTGCCACAGTTCTCTGACCAGTTTGCAATTTCCTTCTGCAGCAAGGAGCCGAGCACGCCAACTCTAGGATGTGGGCGGAAAGGTCTGTGCAGATCAGGCTGGAGCTGACGTCGTGATAAGTCTTCCAATGTCAATGGAACTTTTCCATTCAGTTTGCTGCCATACAATGTGCTAGTTGATCCTTTGTACTGATTATGTGCATATTGCGAATTATGTGCTTGAAACTCCATCTGGTTCCTGCTAGAAGTTTCATAGTTGGGAAAGCTTGCTGATGTGGATGGATCCATCATTCTCAGAAGATGAGTCGCAGGCATGGGTCCTTTAGGATATAAGAGTGATTGTCCAGCATTTCCTCGATCATATAGCCTACCGGCTTCCATGGCTGCTATTGAACTTGGAAAATTTCTTGCATGAACCAGGTTAACTGCTCTTTCTGCATAGCAGTCAAGTGGCGCAATTACTGGTTGGTGAGTTGGATAGCTGCTAGAAGACCCCATGGCACGAGTAGAAGTCAAGTCAACTGCTTGGATACTGGGTCTGAATTGAGCACCACATGTTGCTGCTGGCGAATTTCTTGTAGCGATCTTAAAATGATCCCATGTTAGCTTCTTTTTGTCCTTACGACCCCAACACTCAGTTGGTGGTTCAGCAGTATACTGATCATCATGATGTGAAAATAGCGGTGAGCTTGCAGCGATGGTGACCATTTCTTCCATGCGCAAATGTGTCTGCTGTTCTTGGGTAGGCTTTGAATGGTCAGAAATCTGTAAGCTCAGAGGATGCGGACTAGCATACTGCGTGCTCATTGCTAAATGACCCTGTAATTCCTTCTGCACACTTTTTGATGCCAATGACTTCTGTTGGGAATTAGTGTCCAGCACACTTGGCACATAATCTGAACCATCCTTGGCAGCTACTATCACACAATCATCATCTCCAGTTGTCTTGGACTGAATATGGCTGGTGCTGGGAAAATCAGTCTCAACCATAAGCTGTCTCTCATGCTGATTTTTAGCCAATAGCTCAACAATGTCCATGGGGATGTCATCTATCATTTGTTGTTTTTCATGCATCAGACCAGGATTCTGTTTCTTTCTCTGCTTGGGTAGGCTCTGCTCATGAATGTCGGACACATTTTGAATGTCACGCTTGGCTGGGACAACCTGAGATGAACAATGAGGGAAAAATGTGAGTCCCACAATCCCAAAATATAGGAAAATAAGTGCCATAATCTAAGTCTGAACAGAAGTATTGCACCACAGAATAAAAAAAAACAAATGGTATCAAGGCACAAGTAAAGTAGAACAGGGGAAAGCAAATAAATAAGCATTGTATGCATTTTTCTTGACATTGTTCCACACAATATTTTTTCCTTCCTCCAGGTAAATGTTGATTAAGTCAATTTAAAAAATGCAAAATTCCTCATGATTCACAAAATTCTTACCTTCGTCAAGCACCTCAGATCAGAGTTTTTGCTTCCCATCTGGCATTGATCTTCTGTCCTGGGTATAGGTATACTCTGATTGTTTCTGGTGTTTGCATCACCATATTTGGCACTGGCAGCCGAATTTGTTTTCCTCTTATCCAGACCCGCCTTTTTCCCCTTTGATGAGCACCTCTGTGTAGAATTTTCTGATTCATGTTGGCAGGCATCCGTCTTATGCATGCTTATCTCGAGACCGTTTTGAATACTATTCTCATCATCATGCTGAGTACTCACAGTGGGGTTCACATTTTTATTGCTCAAATTCCCAGCTGGATCGACAACACTTTGAGGCACATCTTCAATAACCGTTTTCTTTTTTCCATTCAGCCAGCTCATAAGTGATGATCCATCATTTCCAACATCAGAGCATTTGCGTTTTGTCTTGTTCATAGTTGGTTCTAACCCATCTTCTCCCACTGTCTGGTGCCTAACAGATTCATCCATGCGCAATTCCAATGGGATTATACTTCTCTCATCCTCGCAGGGATCAGCGACAGTTTCACGATGAACTTCATTGCTTCTAGAGTTCTCAGCTCGGTTAGCACTTATAATTTCTGACAGAAGCCGCACCTTTTTTGGCTTTCTCCAACGAAGCTTTACATCTGAAATATCAGCCTGGGCAGTGCGTTCGTTGCTGCTCTTCTTCATCAACTTCTTATTTGTCTTCTCCTTGCATTTAGATTTGGCACTTCTTTTGGGAACAACTTCTTCACATGGCCCACTGTTGCAGATCTGATCACATTTCTGTCCAGACATTGGTTTCAGATCTTTGGTCAAATTGCACTGGTCAGCAACAAGAATCTCTTCAGTTTTCCCATTTTCATCCTCATTTCGTTTGAGGATCGCTTCAGAAAGTTTTGTACTGGATGGGGCTTGATCTGCACCATTTGCTTCTGTCTGAAACGTAATCTCGGGAACTACTTCAGGTAAAGCCCCGACATCAACAGAAGTGTTCTCAGAGATATTTGCTGGCATCTCAGAATTTTGGGCTGGCCCTTGCAAATCTGGGGGAATCACAAAAAAAAAATCACTTTATTCTATACTTAAAAAAAACGTACTAGGAATTTAAAAGTCTACTCTACCATACCTGTCATGGGTGGATCAGCTCCTTTCTTGTCAGAAGGTGCATTGCAATTTGAATTATTGCCTTCTTGCGCACTCTTCGGAAGGGTTGGGGTATCAGCACACTTTTCTTGTGATGATTGTGTAGGAGACACTCTTTTGGAGCCAACACTAGCAGGCACAAAAGTGCTCCGAACAAATTTGATTGAACAACCATCAGCTGTGCCAGCCTGTTTTGCGGAAAGAGTTCTAGGTGTTGTTCCATGATCTGAAGTTTTCATGTTATCCAAGCACTTAGAACAATCCCATCGTCGAAACTTTGCTACAGAAAATGGACTTGAACTAGCTTGGTGATCATCACATTTTTTCTGTTCATGGAAAATCCGAGATAGAGTGCAAAATTTTGGATCCTTCTGAAGTAGAGCAACATACCCTCTGATAAAAGAAAAATAAGATTGTCATCATAAAGATGCATGCCTTTCCTCAAAAAAGAAAGATGCATACCGTGTATATAGCACATTGTATGATTCAGTGAATATACAGCTGATAATTTAACTCAGAAAAGGCCCTAAATCTAAGGATGCTGAGAGGTAGGCATTTCATACATATATAGCTTTGTACAGCAACACTAGTTGTCCACAAAAAAAAATGAAGACCTTCAAGTTAATCTATAATACTCTAAGAATGAATTGAAGATATGACAAATAATCTGACAGGATATATAGAACAAAAATATTTTTTTCAAATAATGATAAATATGGTAAGCAAGTTGAGAGGTGCAGAGCCTAAAAGGCATAGATGAACAATGTTGTAATAACTTCAAGAGAGTATTAAACCAAAATGTGACAAATATAAGGTTGATGTATATCATCAATAGAATCTATGGACACTTGAAATGGCTTAAATAATGGAGTATCAAGTCAAACATAACACAAATTTGAAGAAACCATCTGTTCTAAGAATCTCCTAACAAATTAACCTGCTTATGATAAAATGTTTAATGCTGAACCTTGACACAAGGAAAATGATTACGAATATTTAGGACCAAATATACCGAAGTACCCCAAAGAGGTTCATTTCATTAATAATCAGCTGGTTCCATAGAAATATAAAAATAAAAATCTACAGCATGTCCTAATAAATGCATGTGCACTACTCAAGACAAACAAATATGAGCAAACACCTAATGAACACATATATACATGCATATGTGTAGCACTGAGAATAATCATGTGCTCAGATTCATATATAAAAGATATTAATGGATGTAGAGTACAAAGATGCATGAAACACCAAGATATATGGAAAAAGTATATTTTGTTGCTAGCCTGCTAAATGCTAAGGCATAAATGAGTTCACATGGCTAGATATTGAGCTAGTAGTGGATGTATTGACTTCCCAAATCAAACCGAAGTCATAAGCATGTCCCAGTGTAGATGAAATACTCGTACAAAACAGATGGCTAAATAAGCCCCAACACCTATGTAAAACCACAATCAAATCATATATGCTCATCCACATGGCTAGATATTAAGCTAGTAGTGCATGTATTGACTTCCCGAATCAAACCGAAGTCATATATATGTCCCAGTGTAGATGAAATAATCATACAAAACAGATGACCAAATAAGCCCCAACAACTGTGCAAAACCACAACCAATCATATATGCTCATCCATCAAACAGTGCGATATGGCATGATATGCCCATCCATCGATCCATAATGCGATACCAGAATTGGAACACAGGAAAAAATATATTACCTTATGGAGAAATGCTCGCACTGGAGGTGTTGTTCTGCTGGTTTATCGCCAGCTGTTTCAGCCGCTGTATCGTGACGAGGCATCGTCAGTTCCAACACTGGCGCAGCACCAGTTCCACGAGAAAGCATACAGTTCCAAACACGACCGCCCTCCATGATCTACTGCAACAATTAATCCCCAACGCCACGAAGAGATCGAGCCCAATCAAATTCAGTACTGATCTTTTGCAACAAGACGAAACAAATCAACGAGATAGGTAGCAGCCGCAAGCTTAGAACCTGAAACAGAAACCAGAAACAAGTGCCAAGAAAGAAGTCAAGCCGGATTCACGCATGCGCATATCTCATGGAATATTAGAACAACACGACGCGGCAACACACGTCACAAAAGTGGCTCGCGCTCATGCGGGCAAAATATGGCAAGCAGTAATTCATCGTAAACCCTAGGGCTCCAATTTAATTAATTAACCACCAAATATAAACGACGAACAATTAACCGAAGCGCCAAATATACACGGCTAATTAATTACCGCCCCAAAACCTATCTTCCAAAAGATACATATATACAGGTAGGTAAACATGCATGCAAAGAGTGGTAGATCTAACCTAGAAATAACCCCGCATAAACCGCCGTAACAAAATCCGCGCGCGCCCCCGCGGTAACTAGGGTTCGCGTAGCCGAGAGATTCCCCGAAAAAGAGGCGATTTTTTCGTGACATGAAATATAGGCTTCCATAGAGGCGCAGTAAGTGGGTAGGGGAGCTCGAGCCCCGAGAGGGCGACGCACAGCTGGAAAGGGAACGACCTAACGTGGGGCATGGGGGTGAAGCTGAGCCGAAACCCCAAAACGAAACCCAGAAAAAAAAAGATTTTTTTTTTTGGGGGGAGAGGGGGAAGAAATTGGAGGTAAATCGACGGGTTGATTTGGGGAAAAACTCGGGGAGGAAGGAATCAATCAATCAATCGATCAATTAATCAACCAAAACTCGAGCGGTTTTAGCGCAGGGAACTGACCTTGTTCGTCGTAGACCGACCGGAGGAAACCCGATCTCGATCGCCGGCTAGCCGCTTCTCCGGCGACCTCTCCCGCCGACGGCCTTGCTCCAGCCAAGGGCGGAAAAGAGGAGCTTCAAGAGCAGCGGTCGGGGAAGAGGCGAGATGCACGCCGGCGGCGGAGGATTCGATGGAGCGGACGCCCGGCCGGGGAGGAGGTAGATCCACGCCTTCGCCGCGCGGCTCCGCCCGAGGGAAGCGAGGAAGGTCGTCGACGCGCGCGGCGGAGGAAGCGGCCGACCGGAAAGGGAGGGAGGTAGACCGAAGCGCGCGGCACCGGACGGGGCAGCAGGCTAGGGGGGTAGACGGGGAGGAGGAGGAGGCGACGGCGGCGGGGGGACGGAGTGGAGAGGGGAAGGGGGTGGATGGTGGTGGAGCGGTGCAGGGCTGCAGCTGTATGTGTGGGGAATAGTAGTAGTAGTGGGGGGGAGGAGAATAGGGTAGGGATTTGGGTTGGGGGTGGTGGAAGGAAAAAGGGAGGAAGAAAAGAATGGCTCATTGTACCGGTCGGGGACGGCATGGCCGATCGACTTGGCCCCTGCCGCTGCCGTGCCCTGCCTTGCTGCGTGGGTGGGGCCCGCATGGGTTTTTTTTTTATGCCGCTCTCTCCTCGTCTCTATCTTTCTGTTTCTGATCTTAGGCTGGAATTTATTATTTACCATCTTAAAATATATTTTATGAGCACCGGTGATGAAATCTTCGTTGTCGGTTGTTATCCGGTATTTACTCCTCTCTCCTATTTTACCCTCTGCACTCCTCTTGTCCGCACGACATCTTTTTTCTTTGTTTTTTTCCTTTTTGACGTGGCAGATGGCAGAAAAGACTTGAATCCGGTGAATGGGTTCCCATTACATCTCCTACGGTCTTGTCTTTTTCCTAGTGACACACCGCTTGGATGTCTGGCACGATGCGCTGGGCATGCTCGGTGTCCGCCGCCCACCCCGTGAAGTGATGGAGGACAGCTAGGAATGCGAGGATGGTCCACGCTTGTCCCGTTCCATGGACGCTTCACTCGGTAGTTTCGTGGCACAATAATGAGTGGGAGGCGGAGGAGCATGTGTGGACCCTAGTTTGGATGGACACAGACCCTGAGGTTGCTCCTTTGTGAGACTGGTGAAGAAGAAGAGAGAGTTGACATGCATAGCCCAATTTTCGATGGCATTTGGGTTATTTCTCTTTATCTACCACGACAAGTGGTTTAAACGCAAAACTGAAGCCACGTGGATGGAAATGTGGAATTAAATTGTGGCATACAAGACAGTTCTTATGAAGGCTAGGTGGAAAATGAGGATGAAAATCCGAAAGGAGAAGAAGGAAAAAAATAATAACTTATTGTGTCGATCAAACGGCATGGCTGACTTGGCGTTGTTGTACCCTGCCTCGCTACATGGGTTTTTTTATGCCGCTCTCTCTCTCTCTTCGTCTTTATCCTTCTGATCTTCTCTAGGCTAAAATTTATTATTTACCATCTTAAAATATATTTTATGGGTACCAGTGTTTAAATTTTCATTGTCAGTTGTTATCTGGTCCTTACTTCTCTCCTATTTTACCATCGGCACTCTTTTTGTCCACACAACACCGTTTTTCCCCTTTTAGACGTGGCAGATGGCAGAAAAGACTTAAATTCCCACCGGTGAGTGGGTCCCCATTACATCTCCTACGGTTTTGTCTTTTTCCCAGCGACGCACCACTCGGATGTTTGGCACGGTGCGCTGGGCTGGGCATCCTTAGTGTCCGCCGCCCACCCCCACGAAGAGATGGAGGATAGCTAGGAACGTGAGGAAGGTCCACGCTCATCCCATTCCATGGGCGCTTCACTCGGTAGTTTCATGTCACAATGATGAGGGGTGAGGAGCGTGGGTGGGCCCTAGTTTGGATGGACACGGAACCCTGACGTTGCTCCTTTGTGAGACTGGTGAAGAAGAAGAGAGAGTTGACATGCAGAGCCCAATTTTCAATGGGCATTATATTTGGGTTATTTCTCTTTATCTACCACGACAAGGGGTTTAAACGCAAAATTGAAGCCACATGGATGGAAATGTGGAATTAAATTATGGCATACAAGACAGTTTTTATGAAGACTAGGTGGAAAATAAGGATGAACTTCCAAGAGGAAAAGAAGGAAGAAAATAATAGCTCATTGTATCGATCAGGCTGACTTGGCGTTGTTGTGCCCTGCCTTGCTGCGTGGGTGGGGCCTGCATGGGTTTTTTTTACTGCTCTCTCTTCATCTCTTTCCTTCTGATCTTCTTTAGGATAAAATTTATTATTTACCATCTTAAAATATATTTTTATGGACACCGGTGATGAAAATTTCATTGTCGGTTGTCATCCGGTCCTTACCTCTCTCTCCTATTTTACCATCTGCACTCTTCTTGTCCACACAACACCATTTTTTTGTTTTCCCCTTTTTGATGTGGCAGATGGCAGAAAAGACTTAAATTTCCACGGTGAGTGGTCCCCATTACATCTCCTACGGTTTTGTCTTTTTTCCTAGCGACACACCGCTTGGATGTCTGGCACGGTGCACTAGGCATGCTCGATGTCCGCCGCCCACCATGCGAAGAGATGGAGGACAGCTAGGAAGCGAGGATGGTCCACGCTCATCCCATTACGTGGACGCTTCACTCGGTGGGCCCTAGTTTGGATGGACACGGAGCCATGACGTTGCTCCTTTGTGAGACTGGTGAAGAAGAAAAGAGAGTTGACATGCAGTGCCCAATTTTCGATGGGCATTTGGGTTATTTCTCTTTATATACCACGCTAAGGGGTTTAAACGCAAAATTAAAGCCACGTAGGTGGAAAGTGTGGAATTAAATTGTGGCATACAAGACAGTTTTACGAAGACTAGGTGGGGTAAAATAGTTTTTATACATATTTTCTATGTACTTTTTCTAGAATAGGTAAAAAGTGTGTTTCACATTTAGAGTTAAAAATATAGTATTTATACATATTTGGTAGTTTCTATATGTAATAGGTAAAAAGTGTGTGTCACACACAGAGAGGTAAACATACATATTTGATTGTACTTTCTCTAGAATAGGTAAAAAGTGTGAATTATACGCAATGAGGTAAACAAAGATAGTTGTTATACCTATGTGGTGAATAGGTAGATTGACGTGCGATTCCACATGGGGAAATGAAAGGCCAGAGTTGGTGGCATGGAGGTTGTTGGCTATAGAGGTAAACTGCTGGGCACAGCCCTGGATTGGGAAACAGGGAGGTAGACAAGTGCCCTAGTACAAGGAAAGGAGGACCCGTAGTGGCCAACTGTAGAGATGGACGATGACCGATAGGATGGAGGTTTGGTATTTGGTGGTTTTTCATGCATGAGTGTGTGTATATGTGTGTGGGTGGGTGGGGGCCTGCCTACAACTATATATGTGGGGGGAATAGTGTAGAGAATAGGGTAGAGATTTAGAAGGGGGTGGAAGGAAATGAGAAAGTAGAAGATATGCTCATTATACCAGTCGGGCCAACTTGTCCCTGCCCTGATGCGTGGGTGTGGCGTGCATGGTTTTCCTCATGCCCTCTCTCCTTCTCCCATTTTCTCGAGTAAAAGAGTAAAATAGTCTTCATACTACTTGATGTACTCTCTCTATAATAGGCAAAACGTATGTTTCATTCATGGAGAGGTAAAAACAAATAGTGTTTATATCTATTTGGTCGTTTATACCTAGAATAGGTAAAAAGTGTGTATCATGTGCAAAAAGAATAGGTAAAAAGTGTGTATCACGTGCAGAGTGGTAAATATACCTAAGCCAGCACCTCGAAGCCAAATTGTTGAAGCTAGGACATGCCAGTGTGTGTTGACACCCACATGTTCCTCCATCCACCTAAATTGCATGATCACTGATACGCCAACGTGATAGCAAACCAACCGATGATGCTAGTCGCTCTATTCTCCCTGTCATTGGGATTTGAATCGAGCCAATGGATTTCTCTATTGAATCAACATAATAGTACAACCAAGGCAACAACCCCTACGCGGCTAGGTTGCCTACCTAGCCCCTTCACAGGAGCCACCATCGCTACTCTGAATGCACTCCCAAGGTGTTTCATCAAATACTATGATTGCTACTCAATTATTAATGAAAACCGATGAAATTGGATTTCTTTGAATTTTGTTTTATTTTTTATATGAACCTATTTACTGAGTTAGTTTTTTGATTCGTATCGGCTCAGAATGGATACCATAAAAAAGTTAGTTTCTCTATTCATGTCAGCTAAATTAATAATTAAGGATGGCAACCTAAAAACGAGCAATTATCATTGCGTTTTCAAACCTTGGTCTAGCTTATCTACACAACCAAATCTATGAGAAGATAGCTGACTTAGGGATGCAATCAAGTGGGTTGCCCACTTTCCCGCATAAGAGCATGCTAGTTCGCTTTTCACCCTCTAGTGAAAAAATGGACGAGAGAAAAATACACAACCACGAGCGTGGTTTAGCGGGCCTCAAAGCCCGTACAAGCCCATGCCACTTTGGATCCCTATATTTTTTCTATAGGAGCAAGATTGGGGAGAAAAATCCCCTTCCAAGAAGGCTCCTTTCTTCCTAGACCATATGCACCCTACGTGTGCTACAAAGATCAAGTTTTCTCCATGAAACCATTGATTAGATAAGGCACATGGCTAAAGACATTGATAAAAAAGGGATTAAATTCGAGGGGGGAACTTTTTTCACTCATCGTGCTAAATCTACCGTGGTAACCTAGATTAGAGCCAAAAACCTAGATCAATGAAAAATATATAGTGAAACCCAAGTAGATTAAAACAAACAATGAGTACTAAAACAATCAAGACCAAGTAGATCAAACCTAAGGAGAAAAGAAAAGGGGAAGCACTAAAAAGGACATAAGTAATCGTGATATGGGAATTACCTAACCGTGGTGGGAGGCAGCACGACCACCGATGGACAGATTGTAGCCAACGATGTGGAGGCGGGGCATGAATCCAGAGCACTATGAAAACTCCAATAGCAATAGGGTAGATAGGGGATAAATCTATCGCAGTAACCTAGATTAGAGCCAAAAACCTAGATCAAAGAAAAACAATGAAACCCAAGTAGATTGAAACAAACAATGAGGATTAAACAATCAAGACCAAGTAGATCAAACCTAAGGAGAAAACAAAAGGAGAACCACTAAAAAGGACATAAGTAATCGTAATATAGGAATTACCTAACCATGGTGGGAGGCAGCACGACCACTGATGGACAGATTGCACCCAGCGATATGGAGGCGGGGGCACGGATCTGGGGAACTATGAAAACTCCAATAGCAATAGGAGAGGTAGGTGCACAGATCTGAGAAAAGGCGACGCCGACTCCAATAGGAACTTTGGGGGGGGGGGATGGGGGTAAAGAAGTGTGCTAGGGTTTTGGGGTGGGGTAGGTGGGAAGAGTGGGGACAAAAGATAGGGAGAGAGCGCGTGGGGAGGGCCAAGGCACTCTAGGATGGGGGAAGGGGGCAACAGGACAGTTAGTATTTTGGCACTATAAAATGGGCTTCCATTATTTATCTTCCTGGTTCACATGTCATTGACTTAGATGGTCCCAAGTGGGCCACAACATATTTACGAAACTACAACATACTCAAAGTGGACTTTTTAGGGGTCAAAGTGGAGATCTATAAGCCAAATTAGCAATTTTTTCAGCGATATTTTCATAGGATAATTGGGATGATGTGGAAAGAAAAACTGTAAGTAGGAGTAGTAATCAATTATGTGAAGGGTGTCTATGTTGATGTGAATGGTTCTATCCTCGGTATGAGCCATCTTTCCTCGCTGCCACATCCACGACACCCATGCCACTTGCTCCTACCTAGCGACAAATTAATAACTAGAATGTGGGTTTAGACAGCATTTGTTTCTTGTAACCCGTTGGATTTTACTAACTACGAGTAATCTGGTTTAGCTACTTTACTTAAAAATCAATAACGACCTCATAATTATAGGAGTAAAATACTGCTACGTTTACAGATTAAATTAATTTATATATGGTGCTAGCATATTACCTTTTTTTATCAGTATGCGAACATAAACATATCCACAACAAACAAGTAATAAATGTGTCAAAGATTATTGAAAGTAGATGCAATATATATTAAGAGCTTATAAGAGGTATATGAGTTTATTTGGTTCAACAGTATAACACTTAAGTGTGTGACACATATCTCACGTAGTGAAAATGGTATATACAAATTTAAAAAGAAAATGTTAACCATCCTATATATATACATGACATATATAAGAAGGATGGCTGATTAACCATAACTTTATCAAAGCACAAGTAAAACCAACCAGGGAAAGTAGTGAATGAATGCCATATGCATCTTTCTTCCCATTGTTATGCATATGACTTTTTTCTTTCCTGATTCAATCGATTTAAAAGGCATAAAAATGTGAGTGTGATTCAAAAAAAAAATAATAGAATCATTGAAAAAATGTTTTTTCTTTGCACTGGACAAATTAGCTTTACTGACCGGTACTTTTGCGGCTCCTTCTATACTGTTGTCATGTACCTTTTGTGGATGTATTGGTAGCTAAACAGTACTAGCACCTTAATATTTTGCCAGAAGAATGGCGCGTTATGTTTGGAGTTGGATTTTTGCGCACACTTTGCAGGAGTTGATCGATCAATCGATGAGCATTTTTCCTGTGAGAGTTTGATTGTTTCGTGCAAGTAAACAGTTTTTTGGACCTAAAACGAGGCATGCATGCATTTGAGTGAACATCGTTTGTTGCTTCATGGTCTATATTAAGGGAATGCACAACTTCGATAGTCATTTTCTTTTCACACCTTGATCATTCTGCAAAGCAATAAGTTTCGCTGATCAATTATATAATATTTTCAACATTTTCCAGCTTATCTAGTTCTACTAGGGTTTAAAGTCTTGGTTTGAAATCTAAAATTTGAACTGCCTCGACACAGGCACAAAAAATTCAATATTTTTCATTGTTTTGTGAATTTGATTAAAATGTTTACTTAAATTTAAAGGTTTTCATTCAGAATCCTGGAAATTTCGGTCCTAATAGGAACATGCAAAACCAAACAGCAAAACCTCGTATTTACTACTTGCCCTGTCCACAAACAAAAACAATTGTGTAACATATGCATTTAAAAATACTTTTAAAATTTGGATTGCAGTGGTTTGGAACCATATATATATGTATGCCGAAAGTAACTTTCTAATAAATAGATCAATCTAATCAATTAAATTAAATTAAGGTCATTAGGATTATTTACTATGTTACGAAACACAAACGGGGCCCTGTTTAGAAATTGAACAGGTGTCTTAGTGTGAATATGCAATTCTTAGATTTATATGTATATATGGTTTACTATTTCTAATCAAAGGTATTATTTATTTATCATAAGTAAAATTTCATAAAGGATTAACATGTCATAATTTAAATAACTGAACAATTTTCTTCTTGTATAGAAAAACCAGGGATTCTCCTTCCGAAAAAAACATCAGTATTTATTAATTTAATTTACTGGTCGCTTTCAGAAAAGAAGGCAGTGGCTATCCTGCAGACCACCTCTGCACAGATAATCCACGATCTAGGAGCAGGAAATGGGTGGGTTGGAGAGAGAGGCGAATCAGATGCCACACCACCCGATCCATTCACACATAGACCCCCACTACCTTTTGCTCCACTCACGCAATCCTATGCAGGCCAGCCAAAAGGAAACCCTAACCCTAACCACAGGAGGCTTAACCCTAACTCAACATCTAACCAGATGAGTTAGGCAGGTGATTAATTAAAAATGCCGTGGCCTGTGGCTGTGTGGGGCTGGTGGTATAGCTTGGTGGGGGAAAGCAATCAAAGCATTCAAGGAGGGGGACTGTGTCAAGCAAAAGGACAAAATAATGGTGGTGGTTTGCTGCTGCCTGCTGCTGTGTGATGCCTTTTCATTTTGCTTAGGCAATGTGCACACTGTCTATTGCACCTCAGAAAGCAACACCTCTTGTGTACTGCTATATATTAATTTGATGAGTTAAGAGGAAGGGTTTAGTGGCTGATTTGGTCAGGGTTAGGTGGGTCACAGGGGTTTGTTTGGAGGGTGCCGTTTATTTTATAGAATAGTCATTTTTTGTTTTTCACCAGAGGTCCTACAATCCATGTGTGATGTCCATCTGCTTCTGAAGTTGATGACAATCATATTATTACATTGTAATCATAATAATATAATATCATTTATAATTAAATTAATTAAATAATGATCAAACATTGTATTAAAAATAATAAGAAGTTCAAAACATCAAACTAATAGTTCTAGTTAAAATGAAACAATAATACAAATTAACCATCAAAGTATCCTTTATTTATTGTGAGTATGACTCGGTAAGTTCATGTACTATCACATTTGTTTAATACAAGATTTAGTCAAAGTTTAAATTACGACAATTGGTTTTCTATCAAGTTAAAAAAAAATCTAATGATAAGTATGGTCCTAGGAATTTTAAAAGTTTTAGCAAATCTTTTCCTAGAGGCATTTTTTTTTACTAAATGGAGTATGAACTCAAGAAAATCAGGAAAGTTGATATCTTAATTAGGGTCTGAATGTTTTCACTTAGGATTATTGTAATATGGATTATTAGGAGTAACCTAAAACAACAAACAAATTATCGAGACAAGCTTAATATATTATAAAGCCCATATTACTAAAGCTCCTCCAAGTATGAATTTTTTAAATTATTGGGTGACTAGTTGCTCACCTTGCCACTTAGACTCCCTATAATACAGTAAAACAAATAATTCATGACTTATTTCTATTTATCTTAAAAAATAAAATAGTAATATAGGTCAATAATCTATATCAGACGATCCTAAACGAAAACAAACTGGACCTTAAACCGGCCAGAATTTTGAGTTATCCCAAATATATTAACTGTAAAAAAAAATGTTATATATGGCTGCGAGCATATATGGTTTGTTAAATTGCTTTCACATATATATGTGTTAATGTGTTAGTTATGAACACTTTAATTAGTTTAGAGCAATCGAGTTCTACCCAAAACGTAGTTTCTACAGTTTTTCCCCTATATAACTCGATCGTGAGAGCGCATATATATGCTCTGTGTATATCATATATGTGAGCGCATATGCATGCTGTATATATCACATATGCAGACCTTGCATTGTGTCATTGTGTGGTCGATCGTGTCCTATCCTCTCTTTTCAGTCTTATGCTTCTTCCCTTTATCCCCACCTACCACACCTTGCCACTTTGTTTCCTTGTATGTGTTCATGGGTGCGCTCCGTCCGCACCAAAATTCACTCATGTCCCTCTTTCTCCCAGTTGTGAGCAGTACTATATATGCTATGGAAAAAGATAGAATTGTTTGCTGATTTATTTTGTACTTGATATATATCTACCAATCTAAGTTTTTACTAATTAATTACACGTGCTGGACCATGAATGTTTTTTCTAGCATATTTTAGGTTATCTAAGAATGTGTTGCTAGCTATTTTTTTGAGTGAAGAATGTGTAGCTAGCTACAATATTATCTCATAACTCAAGTTCTCGCCTAGACATCTGTGACACGGCCTCATCGTTGAATCCTATATATCCTAGCTATGCATTGTTGCCGCATCATCCTATTGCACAGTCTACCCTGCAAGAAGGTGTATTGAACATATTTAATTTTATTCAAACCTTAGTTCTAGGTCAAATCTTGCATAGTTAAGGACATCTCGATGTCATTTATCTTGCCATAAGAAGGTGAATTGCGTTTGGACTTTAATTTGCATTCTCTTCAGAAGAGTTGATAACCAAACTTCCCTTAATTAAGATGATTATTGTTGTGTGTAAGGAGATACTCTTTCAGAACCAACACTAGAAGGCATTAAAGTACTTTGAACAAATTTAGAGCAATGTAACCGTAACTTGTGAGCTGTGACATGCTGCACTGCAGATGCAGTAGGTACGCTATTCCGTAATGCATGATATATGAGGTTCTTCAGCTTCAGGGAGAGTATAACATCCTCGTCAAAACTTTTGAAAACCGGCATAAAGTAACTTTGTGTTTGTCACATTATTTCTGGTCATAGACACTTTGCATCATAATATTATGGAACACACATATTTGCACCAGAGGAAAAAAATCATACGGATTTAAAAGTGAGCCAAATCTGCACATATATTTAAATGTAACACCCATAAATATATACTACCTCTGAATTTTTATGTTTGACGTTGGCTAGCTCAAACTTCAAAGAAAAAAAACTGGAGGGAGTACTACTGTTCATCATTCTGATTAATTCCGTTCATCAATTATATATACATCTTTATTGACGCATATCTATAATAGTTGATCTACAAGTATAAGTGTTGAAAACTCATAAAGGAGGGTTATTAATATGACGACTTGACATAACAGTCATCTTGTGCAATCTGAATTGTATTATTTTTGGAATATTTTAAAGTATTCAATTAATTACGATATCCCAAATAGCCATTATTAGCTACCATTCATATACATTTTTTTACACCAAGATAAATCCTATGTAAAGCAAATACTTCGAGTATATATAATGACCAGTACAAAAAGCCCAAATTTGGGTTGGCGTTGATCACCATGCCATTGCAAGATGCTCTTAGAAAATTAAAAAACAAGATAACAATTGAGAGAGAACATTGACAGCTAAAACTAAAAGAGAGAGGGGTAGAAGGCCGGAGAAGGCAAAATCAGCCAATAAACCACGTCAACAGCAACCTAGAGCGATTGATGGCAAAGTCGAAGCGGATGACTGTGTCAAGGGTCTTCATGGTGTGCAGGCTCGCGTGGCAAAGTGGCTCGTCCTCCTTAGCAAGAGTAGCCCGTCCTCCTCGTCCAACGCCGTCTTTGCAGCATGCACACTAGCGTTGCTTTGGTTGGCACTGATCCTAAAAATTAAAAACAACCCTAGGAGTAGAGAGAAAAGAGGGAAATGAAAACTAAAGAAAGAAAGGGGAGATATAGGCAAATAAGCTAGCACCACGTAGACGGCAACCCCCTCCCCTTTCTTTCTATGAAAGGGGCTTTCATGGTGGGCAAGCTCGCATGGAAAAGTGTCTCATCCTCTTTGCGGGAATAACACATCCTCCATAGTTATCGACGTACAAACTAGCCTGGCTTTGGGTTGGAGTTGATCACCATGCCATTGCTAGTTGCTCCAACAATTCACAAAACAACCCTAAGAGTATGAACAAAAGAGGGGAATTTAAAAGCTAAAGAAAGAGAGGAAAATCTACGGTGTCAGGCGGTGTGGCGCTTGGCTGGCGATTGCTAGCTAAGCCAAAGTGGATGATTGTTGAAGGGGGCCTTCACGGTGCACAAGAGCTCATGCAGCAGAGGCACTAATCTTCCTTAGCTGAAGCATCACGTCAACCTCCAATGTCATCTATGTGAACAACGCCCCATAGGGGGTGTTGTTCACAGAGACAAAAGAGTTGAAATATGATGGCCTAGGCGCTCGTTCCATAGACTTGAGCAACCAAATCTTTCTCTGTACTGTCACGGAGAATGTAAAAACTCTTGTTTAGAAAGTTATTGTGCTGAATATCTGGAATCTTGTGTTACTTTCTATTCTTGATAATGCTTGGCCATCCGATGTTTTGTTCGAAAACTGTCAAATGACTTTGCTGGGTTTTCAGGACCCTAACTTTTGGACGAATAGGCCCTTCTCTGAAGCAATCGGTTAAAGGAATCGCAAGGCATAAACTAGATTAATTTGTGTCCATCACATTATTTCTGCTCATACACATTTTTGCACTATATATGATATATGTGGGTTACACTATATGTTTTCGCTGTGACACATGTACACATATATTGCAACAAAGTGAAATATTAACCATCCTATATAGACATATGTGTAGGAAAATAAGAGTGTTTTCACATATCCTAATATTTTACGTTTCATACATACAGATCTGCAAACTTAGCTGAACTTTGAGACTAGTACTATAGCTAGACTCCAGAGTTTTTTTTTCCCTGAACTTCCGTACTTACAAGTTCTTTTCTAGTTTTATGAAAAAAAGAGGCGGTTATTGATACCCATATCTTCTACAAATTTATATCCTTAGTGTCATAACCAAAGCTCTTTTTTTTTTGGAACGGAATAACCAAAGCTCTTAAATCACAAGCTAGGCCGTGTTTGATCTTGGACTTGAAAATACCCTGTGTGTCGTTGGAGCCAAGCCAGAGCCCCGGCCCAAGCCCCACGTACATTATTTCATTTCCTCGTCCTCGAGCCTGGTTGGACATACACATTAATTAGTTCTCTGAATTGCTTGTATGCTGTCATATATGATACCCAAATCCCCAACATATAGGATATCAATTCCGTTTATCATTCTATTTCGGGGATAGATGCCGGCAAGCTTTTATTTTATTTATTAGTCAAACTTTGATTATTTTGAACTGATTCGCGATTTCTCACGGCCTAAATATTCACGTGCATTGGAATCAGCGTGACAAAAAAAAACTTAATAGTTAGATTTAGATTAAGTTAGAGTACGTAATGTATAGTATACGTAACTTTAAAAATGTGAACACACATGGTTTAATCAATATTCTCTCCATCCATACATACATGAAGATTTTTTTTAAGTAGATGTGACACATCCTTAATATGGAACTAGACAAAAGTTTTATCTAGATTTATAATTCTAGGATCTAATACCTTTGGTTTCATAATTCTTAACGTTTTGAATAAGATTTTAAGTGAGTTGGGTTTTTGGGTTGACTTTTCAAACTTTAAATATAAATAACTTTTAAAGTATTTAGTTTAAAACTTGAAAATTATGTGTATAGATTCGTCTTCAAACGCACTTTCACAAAAAGTATAGGATATTCATTTATATTGTAACAAAAAAACAATTGATAAATCTATATTTTGAAGACTGTGTTGTTGTCTAAAATGTCAAAAATTATAAAACCGGAGGGAGTAATATGTACACCACAAATACTTACTCATTCCGTCAAAAATAGAAACTTTGAATTCTAAAAACAGCCAGAAATAAAGATGACTAAAATACCCTTCCTAATGCCAAAGTAGTACTCCCTCTGTCCCAAAATAAATAATCCTCAGATGGGATGAGATGTTTTCTAGTAAAATAAATCTGGACAAATCTCTATTCAGATTCTTTGTACTAGAAAACAATAAATCTTAGGCCTCCTCCAATAACTATCTATAAGTCAACTTATATAATTTTTAATAGATGAGAGATAAAAGCTATCTCTTGTACAAGAGATAGTCTCTTGCACAAACTATAAGACTATGTGACTATGACATGTAGGGCCATTTATCTTATGAGCTCTGTACTAATAGTTAGATCATTGAAGAAGTTGTCTTTTAAACTAGTTAGAGATAGCAACTATCTATAATTATTGGAG
The DNA here is from genome assembly GCA_000325765.3 of Leersia perrieri. Taxonomy (NCBI): domain Eukaryota; kingdom Viridiplantae; phylum Streptophyta; class Magnoliopsida; order Poales; family Poaceae; genus Leersia; species Leersia perrieri. Next base: position 6,056,124 of record CM002476.1, read on the forward strand.
AAGACTTTATCATAGGTTTGTTTATTTTGGAACGAAGGGAGTAGTTGTGATGAGTAGATAAGGGTAAGTATAGAAAGATAAATTTTATTTGATTTGCATATTAGAGGTAGGTGAAATCAATTTTTTACGGTAAACTTTAAACTCTATAGAGTTGACTTTATTAAACGGAATGAGTGCATCCAAACACAGAGATACTCTAATCAGTTTAGCAAGCAAAGCAACAATTGAAACTGTTAGCTGGGTACAATATGTGGTACGTAAAGCATTACTCCCCTGGTGGAAAAACCTAGGAAGTAATTAACTAGGACGTCCCATCCATAAGATCGGGAAATAGCTACTAGCTATAGGATTCTCATACCAGAGTTTTCCGTAGATCTAAAGATTGCCAGGGGAGTATAGTGCGTGTTTTTTTTATATAATACAGCAAATAAATAACTCTATTTACTAGCACCATCAGGTATACTAGCTGGTGTTCTACTCGATGAGTAACACACCTACCAGGTGTTTCCAGAGTAGATCAGCACACGATGATCAGAAACCCATTGTCGATCTGTAGTACTTTAATTTGCTCGTATCTCGTGCAAGTGGGATTAAATTATGTTTGTAGCATAGTAGATTACTTGCTCAAGACCCAAAATAATTGACATTTTGGCAAAGGCACGACTTAAAAAACAAAATTTGACTACATTTTATATCATAATGCATATAAAAATAATTAATCTAAACAAATGATCTTCATGTCGAAAAAATATATTTTTAAAATTATTTATAGTCAAAGTTTGACTTCAGTTTTATTCTAAACGTCAACTATTATGGAACTATATTATTAAACTACTAATAAAGTAATTAAGAAACATACAGCCGTACAGGTTGAATAAAATTAATTTGATGCGTAAGCGTAATTACCTTGATCGAACTATACTGATGGTTAGCTAGCTGTAGTAGCTAGTCAAGGATGGAATTATGATGGATGCCTGTACATTAGGTGACAGATATATTAACCAAAAAATTAGTTAATTCATTGGAGTAATAAGCAACAAATGTATGCACGATGCATGAATTACTGGCCGGCCATATATGCAAGAGTCTCATGCAGTTCTGGCCTGGTACGGTGTGTGTGGGGTACTGGGGTACATAATTGGTACGGTGGTCTGGGTCCATGGACACAGAGCGTTTTCTGTGGTGATGGATGGAATATTGGAATCTAGCTGATGTCAGTCAATAAAGTACAATGGCCAAACCCCTCAATGCTATGTTGATGATGCAGAGAAAAGAGATCAGTGATAATGCAGCATCTGTTGATGATGTAACTTTTGCTCCCTTGCTCCCTTGTGATCAGTGATTACTGATCTGTTGCATATATACTATCCGATATATGTACACCAAACAAATCATGTAATGGATATTTGTACTATCTCATAATATCTTGAGCACAAAAGAGTTTTTTTTTTTAGCAGGGAGCTTGATGCATCTGATTCTAGCTAGTTCTGCATACGAAGAAGGTCTTAACTATATATACACATGTATTTGAGAAAAAATGAATATTAATTTGGTTACATGACAACTAGCGGTGCTAAATGATGAAATACGTATATAACTCATATGCATGGGACCATCCCACGGGGAATTGAATGATCGTTAGTTGTTGTACCTTTCAGTACTGACGTGAGTGCGTATATATATACGCGTACGCATTGATGTTTAAGTTCATAAAGCATTTTTATTTCTGTACATGTACACATGACATTTCCTTGTCTAACGCATAAATTTAATATCCTCGCTCTCGCCCGCAAATAAGTGCAAATGATGAAAACTGATCGTGCAAACGATTGAGCACCGATTAATATTGTTTGGGACGGTATACACAGTTTAGGTGACTGAGAATAAAAGAAATTTCAGTCAATTTTTTAACGGTCTGGATTTCATCCGATGCGTGCAGCTTCTTTCTCTTCAACTCCCCAGTAGGCTCACTGCTCACGCACGCGAGACACGCATAGGCGAAAATATGGGAAAGAAGCGTGCGTGAGTGAACTGTGAGCCGTGAGCCTATGCGGATCGAGGGAGGGAGGTCTCGGCGGGGTTTGTCAGCGCTGTTAGCGTCGAAAGGGCGAGCCTATGCGGATTGGCAGTGCATGAGGGAGAGTTGCGGAAGCCTATGTTCGATAATCTCGTCACTTTGATTAGCCCCACATATTCATACACAAATCATATATCCGTTATATACTAGTCGAGTGTTAGACTAGCCTTCTGCTAAAACTCATTATACCCGTTGGCAATCCTTATCCGATAATAAAAAAAAATAGGCCACATAACCGACAGAACATAGAGCTATTACCCTAACGGAGGCCTGAATTTGTATGAAAATATGTCCCTCTCCCTCTCTATGTTTGTTGCAAGTTCTTCCTAGACTTCTTATCAGCGAATCCCCTAGTATCACAAATCTCGATTGTCAATAATCGATAGAACTCGACATCATTGCCGACACTACCATAAAGTCATCGTCGTAAATAAGTCTTCTTTTTCTCCTCCGGCTTCTCCCTCTCCAACAGATTGAGAGGTTGAATTGACTCCATGGGAGTAGGTGCTGAAAACTAGCAAATCTCCTAATGCTTTTAATTATATTCAGAATAAATACTCTCGACCCTAGTTAATTAGTAGTTGTTTTGAGATGGATCATGTTAATATTATGGGGCCAATCGTATATTTGTCGCTGCTTCAAACCATACCTGCAATTAAAACGGTGTAATTGCATATTTGCTATCAAAACCGGATGAAACCTATAGCCTACCTATCATTAAACTTACAGGTCTAGTTAGAAGGTGAGTTTTCCAGAAAATTTGGACAAGAATACCCCCTTCTCATGAAATTTCCTTGTCCTCCTGCCGTTGTCGCCTAACTTCGTTTCCACTGCCCCTACCACTGTTGCCCTACTCCTCAAAAACAGTCTCCACTACCTGATTGCTTTCAATTTGTAGCGGATTTGCTATTAATTTGGAAGAAGGAGAGGATTTGGGTGGGTTAAGGTTGATCTTGAAGAGAGGAAGAAGAGGGGAAGTTGTCATTCGGTGAAAGGGGATTGGGTCTGAAGGGAGGAGTAGGTAGATCGAATTAGCCAAGGGCAAAATAGTCCATAATCGGTTTACTTTAATTAATAAATTATTTTCCTTCTTTTGACTGCAAAAATTAGATGGGAGGGGCAAACAGCAGAGACAAAGGCCAATTTTAGTGGCAAATTTGCAATCCACGTTTTAAATGGTTTTTTACTTAGAGTGTGATAATAGTAATATATTTGCAATTCTTCCTGATATTAGCTATCAAAATTAGAATCGATGTTGATTGTGTTTTGTACTAGTGCACCTATTAATCAAAATTAAGAAAATCAAGAGAATGCATGAAAATTGACTTGTATTTACTATACATGCATGGTCGATCGAGTCCAATTTGTAAAGCATGCATTGATTACACGCCCGGTATGTACATACATGGTCGAGTCAAATTAATGATTTATACTAGCACACATGTGCATGCATCACACAGTAATAAAATATATCATTTTCTAAAGAAAAGCAATATACAATATATATATTAGCTCATTGCATTGGAAAGCTCGAACGAGAAACAGATAAATATATAGCGGGGGGAGGCAAGAAAGGTATATATAAAAGCTGCTGCAAATGATCATTAAAGTAAAAACGATTTGGAACACAAACTAAAAATATGGTATAAAACGACTCCATCAGTTTTCTCTTAAATATGGGTATCACCGATGGGGTGGGGTGGGCCGGGCCAACTAATTAAGTTGGGTCCCAGTAGTCATTAAATAAGTTGGAGGTCGCATTAGACAATTGGAGTATTGGACTGCTCTTAAGTTGTCCATATCCCGGTATCATCATCTTTCTTATCGTCTCGTACGTCCTTTTTCTCCGTCACTCTCATCCTGCCCCAAACGGCCTAATAGTCACCACAACTAGTAAGCTGGGGTATTCGCAATTTGTTTTTTTTTTCATTCTTGATGTATGCAAGAAAATAATTAAGTGATGAAAATTAAGAACCTAAGCCATCAGCGTCACCAACGAGATAATTAAGGTCTCCGCTAGCTAGTGTGCCTCAGCTAGTGTAGCCGTACACACACGGTTTATAATAGTGATCGAGTACATGCATCATCCAGGCACTGGAAAAGTGGAAAGTGTATATATAGATCGACTATATATTGCCTCTATAGAAGATCTTTCGAGGCAGCGCCTTCACTACTTGCATTTATTAATCTAGCGTGTTATATTTAGGACCATCTGGAAAAATAATTTTGGCCATCAAAAAAAATAAAAAAACAAAAATAATATCCCGCCCAGGCCACCACTGTCGTCGCCCACAACCGTCGTGGTTGCCAGAGACGACCACCACCACTACTAACGTTGCCGTTCCCAGCCTTGCAATGAACATACGCGTATACGAAGTACATACATATTTCGTACACACGATGTACTGAACGTACGGTGGAGAGAATTATTAAATGTCACGTACATATGTACGCGCAAGCCATAGTGCTTGTGAATCAAGCAAGTTAAGGCCGTGTTCAGTTCCTAAAATATTTTGGGATCGGATATCAATCAATGTTTAAGCGGATGTCGGAACGGGTTTTCGGATACGAATGAAAAAACTAATTTTGTGGCTAACCTAAAAATCACGAGACAAATCTTTTGAGGCTAATTAAGTCGTTATTAGTACATGTAGGTTACTGTAGCACTTATTACTATCATAACCTAATTAGGCTCAAAAGATTTGTCTCGTAATTTTTATTCAACCTGTACAATTAGTTTTTTTATCTATATTTAATATTTCAATTATATGTCCAAAGATTCGATATAATGTTTTTAAAAAAACTTTTAGAGAACTAAACTAAACAAAGCCTAATTATAGTATGTATATACATATATATTGTATTCCTGTGAATCGAGGACTGGCTAGCGATCGAAGCGAGGCTGATGAGATGAGCGATATGCGTGGCAGGCATGAAGCATGTGTGTCTGCCACATAAACAGTGCAGTGATATAACCCGCCGGCCGGCCTATATATAGCAGAATAGCAGTACGTACTAAGTGGTTGATCGATAACGTCGTTTTTTCTCTTTCCTTTTAATTTTTTTTGCACATCATCAAAGTCTTTCCAAAAACATCCCATTAAATCTTTAGACATATAAATATAGCATTAAATATAAAAAAAACTAATTACACAATTTAGATGAAAATCACGGGACGAATTTTTTTGAGCCTAGTTAGGTCATCATTAGCCATAAGTGTTGTAGTGACCCACAATGACGTCTTAATTAGGCTCAAAATATTCGTATCGTGGTTTCCAGACTAGCCATAAAATTAATTTTTTTTATTCGAGTTCGAAACCCCTCCCGATATCCGGTCAAACTTTGATATGACATACAAAATCAAAAAGTTTTGGGAACTAGACGGACCCCAATTTGCTTGCGTAGCAACGGAGAGAATTTACTGATTAATGTCTTCGTACACGTCGTTATGGATTTTGTATTATTATAAATTAGTGCTTCCTAAGCTCTTAAAAGATTTGATTTTTTATAAAAAAAAACTTTCTTCATCGGTGTACTATGAAATACCTTTTAATAGCAATTTTAACTTATTTTATATTTAATTTATTTATTTGAGCCCTTGAATTGACAATCTTGAAAGAAAATTATCTAAGGGTGTAAATACAGTAAATTAAATATAAATTTTTTAAGAAGGTTGATTAAAAAGTTTACTTAAAAAATATTAGGAACATATCCTATATGCACAAGCTTCCTGTGCACATTTTGTTCACACCGGTCAACCAACAAATATCACCGAAATATCTAGAAAAAATTATATATGTTCTTCTAATAATACTACACACATCTGCAAAGTTTTATTTTATACACGTGCACACTAATATTTGTTGATGAATTTTTTAATTTACATATAAAAATTACTCTCCCATCCAAAATATAGCAACAAGTATTCGTTTGAACTTTATCCTAGAATATACTCCGTATATGTAGTAGCAACTTATCCATATCTTCTCCCTTCATCTCAACCTGTCACGATTATCACTCATTTAATTTCGTCACCCCAATAGCCACACATTTAATCTCTCCTATTCTTGTAAAATTTCAATTCCCTCTTGATTCTCGTAAGAAACTCCAGAAATCCCAACAGTCTGTCATTTGTTAATTTAGGAGGAAGCCAACAGTTTGCCATTTGTTAGCCGAAAAGAACTCGGCTTTACCTACGTTTGGCGGTCGGTGGTAAATATGCAGTATCCACGTGTGACGCAGATCTGTACCCTTTTCATGAATACAAATACAAATATATGGACAACAGACTAGTTGTTGCGTACCATCAATGAAGATACCCAAATCATATCTAGATTGGGTGGCGTTCATCGCAGATGCCTCTTTTAGCAGGTCGAGTACAGCAGACTGGCACCAAGGCAAGTACGAACACAGTTCTGCCATCAAAGATATCGAGGGAACCTGGACGACTGATCTCCCGTCGATTATAAGGGAGGCAGCGGACAGAGATTTTAATCCGCATAATCAGTAAAGCTCTCGGATTCCCTAAAAAAAAAAGATATCAAGGAGGGAAAAATACCTGTTTATTAAATCACCATTTAATTTACCAGCGCATCCTCTCAGCTGTCGTGATCAGTACACACGGCATATATATAACGAATCAAATGGAATCAATCGAGACATCGTGCAAAACCGGAACAAGATTATACATTCAAATGCTACAAGTGTATGATCAAGCCACGTGGAAAAATGTGTAACAATTACAGGAGATACTAGACCTCTCACACCTTTTTTTTACTCAATTGAATGTTCCATTAAGCTTTATTTCTGCTTCGTCTTGGCAATGCTAAGAAGATCTCCGAACAATTTGTCCTCAGGTTTAGATGGCTTTAAAGGTTGCCCCATGGAAGCTGAAGATGAGGGTGTTGTCTGGTAGGATGAACTGTTCATCCCCATGTAAGAGTTGTCTTGCATTGAGAGGCCAGACATCTTTTGGGAGAAGTCATTCATACCAGTGTAATATGTTGGCCTCCCTTGGCTTTGGCTGTAATATTGTGCTGCTTGCTGCTGCACAAGCCGGTATTGGGACATATGGGGACCATACATTTGTGGTCGAGGCATTGCTGCAAACTGCATACCCATCATCGGTTGAGCATACATCATGACTGGCTGTGCTCCTGGCATTAGCGACGGTTGCATGCCGGCAAATTGCATTCCTGGCATGGAGTGTGGTGGCAGAGAACCATATTGGTTCCCAAACCCTGGTTGCATCTGTGTTACGGTAGGTTGGCTGGGTTGCATGGCTGGAGGTAGCATAGTTCCATTGTTGTACATTGGCTGGGCTTGTTGAACTCCCATATGGTTCATCTGCGGTTGTAGTGGCTGCATCCCGCCAATCTGGCTTGCCGATGGCGTTGGGAGAGATTGCATACCTCCCAATTGGCCATTTGAAACCTCGCTGCTTGGCGCTGACTGAGCTTCCCAAGGAGGTGGTGGAAGGGCTCCACCTTGATCATCTACAACATTCAGGTAAGACCCATCACAATTTCTTCAAAGCTCAAACCGAATACAAACACATATTGTATGTAGTCCTGGCATCCAAGGATAGGGATAGTATAGAAAAAAAGTTGAGAAGTGTAAAGATCTAAATGACTTCCATACCATAATTCACTTGCTGTGCTGGAGGCATCGCATGGTTTGCCATTTGACCATTCCATCCAGAGCTTGTGTGATTAAACTGGGATGACTGATTGTACGATGTTCCAGGGTTGACAGCTCCCCCATTAGGATAGAGCCCCACCTGCTGAGGCGGCTGTGGTGCTTGCATATGATTCTGAGTTGGGGCATTGTATGGTTGTGACCCAGGAAGACCGGAACTTGAATTGAGACCAAAGGGGTCAGCTGGTTTGGCGTTGTTATTGGCGGTGTTGTTTTGAGAAAATATGTCAACGATTGCTAGTGCATTTTGACTTGAAGTAGAATCAACTACAGGATCAGTAACCGGGACAAGAGCTAGAGAATTTTCTGTTGTAGATGGGTTGTCATCCCAACTAAGAAGATCGATGCCAGGATCAGATTTTGGTGCTGTGTTTGCTGAGCCATTTGACACCGGAGGTGCTGGAAGCGCTAGTTGCTCAAAAGGTGACGGCTCACTGGCACTGTTACAAAGGCCACATGCAAACAGAAGTTATTAAAGAGGCCAGGTAAAAACTTGATAAATAAAGGTTAAAAATATAAAACAGCGTCATGGTCTAGCAACACTAAGTCAAGAGAAACAAATAATCAACACTAAATGTGCAGTTTGGATGATAAATTTTGGCTAGATTCAAGAATACAAGTGAGACAGTGATTATCATGAGGAGCCACAGGCTGAAGCTCCTCATATGCAGACAGTAGCTATTAAGTATAAGGTGTGCATATGAAAATAGATCGGAATGGGCCTACCCTCTGCCCTATCCTAAAATTTTGCTATACAAGTAATTCTAAGGCCATGTGCAGAAAGTGAGACACCAATTAGGGTGGGATTGTCAGTGGTTTCGGTCACTCCATTGGATGCCATATGGCCATTAACCTTTCATGATTAAATGAGAAAACCATACTAAGAACATAAGAAAAATTAGACCCCAGGGATAATTTGGTGACAAAAATGAAATTTCAAGGGCAAGTGATTGCATTGACTTTTAGAGGGTGCTTTTTTGATTTCCCAATGTTATCCGACTTGTAGGGTGGTTAATAAAACAAAAAACAAAGAATATGTAAGAGGTGAACAATTTGGACTTTACTCAGTTTATTATACTGGATTTTTATCAGGAATGTCAATAGCATACACATGACAATACAACATGTCATATGTTCACAAGCCAACACAGCTACACTACACTGGGACAAAAATACCACATTGGGAAATCGCTGCCAATCTTGACTTGTCTACTGGTAAAGCAGGAATGGTAATGATCAATTACAATGCACAAACTGCTACATTCTTTAGATTAAATAGAATTAGCAGTTTAGAGAATAGCACTCTGCGATGAGAAAGGAGAAGCCTGACAGAATACCCACAGAAACATGGTGGAATAACCACCGAAATATGGAACAATTGCCAATACTATTTCCAAACTGTTTCCAGCATTTATGCACAAAAATCGTGCATGCATTGGTTGATATCATTTAATATGATGTAGAACTAAGAAATACACAAATGTGACAGGAGAAGAGTATATACCTTTGGTTTGGTTCTTTATTAGACTCCTGGGCTGTGGGATCCTCAATATCTACAAGTGCCTGCTCTTTCTTAGAGTCCTGGTTCACGGAATCCTCAGTCTCTACAAGTGCCTGAAGAGATTTTGGTTTTTTCTCCACTCGAACTGCAATGCCTGCGGCAATCGCATCGTGTTTTGCTAGAACACGTTGCAAGTCATCATTCAGTGCAAGCCCCTGTGACATAAGTTCCTCATCCCTGTAAATGGTGAAACGAGCATTTTAGTATATGCTGCAACAAATATATAAATTAGATCATATCGATGCCTGCTGAGAAAGCTACTTGTTCCAAGCTTTTCACAAGTGAATATTATATTCATCCAAGTGCCTCATATGAGATTCTTTTGAGCAACTATTGAGCCACATTATACCTCAGACAGGACAAAATATTTTAGATATTAATCCACAAAATCGATGAAGAAAATCCTTCTAACCACCCTCTTCTTAGACACATACACATTATTCAAAAGGTTTGTCAAGGAAGTTCAGTCAGACAACCTCATCCATCTCTTCAGAGGGGAAAATTGTATTCACCAAAATTTGATCTATCATGGAATCAAACTTGCTTAAAAAAATGCAAACAGGTAGGGATTCAAAGTTCACTGTGTACTCACGTGGTAGCATTAACTAGTTGTACCACTCTCTGCTTATAAGTGCGACACTGATCAACAAGCTCCACAATTACTTCCTGCCTTAGTCCCTGTTTACAGATTAGTCAGAAAAATATAATCAATAAACATTCACAACACAAAAGGAGGTTGTAAGTAACTACGTATAGAGCTGGGAGTATGACATATAAGTACAAATTTGAACCTTGAACTAAAATCGCATTTAGACTTGTGTCTTTTCCAATTTAAATGGATACAAATATAATGCAGTACTCTTTTATGGTAAGATTTTCAAAATACAGCTTGCCAACACCACAGATGAGTATCATCAAAAGCATAAAGACAAAAGGTCTCTTCAAGTCTTCATGCTTTGATACCTTTAGTTACCAATACTCCGTAACATACTAATATAGGGTACAATGCTACCAGGTAAATGGTATTTCAAGTAAAGCTTGGAATCAATAAACTTCGGATAGATTTGATTATGGTCCATATACTCATATTCATGCTGAAAAAACTAAGGAAGCTAGGGGGAAAACATGTCTCACAGCACAATAAGTTTTATGTGATTTGAACAAGATCAAATCTCAAATCAAAATAGGTCTGGAGCTATTTCTCAGAATAAAATCAAGGTGGAAAATTATACTGAACTGCAATTTGTCACGCTAAAGTTAAGTTGTTTAATTTTTGTGCAGTAGTCTTGAGTTTTAAAGCATGGTAAGGGTATTTTTTGTACCTCTCTGTTTCCAGGGTCTAAAGCATTCAGCATCTCTGCTAGCACATCCATTATACCACGAGCATTCTGGATCTCTGACATGCTGAAGATATAAGCTAGCATTCAGTTTAGTTCATACAAAAGAAAATGAAGGTTAAAAAAACTGCAGGCAGAACAAGGTGAAGTAGATGAATTCCTTAAAAGATGCTCACTAGAAAGTGGAGATGCAACAACATAAATATTAACCATCTTTACTCATTGAAGGGGCTGTGGTTGTAGTGATGTGCTCTACATCCATCCCCCATATTTCAAAGATTAGTTTGTGGATGGGTTTATGTAAACACATTCACAGCATGTCATATCATTTTTATAAAAGATTGTATCCTGATCCTCTGCACTGTTCATGTACGAATAGGTGTCAACTGATGTGATATCAATTGTGTATGCAATTACTTTGGGATTTTTTTTTCATTCGTGTAAGTTTAGAATTTATGGTATATTTATGTGAGATCCATTGCAATCCACAGGTAGTTATGCTAGATAGATCAGCAGAAAGTACAGACAATAGAAATCTAGTAGTAATATCTATAGTTTTCAACATGAACATTCATGCGATAATCTCAAATAAGTAAAGAAAACATAAAGAAAAAGGATAATCTCAAATCAGTAAATGAAAATTAAGAAAGAATACCTCAAAGCAGGAAAGTCATTTCCAGCAGAAGATTCAGCTTCGTCCTGTTGATCAGGACTACGCATATTTCTGGCAGCTGGAGACTGGCCATTAAACAATGGTGCAGGTCGTTCAGATCTCTTGGGAAATGCAGCTCCAGCACGCTGTAATGGTAAAAATAGGAGGATAGCTATGTCAAACAGCAAGGCAAATTCCTTTAATTCTTAAGAGACAGCCAGATCAGTAACTAATCAATCACACAATCAAACAACAGTAGGTCAGTAGCAACTTCTGAATGTAAAAACTCAGTCTGACAACAATTATAGAGCATCGTAAACTGAAGTGAGCTTCAAAATCGTACCACCAAGTCATGGTATGCTGCATAGTATTGTGGATATCTTGCACGTGGCCCCCCAAACGCTTCTTGCCATGTATCTATCATAGCTAATACCTTCTCTTTAACATGCTGATCAGACTGTAATAGGACAAAAACATGCCATCATATTCAGGACATTAAAGCAGAGCAACTGGAATATCAGAACTATGGAGCACACTGAACCTTTTTCTTCACTATCTTCACCATCTCATGCAATACGTCTCTTTCTGCAACATGCATGTGGAATATGTCACCACAGTTCTTGATTGCAGTTTCCAAGAGCTGAAACAGAGCAAAAAAAAAAAAAGATCATCAGGAAATTATCCATTATATGTCCTGTACAATTTACCTGCACAAGGTACAGCTCCAAAACCATAGTGAAGCATATAATAGTTAAATCTATCAAAGTCAGTTAAGGAGTATCCTCATTAAATATACTGATCTTTCCTTTTTGTGGATTGGACAAGGAACTAATAATATCTGTGTTAAAATTACATGACTGCACAGAGTTCAAGGGATAGAACGAACTTCAACTGTGTTTCTTAAGAAGATGTCCCTTATGCTAATGCTGTTGCTGGTTGCACAGGTATAATACTATCAGTAATTATTGGACTAACACATGAAAAATACTAATACAGACTGGAATAGTACTAATTAGTGAACAGAAGAAAAATGCCAGACATATATGACTGATGCCAAAAAAAAAAAAAACCCTTAAAATCCATGGAGTGGATAATCTTCTTATTGCTTGTACCATTAGCATCACCCTTAAGAGCAGAGGCAAAATTATGATAAACTTACAGTTAGCGCGAGAAGTTGAACTTTCGGATTTTTGTGTCCAATCCTTTTCTTGAGTGCCTTCACAACATCTTTTGATTGCCTGTTACCAGGACGAATGTTTGATCATCAATGAATGACAAACCAAAACGATATAAATTCTTTGCTATATGATAAATATATCCATCTTCAGAATCAACTTGACCGTTTGGTTTCCAATCACAATACTAAATGTGAATCTAATAGGGAAAACTATACAACATTTGGATAGAAAAAGAATGTGCCTCATGTAAGTCGAAAACAGCATACACACAAAACAAGTAAACAGCCAAACTATCCAACTACTGTGGCCTCCACCACTAACTTTAGTAGTCATAACTATTAACCAGTCACTAGTACCATCATTAGGTCGTTTGGCTAAGTAAGCATTCAACTCCTAAGAAAGATAAATCACAGGTTATATTAAAATTTAGAATTTAGACCACTATAAAGTATAAACTCAGGATTAAGTTAACAAGTCAAATTCCCAAAAAAAGTTAACAAGTCAAACAGTTGAATAAGCTAATCCACCATAACTAGCTAACCAGTTTAATCTAGCTATCCACTAATTTTGATTAATGTTGTCAGCTGCCAGGCACAAAAATTGGGCTAATTAGTCCAGTAGAATGTATGCTAACTAATCATTTCAGCTGCTGGAAATAACGCATACCGCATCATAAGTCAAATGAGTCGTTTGTCATTCAAAGAGGAAAATCAAGTTGTAGTTACAAGTCAAACATCAACACTTCCATTTTTCAATCTTCTTACAACAATATCTATGAGCCATACTGGCTCATTCAACACTGCTAGCTGAAAGCCTTTTCTGCATCCTAGTAAAAGCACAACTAGAAATGCCATTTAAGCTATGGAACTTATAGGTTATTAAAAAAATTATGAAATAATATAACTTTGGTTGGTTCCAGTACCAAACATCATTACACCAGTTTGCCAGAAATACAATCTATGTTCAGAAATATGCAATACGGATAATCTATGAATGACACGCTCTTGCCAATTGAACCAACTGCCGCACATCATTTTTATCACTTGACAAACCAAAAGGACCAAAGGAACAGGGAAACAAGCATCAATCCCATACAGCAATTCTACCCATTCCCAAAACTTCCACTCGGTGGTTACTTAGACAAACAAACAAACAAAAAAAACAACTTTCTGTACAATAAAACGGCTCGCGAAAGGAGCAAAGCAGAGCCAGATCCATCGCCAACGCGAATCCTGGTCTCCCCAATTTAGCATCCGCCCACCCACGATCCACCCACCGCCCAATCAGAACATGCTAACGCTCAAAAGGATCCAATCCTGAGCCGCCGCCATGACGATCGATCGACGGAGCAGGAGGAAAAGAAGGTCCTACCCGGGGTCGCGGTTGCAGATGTCGCAGATCTCCATGTTCTTCGCCCAGTCTGGCCCGATGAGCATGTCGCTGGTCGCCCGGTCCACCATGGAGCCGGCCATGCTCGCTCGCTCAATCGCTCCGGCGGCGGCGAGGAGGACGAAGGTGGGGACCACCCGACCGACCGACCACCCTAGCTCCGGCCAGTAGCGGCGGCGCTGGCCGGATTCGGGGCGGCGGCGGCGAGCGGTTGGCTCCTCGAAACCACCACCAGATTGCCCTTCTTCTTCCTCTCTCTTTCTCTCTCTCCTCCTCCTTGTTAACGATTTCCTCTCCTTTTCTTTTCTGGGAATTTCGCCGCGCGAAATTAGCAGCGAAAAAAAAAACAGGCTTCTGAAAAAAGATCCGATTTTTTTTTAACGAGGAAAGTGAACGAGTTCGTTTGGTAGGTGGCGGTTTGTCGGAAGGGATCTGGCTCTCCGCGTGGTCCTAGCTGTCCCTCACCTCACTCCCTCTCGCTTTTCCCCCTACGTGGGCCGAATCTATACATGGGCCGGAACAGAAAGGCCCAACTCCCCCAGGCACATCAGGGACCCTGAAGAACGTGTACGAGGGAGGGTTCGGGCGGCCGTGGCCGTCTCCCCCTACTGCGACGGCGACCACGTCTTCCTCCTCTACAGGGAGCTCCGGTTCCCCCTGACATTTTTCCCGTTGCCATCCCTGGCACAACAAACAATGATTATTTTAATAATTTCATAAAAGAGTGACACAAAATTACTAGTTGTATGGCTATAACCGGTTTATAAGATGTGTATTCATGATCTCATCCTAATTAATAAAAAATCTAAAAGGTTCAAAAGCTACTTGTCTTTGTAAATTTCCATTTTTCCCAACCAAAGAGTAATGGTTAATGATAACAAAATAATCTGTACTTTTTTTTTAAGAATTACACAGTAAATTCTTGACATTGACGAAGTCACCACGGGCGTCTCGCTGTCGACGGGTACGTCGCTTACCACTAAAAGCACAAAGCCATTAAATCCTGGAAAATTCGTTCCCACGAAAAATCAAACCTAGGACCTCAGGTGCTACTGAGGCTCTTGTAACCACTAGGCTACAAGCTCGTTCGCAATTAATTTGTACTTTGTTGCTAAACCCTTATATGTTTACTGTTATCCTGCAGTTTGAGGAAAGCACTGTTTGACAGAGCCCGGTAGGGATAACAGAGGAGCAGAGTACATTCCCTCTTAATTTATGCTATTGCAATTTGCAAGAGACACTTCTGATTATTAGAGTTTATAGATGAAAATGTGTGCCTTTGTACTCCTTTTTGACTTGTATGATTAACGTGTAATTCCTTTTAAAACTTTTTAGAAAATTCAGTCTCTCGAGGCTGGCATCTATGATGATTATACAATAGTTGAGCTGTTTTATCTTATCTGGTTCGGCATATCATGATCCAATTGCTATGGGAAGGGTGGAAGTGGGGAAATGATAAGAATAATAAATACGTGGCATTGCTTCTGTTCTCTGTAGTCTGGTCACCAGATAAGAAAAAACGTCCAGCCGTCCACTAGCAAAAAGATGGTGTGTGCTTTAATCTATGCTTTTGATCTTGTTGTCCCTGAGAACGCCTATATGTCACAGTCACGTATGCAAAAGTGGCGCAAAATTAAGAATGCTTATCTCTAATGGCTAATATATAGACATTTGAAGAGTAGCAATTGGTAAGTAGTTAAATTGCCCCATGTGAACCATGTGAAAACAAAGCTAGGTGTGCACTCGCATCCGCCAGGCTCGCGAGAAACAAAACAGAGGTCGTTTATGTGGAGCCATGCCCCGCGTTTGCTAAGGCTTTAGGCGAAGCACCTTCTAACTGAGAAACCAAATGGTCTGTTTAAATTATGACATAATCTACTCTATGCCCATGAGTTCGTCTCGGTTCAACAATTTGTTATTGACTTTGTCACCTTACATAATATACCGATGAGTTGTAGAAGAATAACCTTGTATGATGTATTATAGAAAAATAGATAAACCGGTAGATATATTATAGAAGGTAGCAATGTCAATGGAAAATCGTTGAATTAGGATGAACTCAAAGGCGTAGAATGGATTATCTCAGTATTACTGTGTTCCATAAAAGTATACAGTATCCTCAATCAACTGTATTTGCCTGCAATTGGCCCAGAGCAATGCTTATGCAATAGCGCGTAGTAGTTCCAAAGGGCTTTGTGCTATCATCCATGTCATTTTGTTTAAAGGGAATGTGAAATATTTAATGGGAATAAATTAAAATTAAATGTTACTGTTCAAACAGCCCATGGATCTGCTGCCTTTTCGAAGCTAGCTTCTGGGCTGAAATTGTAAGGTCGGTAGCAGTCACAAGAAGTAGCTTTCTTTACGGTAATGACAAAGAATACGGTAATGAACAAGAACATTCACATAATGATGGTATGGTTACAACTAGTCTGAGGTGTATTCCTCATATATCTACCTATCGAAAATTTCTCAGAAGATGAGACGAAGGGATAGGTGAGCTCAGAGATCTTCCCAGACTGCTGCCAGCTTTTCTTTCTGATGATCTTACAGGTGTCGTACATTCGTTGAAATCCAGGACTCTCCCCTCGGTCTGCAGAATATGCATAAAATTATGATCAGAGGTGACAATACAGTTATGATGTTAATCTATGCAACCATTACAATTGACCGATTAAGAAAAACAATTGCCACTGTTTTGGCACTCAAAGTTAACAAAGCTAAGAATTTTAACGTACGATGCACCACTGAAAAAAGCAAACAATAAAATTAGGGCCTCCTAAAATCTTTTATTTCAACCACAACAAAATAAGAAAACAAGCACTTCAATACGCACCATGATTTTCGTTTGCAACTTAGTTGCTCCTGGTTCCTTGGCATCTGGATTCTTCATGTTTTCCTTATCAGAGTTTATGTTGTCAGATTGGCCGCCACTTGCCAGCACCTCACGGGCTTCTGCCAAAGCAGCAGCAGTCTGCACATTTATCTGCTTCACCAATCCGAGCGCATCGTAAGATCTATCGGCTGGGCTGACGAAGTATGAACCCTGGGAGGAACATATGGGCACAAGAAAGTTAACCAAAGAAAATAATAGCAGTAAGCAAAGTCCCAAGTGCTTAATAGCATCAGCGGTTAATGAAAAGAATACTCCCCTAAACTATTGCACTGGATCACTTAACCTCCTAAACTATATTTTGGCTCATTTTACGCCTTGAACTATTAAAATGGTTCGCTCTACACCCTATCAACACTTTTTTTTTGTTTCTCTTTATACAAGCCATATTTTAAGATGAAATTTAGTAGAGTTGTATATGACATTGTTATCAAAGCTCCAAAATATTTTCAATTTTTTTCATGGCTATTTATTGGAACTTTAAAATTGAAATGTTCAAATTGTATTATATGCTTCCAATAAGTGAAAACGGAGGTAAAAAAATTGTAAAAAAAAAGTTCATAGGTAACTCGCAATGCATATATGCAGCATACCAAATTTCAGTAAAAAATATGACTTGTATAGATAGAAACAAAAAAGAGAAGTATTGTTAGGGTGTAAAGTGAGCCATTTTTAATAGTTCGAGGTGCAAAATGAGCCATAGGGGGTTATGTGATCCAGGGAAATAATTTAGGGGAGTAAAGCAGACTTTTTCCAAAAAAAAAAATACTGAAGAAATATCCAATCACTTAGATTGAGGCATAACCCACAAAATTATATACCTGTTCCAAACACTTACACTCTATATGGCACAATATAAATATCAAAAATCAATTTTATAAGGAGCAAAATTTACCTGAAATTGCATATCCACGAACCAAGGGGACTTCCATGCTGAAGGAGATTCTAGTCCTCTTTTGATACCTGGGGTATCAGCCAATCTAACAAGAGCAACACTTCAGCATTCAGAATGACAAATTAACAGAAGGAACAGGATCAAATAACAATCTCTTCAGACTTCAATAATTGGGAATAAGCGGGTTGTATTATCTTAAATGCATTCTTCATCAGTAGGATTAAAATATTCTTCAACATTTTGGATGATATAGCATGTCTAATTCCAGTAAGATAGTGGACAAAAGGCTTGTGATAGTTAATTTGACAAAAAAATGTTTTTCAGTTTCTGGCTAGAGATATTCAGGTTTAGCAGACTTCACAACTCTTCAGAAGCATGAATGAGTACGAATTCAGTGCATTGATGCTTGCTAATATCAAGAAAAGGAGGAACTCATCATTAACTAGAGACAAGTTGCCATAAAACTTAAGACGACTTAATTTTCACATAACCTGTGAAGATTACCAAACAAAAAGAATCTGGTGTAGAACAACAAAGGAATGCGTGGCTTTCTGGTTTCAGTCTTTTTCGAATGAAATTCTTCTGCATATGTGCAGGATGAATGAACAGCTTAGGTCGACGGTTTTTTATTGGTTACAACATCTGTAATCCTTAGATTTTTTGTTTTTGTTTGTAAATAACTCTTTCTTTCTCTAATATATATAACTACTAGGCAAGGCCTGGTAGTACTTTTGATCAAAAACAAAGGAATGCGTGAGTTTAGTATAAAGTCTTACATGTTCACATATTCATAATCCACATTTATGCATGGTGAAGATTTCTCCACAATAAGTTCAGCGGGTTTTGACTTGGCAGACAGTCCCTCCTTACAGGCTGACAAGGATTCCATATTTGTCTTTCGCTTCTGATTCATGGCACTTTTGCCATAATCTGGGGAAACAAGATCACCACTGTGCTCAACAAGAATACCTGCAGGTTGCTGCATCAAACAACAATATCATCGGCAAGAGTCATTTTCCATTTTGGCCCAGTCTGCCCAGCCCCCATATCTCATATATGCCAACATGGTTAAAAGGCACTTGCTACACTCAGGTCATTAACCTGGATACTTGAAAATGCATAATGATAAGTTTACTGGATTTAATGGACCCACTTCAATTGGTCCACCTTACAAAATATAAAGGTGTACCTTCTATACTCAAATAAATATGGTACTACTGCTAAAATATCAAACTGGAAGTACTTACATTGCCTGGCACATTATCATAAGTAGTAGTTGTATTTGTTGCAGAACGTTGTTCCCCTTTTGTCTGCTCATCCATGTGTTTATCATCTCCCCCACTCTGTCCATCTTTTGCCTGCTCAGTTCTATAGCTCAAAGTTTCCTTGTGTTCATCAGCGAATTCAAGTTTCTTTTCCAAAGGTTTGGAAGAAGCAGATCGCTCAATACGCAGAACTGATTTAATTATAACAGCATCATCATTAGTGGCATTAGCACAGCCTGTTTGAATGCCGACGGAAGATATGTCTGATACCCCACGATCCTTTTCAGTCCCAGACTTCTTCTCGATTCTTTTATCTGGAATAGGAGATAATAGATCTCTGTGCCGTTTCTTCAGTATTGATGGCGTGCATATGAAGCTTTTGGCAGCACTCTTCAGCAAAATGTCAGGGCTTTCGTCATGTGTAGGTGAGCCCCACAATCTCATTGGAGTGCAGACATTCATGGTTGATCGCATTAACTGCCGAATGCCAAGGGGACTATACTCTTGGAGATCACTAGAAGTTACAAGATCGCAACTCACAAACGGAACATCCAAGCTTGGAAAACGAGGAGGTTCATAGAATAGGGCTCCCTCGTCCTGTTTTTCATCTGATGCGGTCACACCCTGTGTAAGCTCTATACCAGCTTCAGGTTCTGCAGCATTAGCAACCTGTTGGTCCCCACCCTCAGGTATGCTTTCCATCATTGAAGGAACATGCATGTCATTGCTACTACCGGGGTTAGCAAACAATTCAGCATCACCAGAAGAAATGGAAGATTCTGTGACCACTTCTGCTTGAGAAACTCGCATTTCTTTTGGCTCTGGTCTGTTATCAGAAGGTGCATCAGTCATAACATTTGAACTGACAAATGATGGTGATACTGACATCTGTGGACACTGGCCATAAGTAGCCTCCATCACATTGGAAGAATTTGATGTCTGTAACAGGTAGGATGGTGCTAAAAATTCAGTATCTGCTTTAGAGGAATATACATCTGTCTGGTGATTTGATCTTGAAAATGAATCAGTTTCAACTGCATCAGGTCCAGAAAGAAGGCTCTGTAAGGAAATATCCTGCCAGAGTTCAGATTTCAGACAATTAGGACTGTTGAAGTCAGCCTCAGACATGAAATGTAGTTTTTGCTCAGCTCCAGAATCACTTGGTAACATAGAGATAGGCATCTCCATTGCTACATCATATGGTACCAAAGATCTTTCATGATTTTCTATACTACAAATATTTTGGTTGTCTGCAAAATTAGAATCATTTGGCACTTCATCTATACTCATGTGCAAATTCAATCCTTGAGCAAATTCCTCTTGCAAGTGTTGATCTGGATCAAAGTTAGAGGAAGAAGCATGGTAATGCACCTCAGGGATAGCAGATGGTACAAGCTCTGAGGAAGTATAGCATGCTTCCTGACCCACTGAAGATTGAGAATCATGTATTTCATTCTTGTCGACATTCGCATGTACTTGCAACTCACAGCCCAATGCCACGTTAGCGTTGTGCACTTGGGAGCAAGAAACCTTGGCAAGTGATGATTGACTACACCCTGATGAATTTTCAACCTCTCGAACAGCATAGCAACCACTATCTTCACTGTTTTGTTGGGTCATCGCAGGTGATGAATTGCAGTGTGCAGGGTATTCATTTAGAGGAAGACACGAGACTTGGGAGAGTAAACCTGATGACATGTATGAGTCAACTTTCTTCTTTACTGAACTGTTCCAATGATTTTTAATTGCATTGTCCGTCCTGATAGGGGAAATAGAATTTTGCAAATTCAATCATTTCAGTAGACTAAAAGAGGTCAATTTTTTTATTTGTATAACAACAAGAAATAATTGAGCAAATGTATCTAGAGATTATAGTGCATTAGGTCGAGAACAGTTAGAGAAGACAAGAAAACTTCAATAAATATGTGTCAAAATAGCAGTAAAACATAATTTTAGCATGTATCATCTCGTGCAAAAAGAACATGGGTTAAATGCAAATTTTGCTGGCAGAAAATAAAGGAGAGCTATCACAATGGCAACTGTTTCACATTCAGTGGAGGTATGGAGCTCACGTCCTCATTCTATTCTCCAAAAGCAAAAAATATTGTTTTTCCCTTTTAGGATAACATCTTCCCTAAGGGGTTGTTTGTTAGTGCATGTTTGGGTGTTCGGAAAAGTATTTTTTCCCCTCACTTCCCGGACTACTGAACAGTGTGTTTTTTTGGAAAAAAATTCTACACGAAAGTTGTTTAAAAAATAGAATTAACATATTCTTCAAGTTTAAACGAACATGCCCTAAATGTATGTAGCACCATAGATTCCATATGATGTCTGAAAAGAAGGTGGACAGGATGCTAAACAGTTTGGGGAACTTATTACAGATAATATAGAACTTAGAATGACAATTAAAGGGAAGTGTTCACCATGACAGTGATCATCATTGCAATATAAGATTGTAAATAGAGGTTTGCAAACAGCTCTTAGGGTTTTTTTTTATAGAATCATTACCTTCCTGGTAAAAATTTTGTCAGCTCAGCCCATTTATTTCCATACATTCGATGAGCATGTATGAGAGTAATTTCCTCTTCTTGTGTCCACGCCTCCTTGTTTATGCCAGGGTTTAGATGATTGTGCCACCTAAATGCAGATCAGATAGTCCATCTTTAAGGTGTCCAATCAATAGTAATGATACTCAATTAAAATTAAGGGTATGCATATTAAGAAACAAAGTTGCATAGTTTACAAAATACAGTATTGTCAAAATAAATTTTATCAACAATCTAACACATGGTTCCTTAAGGAAAAGCTATGCTCAAAGAAAACACGCATTCATCTGCACAACAATGGACTAAAAGAAAGAAATTGCTGCTAACACAAAGAAACTACTTTGTTTGAGCCTCACAAAATTTCCTGTTACACATTTTTTCACTTTGGTGCAAGATAGATGGAATAAAAAGAAAAAGAAATTTCATTTTCATAGCATTACCTTTCCCGACATTGCTTCCCTATACGTCCAGGCAAAGCTTGAGCAATGGTTGACCATTTCTTTGGTCCAAGTTTGTTTACCATCTGAACAATGATGTCATCTTCCTAAAAAAGGGAACAAATTATTGTGAATGTAAGATGACTAACCAATCTTATTTAAGAAATGAGAATAAATCGAAGAGCATGCTTACTTCTTTGGACCATGGCCCTTTGACCAACTCAGGGTTTAGAACCTTTTGCCATCTGTGCAAGCATTGTACATCGGTTCTATCCGGAAAACATTCCGCTGGAAAATTAGAAGGTCCTCTGTCAAAGCTTGGATTTTTAACGATATATAGGGAATCTCATCATATGAACTAGGTAGGAAAAGGAATGCCA
This sequence comes from Leersia perrieri, assembly GCA_000325765.3. NCBI lineage: Eukaryota > Viridiplantae > Streptophyta > Magnoliopsida > Poales > Poaceae > Leersia > Leersia perrieri. The sequence continues at coordinate 6,078,431 of CM002476.1, forward strand.
GAAAAGCATGACTAGAGTGTAAGTTAATGAAACAGCAGAATGCATGTACTTCAGTTGGCATAACATCGAAGAAAAGATATAAAATATGCTGTGTGGTTTATGATATCCTGGCGCACTAAACAATTGTAGGAAAGGTAGGCTTATCCTGGGTAATATTGTAAAATGTAAATATCTTTCCTGTTACAACCTGATATCCATTGCCATACAACAGTATGTAATCATAAAGCAAATATGCAAAAACAAAAAATTCAAGGGAATCTAACATATGCATGATCGGCTATAAAATGCACCGTTACATAGATCCCAAAGGGCGCATTTTTCAAGGTGCTTCCCCTATATTATTTTTTTCCTTTAAAAAATTCAGAAAATGGTGTTGGAATTGGGATTTAGAAGGCTGTTTTGTTTATATGTTCCAGCAAACAAAAAAAAAACATAAAGTGGTTCAAGAAAACACACGGTATGACAGCTAAAAGAACAGTAGAAATGCAATGATAAAGAGAAAGGACTAAGGAATAGCCAAAAATAATCATTCCATGACTTTCCACATCTATGCATCAATCGAAAGAACGTACCTATTTTTTTCCAATTCTTCCCTTTGTATGTCTGAACAGCTCTGGACAATATGGCATCCTACAATTGAATAGCACATATTTACAATAGTAAACAGTGAAACTAGGTGCTAAGGAAGAAAATTAATGTATGACACTAGAGATTTGAATTTTGCATTGTGAGGCCGATAAGATAGATTCAGCCTCACAGACCACTGTGTCATTAAGAGGCGTATACAAAATAGAACCAAAATTCTGCCAGTTACAATTTATAGCACAGAATTAGAACAGAACTGCAGCTGAGTATACAACAGAAACAGAGCAAAGGAAGAAATCCCAAGGTAGAATAGTGAAGTTTATGCTTTGCGCCAGAGTACATTGAATCCACTCATTGACTTAAAGTTGACCATGACCCCCTTGGATGCTACTAGCCTACTACCTCCCGTCCCCAAATATAAAAATGTAAATACATAGGCAAAATCCCTTATATTTGGGGACGGAGCTAGTAGCAATTAGTGAATTATCACATCAACTTTGTTTGTGGGAATAAAGCACCAAATGAACAAGCCCAATCCTCCATGCAAGGGTCAGGATTTGAAATGAATGTTATTTCGTATTAAAAAATCCCTGGTTCTTGACAGTAAGAGCATATGATTTTTTACAGTAAATCATTCCTAATAATGCATAAAATAGGGTTTTCAATCATCATCCTTAAATGTACAGGAAAAGGACTCCTTGTCAACAAAAACACAAGATGGCATTCATATGATATAGTGGTATACCTCTTCAGGGGTCCAATTTCCTTTGGTGGAACGCCTTGTCGGTCCAGTAGTCCTCCTAAAGTTACAAGACAAGAGGACATAATAAAACTTAGTACAATATACATTAGTATAGTCAAAAGAGCTCTTAGCCTTTTACCCATTGAGTGGCCGTCGTCTTTGTGGTTCATTGCTAATTTCACCTTCTTGAGGAGCTGATGGAGGTCCAGAAGACTCTCCACCCTTCTCTGGAGCCTTTCCGTTATCGCTTGACATCACAAGTGAAGACATTCAATCCTCACTTTGCAGTAGAAACCCCTAAGGGGTATAAAAATCATTATACTGTCAAGACTCAGTGAGGCCTTCAGGGAGTTGATCCAAGGAATAGGTGATCCTAAGCTGCGATACAAATGGAGGAATGAAGATCTCGTCGCATTATGTAATGATTGAAGAGTTCAGGAATGCATAAAGGACATTGACTACCCTCATAGAACATTAATTCTCATTTAAATGGAGTTGGGGCGATAGTGTGTCTGTAAAAACTAAAAATTAAAAAAATGCTCATTTGCCCAGATGTATATGTAGGTGGTTGATTCGTATGCAGTCAAGCGTACAAGTTACAGCTTACAGTTTGGAAAAATGTTTGCTTTGGTTACTAAAACTATTTTACAAGATCTACTTAACCACCAAAACTATTAATTGGTTTATTCTACCATCCAAACAAGTATTAAAGTAGATAATTTCACACCCTAACTGTTAGGAGGGGTAAGCCTTAAGCTGAAGGTACACTGACAAAATAGTTTAGGGGAGTAAAATATACTTTTTCCCTTTTAGATTTGAGGATTTCATTTCTGCATCATTTAGTTATATCCTATGGTACAGTCGTTATGCGCTGTCATATGGAACTACCATTCTCGCACAGTCCACTGTATGGTTCTCAGGTTTATTTGGAACTAAAAGATTGTGACTTTCGCCGTGGAATCTACCAGAGAGAAATATATAATGCAGATCTTAATGGCACGAGTCATCTCAACTCATAAAGTCGGTTTATACTGTATTGCACATACAAAGCACCTCCTCCACATCCAAATTCAAAGCAGCAAAGCACTTCAGGCCAATCACAAATGACGCAACATCCCAGACAACAACTAAGCAGGCACAAAGAGATAGATAGAGAGATATACCAATCGTCTTGGCGACGGGGAGCCTGGACACGACCGGAACGGCGCGATTCCTTGAGGCCGGATCTGGGGTTGGGCGGCCAAAATCCCAGAAGACGCTCGGCGGCGGCGGACGGCTAGGGCGGACGGCGGCGATGACAGCGGCTAGGGCGGCGGCGCGACTGCGACGCCAGCACCGGCCACCACCGGTCCAGGTCTGGTCCTCCGCGCGACCACGACGGCGGCCCAACAAAAACCCCCCAACCTCCTCCTCCTACCGGAGATCCGCCTGCACCGAGGCGGCGGCGGCGGCGCGGCGAGATCGGGGAGGGGCGGCGGGGGATTCGATCTAGGGAGACCGGAGCAAATCGTCTCCCAAACCCTAGCTATTCCTCCCCTCTCGTTTCCTCTCGTCTTCTGCGATTTCAAATTTCAGAGCGTGGGAGGAGGGGAAGGGGAAGAAGATGAAGAAGAATGAATGGAGTGGAGCGGGTTGATATTTGGTGGGTTTTTTGGGGTGGTTTCTGCAAAATGGACGGGGAGCCGGAGAGCGCGGAGAGGAGGTTGGGTGTGAAATGGACGGTGGATAATGGTTCGCGTGAGATTCGCCGGATCTGAACCGTCCGTGCCGCGTCGTCGGTTGCCCCCCGCTTCGGCAATTTTTGAATGCTAACGGCTGGATTTTGCAGCTAGTCGTTGGTTGTTTATTACCTTTTTTTGCTGTCATAATTTGGGAACGGGGTAAAAGTCCTTACAAAAGGATGGAAAAAGCAATTTTGTGTGATGATATTGGGATAGAATGATTGCTTGCGTGTACACAGAAAATATTGAGGCAATTAGGTAATCGAAATGGTGTGATACATGTGGTTTTTCATTGTTGCTTGCATTTGGAAAAAAAATGAGAAATATAGGCACCAATAAATAATTTCTACTAATATTGTCAAGGTGTAGTCATCCTCCCTCGGTCCCCTCCTTCCACCACCCACGCAACTCCCACCTTAGTCCCGCTGGCGTTTCTCCGTAAAAACCGGCGGCTCTAGAAAAAACAAATGCTTTATGCATTATGCACCTTAAGAAAAATTTGTCAGTGTATGACTATATATGTCCATGCCACCATAGTCCCACCACCCACGCGCCTCCCACTTTAATCCCGCTGGCGTTTCTACATAAAAACCGGCGGCTCCAGAAAAAACAAATGATTTATGCATTATGCACCTTAAGAAATTTGTCAGCGTATGACTATATAAGTCCATGCTTTAGGGGGTATTTGGGAGGAGGGACTAAACTTTAGTTCTCCTAAAAAAATAAGCTTCTATGGGAGGGACTAAAGTTTTCGCGAGAGGGACCTTCCTCCCAAACACCCCCTTAGAGAAAAAGGACTATATTGGTCGACTTAAAATTTTTTGAATTTGGACGATTTGCGTTGCGAAAAACAAATTGGTTACCCAATATTGCGTCTCCAGAATAACCAGCTAAAAAAATAAATGTTTTGGGTTGGGAGGGGAGGGGAAAAAAGAAAATCCGATTTGTGATGGAGAAAAAACATAGCATGGAAAACTTACTAGTCCTTCCAATCAATGTTTTGTTTGACACATGGTATTTCTTATTTATATTTAGATAAACATTGCACTTGCAACCATTTGGATATATGCCAACTATTCGACGTGATAAAACTCATTAATTTTACTCTAAAAAACATTGTATTGTGAGTTAGTCCAGTTAATTAAATTAAATAGGAGTACAAGTGATGTTTTGGAAAAACAATGGTAAAATAGGATTTTAAGGCATGGAATGTTCACTCATAAGTCATAACTTCCATCGAGTCGGTGAACCAATATGCTATTCTCCGGCCTTTACAAGAATGGTTGTGTGTCACGCCTTTACTACAAACTTGAGTAAAAACACGATCACACTTTCACTAGGTGTAGTCACCAAAAAAAAAAAACTTTCACTAGGTGTAGACCCAATAAGCACAATATAATGGTTCTCTTGATATTGAATTGTTGACCAGGAATAGACCTAGTGATTTTTTCATGTAAAAACAAAATGAAGTTTTTATGAAAACTACGTACGTATACTTTGACCAAATAATCAATTAGTGACAGATCAAATATGGGATTCGTATAACCAGGGGAGTGTTGGTACCAATGCAAAACCTACAAAAACTCACAACACAGAAAGAAGACTGATTTTCATATAGGTTTAGGCCCCATCAGGATAATGGCCCTATGTCATGTTTGGCCATCAAGTCTTTTAATATATAGGTGTGGCATGTCGCCATACAAAGTGAAGCATGAATGGTCTAGTCTATCAAATAAGAAGGTTGTCAAAGCATCGTGTATAGTAGGGTGTGTTTAGCAGGGTATATATGTGTTTTTGAAGGCCGGACGAAAAGAGTCATATTATCCCTGCTTCGTCGTATATGGGCCTGGCGGCTTGTTGAGGCTTAGGATACTAGATCCATCTAGATATGTCCTCTCTTGATTTTTGTATTGTCTTTTCTTGGCATGTTCTCTCCCCGTGCAGGGGTCTTGTATTTATACTCTTAGGGATAGTGTACTACTCGGATTTAGGTGGTCCAAGAACATAGTTATCAAAGGAAGCATCCTCCCGTTGTTCGAGATCATACCTTCCGTATATAACAAGGTTTCCTTGTTGTAATTTGTATCATACCATAATTAGGTGGACCCTAATTGCGTACGTAAATACATTCATAAATACATAGTAATTCTATACACATATCTATGGAGTAACCTATAACGGCTATTATGACACAAACTATCATAAAACTATATATTTAATATTTTGTATTATAAAACTACAGATATAACACTAATTTTATCTCAAAACTAAAGATTTCAGATGGAGAATCAGAAAAAGTTTGGATTCAATAACAAAACTAACACAAAACTACAAATTTAGCACTAGTATAATCCCAAACCAACAATATTTATAACTCACACATAAAAATATTATTTAAACTCTAAAATGTAAAATGTATAGTTCCGACATAACTTCAATGTCAAATTATAGTTTTGTGATAATTGATATATAAACCTATAGTTTTGTGATACAACCCCTTAAATCTATAGTTTTTTTTATAGTTTTGTGAGAGTATATGTAGATTTGTGGAATTTACGCAAACAAAATCATCACGACAAAGCCAAATTGGCCAAATTAAGGCACATGCGTCCATTAGAAAATAATAATATTATAATTCATATGTATCTCATTTTAATCTAGTTGGTAAACATATTAGTGGCATTTGTTGCAGGGGGTAAACTAAAAGTAACATGAATACAATGCCATGTGTAATGTGCAAAACACAATAAAAGAAAAGATGTTGAATAATCTCTTTGAATCACACAACAATATTAATTTTTCACCCCTTCAATTAAGTTTGTCTAACTTGAACTTTTGTAATGTTTGGCTAATACCCATATGTATAAGCTTTTAACATCTTATTAAAAAAAATTCTAAAATATGGTTTCATAGCTTCCGTATAGATAGTGGTTTCCACCTTATAATTCAAATCGAGATTGCAGAGTGTAGACATCCTTTAGGGATCCACTGGATTTAGAATTTTCAATGAAAAATGAAAAAAAAATCATATACTCAGGATATTACTCTATTTGAGTTTTTTGGTTTGTTGTATTTGAGTTACATAATTCATGTGTGGTGTGTTCATATGTTTCAATCATATAGGATTTTGAACATGAGCTCCAACTGCATGGTGTTTGTGTCATTGAGAAATTTTGTCAAAGTAGTCGGTATGGGATACCCTCAAGCATGTACATACAGTAGCCAAGAGTTTCGGATACCCATTAATATACGGATAGGTATACACAAATATATAATAAGATGAAAATAAGAAAAAGGAATCCTGAGTATGTACGAATAGAACTTTATTGTCTAACTCGATTACGATACTACCTCTATTGTTTATTCCCTTTCTAGACAGGATGAGTCCTACATGAAGTAGACGTGGTTTAGCGGTTTAAATATGTTGGATCTGGTCAAAGACTTAGAGATGCTAGTCACCAGCAGTCAAACAACTCTCGCTACCTACACCTTTCACCTAGTCGGATTGGCCAGGTTAGACAATTGCCACTACTTGATACACCATACATTATACCGAGAGGAACCGCTTGCCAACCAAACAAGATTAGGACTATTTTAACCATCTTGGGGCATTAATCTGTATAAACATCGTCTCCTATTTCTTGTGGATCAAGCAATCTTGTGTTCCAGTGCGAGACATGTTGTCTCTTGCGGGAGTGGTGGTCTCTTTCGTGCCGTCATGTTGTTTGTTGTGGCGGAGTCGGAGATTCTTGGGTGGGTGTGGCAAGCTCGGCAACAATAACCCTCAACTAACTTCTCGACATCACGACGAGAGGATGGAAGTGGGGTAGAACTTGAGAGAGCTTGGGCAAAAGCCCTACCTGATCCCCGACCAAGTGAACAATATCGACGTCTGCAGGCGCAATTCCCTCCTCGGAGGTATCGTCATGTTGTCGCTCCTCTCTTCAGGTGAAAACTTTGTCCGTTCTGGACGAGCTTCAGACAACGTATTCAATGTTGGCTTTTTTTGAGACTTCGCTCAAAAGGTCTAGCTCCACATACAAGTTGGTTAGGTTGTTGTCGATCTCTCCTCTCGGCATTTAGAAGTCGGAGTTGCTGGCCTCTGTAATAGTTGGCAATGATGACTTGATGCGGGGTCCAAGTAATTCGACTGTTGTATGCCCCAGTTTTCGTAATGGTTTCTCTTATAAACTGGATTAATTATCTTCTTCTATAAATTCCTACAGTCTGCTATCGGTTACCTTAAATAAATGGATTTACTCAACGACAAATTCCAAACCGTCACTCTACCTGTACTCAATTTGTAATGTATAATCTCAAAATTGCCATGCTTTCTCTTGCAAGATATATCCAAGCATATGTTTTGATTATGTTGGTTTTATTTTCTATGGGACATTATGACATTTTAATCATATGTACTCCGTAGTTCTTTTTTTTTTTGTTTTCTCATGTTTCGAACAAGCCCTTAAAGGACACACTTGAAAATTCTTTGGTCCCTAGGATCTTGCTGGAGCCATCCATGCACGAGTGTGTACCGCCAGCCACGCCGTGCTCCTCTGATCCTCATCGCCCCCATATCCACAAATAAATACTAGCAGTACGGTAGCACTACCTCACCACTACTATTCCACTATTACTCCCAAAATTTAATCCGCCTGCAAGTGGACAAATTCAGTATTCAGAGCAGCAATACTACACTACTACTAGTACTCCCAAGTCCCAACACGTACAGACCGATCAGATCGGCCGGCCCCCCGTATCGCAGCAGCAGCGACCGTGCAGCGCATGTGCTTTCCCTGCACTTGCACGCCGCGCCGCGCGGCCTCTCCGTCCAAAGTCCGACCGAACCAACGCGGAAGAACCGACCCGGTCTGTCTGCGTGCACCGACGCGCCGGACAAGTTGCTGCTGGCCCGTAGTACTAGGCCCTGAACTTTTTCAACGCATTTGGCTAGAACGGGCTTATATTTTTCAGCCCCGATAAATGTTCGAAAGTAGTATTACCATCGTTTCATAACCTAAGAGTTTTCAATTTTTTTTTGCAACGTTTTATTTTTTGTCTTATTCAACAAACTATGCTAATATTAATTATTTTATTTTTGACTTACTTTAACTTTAAGCACGACTAATCTTTTTTAAAAAAATTGTACACATTTTTTAAATAAAATAAATGGTCAAATATTGTAGGTAAAAAAATTTCAAAACTCTTACACTAAGAAATGGAGGGAGTAATATTCACCGCGACCTCACAGAACTATGGTTTATGGCTATGATGTGAATGTGCGTGTCAGACAAGAAATATTCCATTTATCACTATAGCATGAAACCTGATCTTAATTTAGAGAAATTTTCGGTAGAGCGTCACGACTAATTTGTTTTTATATTTTTTTGGTATTTTCTAAAACTCATGGTATCAATTTGTGTTTGGCACCGTGGCCTCAAGTTCGTAGGCACGGCCATGCCTCCTACATTGAGCGGTCACAGGCCGGAAGCTACCTACTACTCCTATAGCAGAATGTAGTACAGTAGCACATGCACTGTGCGGCAGTGTGACACTGACACAGCAAGATCATTTTCTTTTCCCCTCATCAGGAGTTGGATTGGTTGTTGGAGTTGGAAAATTGGATTTGGAATTGGAGACTTTGGAGGTGATTTCTCTGTGCCTGGTCAGAGTGCCAGCTTCGATCCGGAGTTGGTGTTGCCGGCACATGCATACCCTACCCCAGCTGAAGAAGGGCTACTACTAGTACACATTCTCACTGTCACTGATCAGATTCAGAGAGAGTGTAGTGTATTATCATGCGTTCAAATGCGCAATGTGGTTCACGATGGTCGGGCACCGCCGCGAATGATAGTAGTAGCGTTTTTGTCTGATTTCCTCCTACTGTTAGGACAAACTCTCTGATCATGCATGGTATGGTCCCTAGTTACGAGTATAATGCTAGGGATTGGTGGTGCCTTGGATCTAGAACTAGTAGTCTAAAATAGTTGAAAATAGTTCAGTAAAAAGTAACTTGTGTGTTTTGTTCTACTCCCTCCGGTAAAAATTCGTTAATTTCACCCGACATTACTGGAGTGATCTCATGGGCACGGTGCACGGTTGCGAAATCTTAAAAGTGGCGTGATAATTGAAGCAGAAAACCTTGGACGACATGGAAACCGGGTAAAATTAATTGCCTGCGTCAAATCTAAAATCAATGTTCAGACAACCAACAACTCCTTTCCTACAAAGAGAAATCCTGAGCAACAGGCAAGAGCCAACATCCTCTCCTTTTTGTTTGCTGTAACCTGCAAGCTTCATAGATGATGACGATTACCCAAAAAAAAAAAAGAAGCCGGACTTTTCTGAGTATGACAACATGGCCCCACAGGTCAGACACACGTACCCTGAAGTGACTCATCATCAATCATCGTCATCATCAGAGCAGAGAGGGCATGGTCAAAGTAAACGAGCCCACCACCGGTGGCTACCTGTCCCCTTCCCTGCTCACACCGCATCAAAAAGACAAAGAGCTGAGATCCCATGGCCTCCACTAGTACTGTGCCGTGGTAGTGGCAGCAGTAGGTCACTGCACAATCCCACATGCCGGTGCAGTAGTGCAGTAGCTAGCTACTACTACTACTACTAGTCTACTTCTTGGCCTTCTTCTTCTTCTTCTTGCACAGATCTTGGGGGAAAACAACCAGTTTAAAGGCTTGCAGGTTGCAGAAGCAAACCAACCTCGGAGAGAAGAGAGAAGAGAAGCCTATCTAATCGGTTGCATTCTTGCGAGGAGCAAGAGGTGAGAGTGCCATTTGCGTTTCCCTCTTCCTCTCTTCGTTATCGGCCTCTCTTTTAGTTCCAGACTGAGAATTTGGGGATGTTGAGGTGGTAGCTGGAGATTCTGAAAGACGGTTTCTTGCTGCCTTGTTACATCTGATTTTCTGAAATATGTGTTCTTGGCCACTGATTTTGTGTCATTTCTTGGTCATTTGTTGTTTCAACAAAAATGCAGACGTGTAGCTTGATTTGTGATTTCTTTGGTAATCTTGTTTTTAGCCAGTTAGGGATTAATTTTGGGTCTTTCTGTGGAACTACAGTAAAATCTGGAGAATTCTGTGCAAAGAACTGTCTCAGTGTTGATACGTGTTCTTTGCACTGTGTTATTGGCAGCTTGGGTTTAAGATTTGCATGTTCAATTTTACCCTATGAGAGTAATGTGCAGTTAATGAGAGCAACGGCCTCTAACTACTACCGTCCAGCTTCCATCTTGATTCACTCCCCCCTTTTCCTTTCTTACCTTTTTCTACAATAGATATAAAAGTACGCCACTGCTTGTGAATTCTTTATTCTCTGTCATCTGTATGAAATTTGAGCCCTGATGGATCAAGAAAAGGCCATCAGTGCACATATATTCCGTGTGCAGATAGAGGAGCCCACATAGCTTTCTTGTAACCACTTCTTCAACTGCTTCTCCTCATCATTCAATTATTATGTACTACTTGAGTCTATATCTTGCAAAAGATAACCTGGATAAAATGATATGATATTTTGTCATGCATCGTCCTAAATTTCTATATTTCCCTTTGTAAGAGTAGGTTTCTTGTAATTTGCAGCTTCATGATAAAGCAGACACCAATTTCTGAATTAAAACAAGTTCTTAAGTTGACATCTCTTTCATTAGTTTCATAAACTATTTTATAAAGATTCAAGATAATGCAAGTTTCATCCCTCCTAAGTTATTTTTTCCTTCCTCCTAAGTTTGACCAGTAGATTATTTGCTCACTTGAATTTCTTTAGTATTTGTTTCCATTATCTGACCATTTCAATTTTGTTTAATTGCTTTTTTTTTCCTGTTGTTCCAGAAAATAGAAAATGCATCAAGACAGCTTCAGGTCGGTGGTTTGCAGATCACTTTCAAAGAGTCTTCCCTCCAAAACCAAAGAGAGCAGCTGTCCTGAAACAGCCCAATGTGCAGTCCCTTGTGTTGTCGCATTGCAACCTACAGTTTGTCGAAACTGTCGAGGCCGGGATTGGAGTCCATCACAAAGCAACAGGGAGGATAGATCCATGATGTTGCAGAGAGATTATCTGATGTCATCCTCACTTTCAAGGCGTTTCGCGGAGGACCTTCTAAGAGGCGCCATGGACCTCCAGGATTCCCTTGCTATGCTTGAGAAGTTCCAAACCGCGTCACGAAGCATGAGGGTATCAAACAAGAAGAGAAGGCCAGAGTCTTGTGAGAAATCACCAGACATAAGCGCATTCCGGGAAGCCATGTTGGAAGTATCAAATGCCAAGAAGACAGTGGCTAGAAGTGTCAACAATGGATTAGATGCCCAGTCAAGAAGTTCTACTGATGAGCTGAAAAAAGTGGTAAAGGATAGTTTTTACAGGAAGAACACCATGTCAGTATATTCCAATGATGAACAGGCTTCCATGAGCCAGTCATCACATTACGCACCAAGCAAGTCTTCGTTAACCAAATCTAATGAACAAAAGAAGGGAGCTCCAAGATCGTTGCCATCTTATGCATCAGGGCAGCCTGAGAAGTCTAGATCCCCAAGCTTGGTAGCAAAGCTCATGGGCCTTGATGGATTGCCTACACACAGTAGCAATACTCTGAAAAAAGACGAGATGATGAAAACAGTAAGTTCACCAAGAGCACTTTTTGATATTGAGATGCCGAAGGTCCAGCAAAACGATACTCATATGAATTCTCCTTATTCCCGGAAGAGCATTGTTTCTCTATATGATCCAACTGTGGTTAATGAGCTTGGCTCAATAAAGACAGTTCAGAGAGACAAAAGAATCGGGCAGTCTCAGACTCTAGCCTCCAAGGATATCAAGGTTGTATCTCACACAAGTCGAAAGCAGCAGGTAAAAGAGACCACTGAAATGAGCAGGAGAAGTAGTGACAAACAAAAACATCATTCGACTTATAGGAAGGGAGAAGGGAGGAAGGATGCCAAGTCTAAAACAGGATCAACTTCTCGTTCTAATGCTAACGTAGTGAAAAGGCCTGATAAGAATTCGATGATTGCATCTAGTAGCAGTTCTTCAACGTATCGCACAAGGAGTCCAGTCGCACGCAAATCACCTAGTAATTCAAGAGAGAAGGCAGTGTCCAGCAGAAGTTGTAAGAACTCAACTATTGATGACATTGTGGTATGCATCCTTCTTATAGCATAACATAGAAATGTTAAACTAGTATTTTAAATCATTGTACCCTCAGATTTAGGAATAAGCATTTGCTAATTTTCCATTTATAAGTTTCAGTTAAATCATTCGTACCTTGAATTGGAATGGTTAATTGAAATAGTTCATTCACTTATCATTTTGCTCCTAATATAGGCATATGAGCTACACAGAAAGTTCAGACAATTTGATGGTCCATCCACAGAACATAGCGCAACACCTAGTGATGAAAGCTGCCCAAGTGTTGGTTGGGACACAGAGCCTTGCATGGACAGTAAGAAACGTTTTATTTCCATTTGTTGTTCTAGACATGTTTTCAACTTTTCATTAGTCTTTTTTTTTGTCACCAATACAATTTGAAGCCTGTGAAGTAAGAAAAATCTTTAATATTGAAATTTAATCAATTGCTGAAATGTGCAATAAACTGTGTAGTGAGGAACTTACTGCTTATTTGCAAGTCAATGTTGGTAAATACCCGCCATTATTAAATATAGATATTTCATGCTGTCTTGGACACATTGACATGGTCTACAAAGTTCTACTTTGTCCATCAATGTCTATTATTATATACTGCTAGAAATCACAGAAAATGGCATGCATCTGATTTAGATAAAAACTTACAGATTGGTATTCAAAATTAAGAATGTTTGTCTGCACATATTTTAGGATGGCCTATACTTTGGTGGCTAAAGGGAGTGAGTTGTATTCCACTTTAACTATTGCAGAAATCAACTCCACTTTTATTTACATGTTTTGTATTTAATAACAGTCCAAGATGAATACAATAGATGATTCATTTCATCGCTTTAAATCATAGGACCTGTTCGGTGTAGATTGTTGCTGCTCAAAATGCAGCCACTGCCACAGTGAATCCATTGTTGTGTAGTAGTGCGGCTGCGCTGCAATCCGCAGCCATCAGCTCCGAACGCACCTGTAGATGTTTTGCTTTCAATTAAAGAAGTTGGTCCCATGCTAAATATAAATCCTTTCGTGACAGGTACCCAGGAAGATTTGAGTGAATCCTATGAATTTTCGCTGACTGCCAGCCCTGCCGGAAGAACAGATTCGGCTAGTGGAGATTCTTTTCACCCATCAACATACTCAGCATCAGCAAATGAAGCTGAAATAAAAGACGAGGATAGTTTGATTCTCCTAAGTGATCAATCATTCCTTACCCAGGCAGCAGAGCTCATTGGTATTGGCGCATCTGGGCATCTGATTAACCGATATAAAAATATCCCCAAGGCCCAAGCAGAAAACCATAAGCTTCACCTGGACACAGCAACAGAGCAGTTGGAGCGGAAGCACCGTCAGCAAAATAGTTTGTGTTACACTGGTATTTGGGGCCAGAAATGCAGAACAGCAACATACTTCTCACTAGAGGCATTGCTGAGAGAGATTTGTGATGCGACTCAAAAGCTGAACAGATATACGGACGACGATGTTGGCTGCGGTACAAAAGATACACTATACATGAAGCTGGAGAAGGATCTCAAGTGCACAGATGTGTCGATCAATAGCGTGTGGGATATGGGCTGGGAAGATTGGATTTGCATGGAAGAAACACAATGCTTCATAGGAGATGTTGGGGAGAGCATTCTTTCAGGGCTTATTGAGGAGGCTGCTCTGGACATGTGGGTATATTGATCTGGGAAAATGAAAGCATAGGTGGTTCTTGCATTCGTGAAGAATTTTTAGTTTTCCTCAGTTCTCCACTTGACTGGCACATCTCGTGCTTTCCAAGTTTCCAGTTATCTTTGTGTTACAAATGTGCAATGTTTTAGGTTTAGAGAGTTGCCTAAGAAAGCGATGAGGTTTTCTTTCATCCACTCGTGTAAGCTTTGGCTGTTTACGTCCACTTGTGGAGGTAGAGGCCGGATTTCCATTATCTTTAAAAAATAAAAAAGAAGAAGAAAGCGATGAGTTTTGCCTTCCCCTGTAACATGTATATACCGGCATGAAGGCATGAATAGACAAAAGAGCAATGTTGCGTCTTTTTTTCTCCTTTTGATGAATGAGCAATGAACAAGGACTTTTTTTTTGTTTCATTTCTTAACTGGCACTTGATGTAGTTCTAAATTAAGACTTATAATCCAAAGGAAGGAACTAATAAGCCCTTTTGTTATTTAAAAAGTTTTTTTTAAAAAAGAGGCAAAAGTTTTGCCTCATATATATTAATAAAGAAGTGATTACAACCAAGAAAAACGGTAATCAGGAAAATATGAAATGACCACACCATATGCCTACAATTCTGATCGCTGCAAAAGAGCAGAAACAGACACATGACACCCATAAAAGGATCTTCTAACGACGCCTTCAACTAGTATATGACGCTGAGAGCGCCACCGTCGCTCATCCGTAGTCAGGACATGTTTTTCACCGGAAGAAACCCTTAGGAGGGAGAATTGCTCAACAATGCCCCAATTAAAGAGCGGTATTTGTAAACGTCGCCGTTGTCTGCCCAAAGGTAGGGATTTCGCTCGTGATCTCCCACTACCATGTTAGTGAGCATCTGTCGGGCTCAAAATAGACTCCACCAGGACCACCACCAGCACCCATTTAGCGCACAACCACCGCGCCAACGTCTCACCACCAATTGGCCATCAAATAGGAGCTAACAACGCACACATGATCCATCCACGTAGTTGGGATGGGGGGAGTGTGTGTGAGAGAGAAGAATGGATCCTCTCTCTCCTTACCTAGTCAAACATGGCCATCTTGTGACGGCAAGGCGCCACTGCCAGAGGACCAGTATCTGAATCGGAGCCTGCCGTGAGCTTGTAACACCCACGTTAAGGAGCTACCATCGTCACCACCTCGGTCAAATTACTTGCATCGCCATCGCAGATTGCCTGACTTTATCGATGCCAACCACCATTTGCTTACCACACGCATCTACGTGTACCACGTCTTCGGAACCGCGCCTTCGTGCATTGCGATGCCCTGAGATCGAGCCACCAGCGGGCACCGGATCTGGTCAGGGAGGCCTTAGATCTGGCTGTCGTCAGCACTACCGTCTTTAAGTCCACGTTGTCTCGTCGGAGTTCCTGTCCGACGAGACGACGAGCGAAGGAAGGAGCCCCACTGCTGCCATCTTGGTGGGTGCCCAGCTTTGCCGACAGACACCCTGGCGGTGGTGAGGCGGAGGAGAGGGGAAAGAAGGGGTAGCGACTGTGTTTGCCCCAGTGCGGGAGCGGCGACACATGGGTTCTTTTCTTATTTAAAAAAAAGATTACAAGCAGAAGTGATGGAAATAATTGGCAAAGAAAAAGGTTGTTCTTTTAAATGAACAATGTTGCCAAAGCAAAGGACAATTTCCTGTCATTATTAATTCTAGATGCTCTTTTCTCCTTCCTTATTATACACTTGTCATTTACTAGTGGTAGGGATGGAGCCCATGTAGGAACTGATACTGTACCTAACACGAGGGACGAGTGGGACAATTTTAAGGTTACGGTGTCCTTTTGTTTAAGGTTTAGAAAGGAGGAGGCAGCACCGTAGCAATGAGATTAGTCAAGGTTTGTGCGAGAGGTTGGTAAATTTAACATGAATTCTGCAGTGACACGAACACGATGGCGATGATTTTGACACCCGCAAAACGAATCGCGAAAAACGAATAAATTTTGTCTGGCTCTCCGACTCCAACTCCAACCCGCACCACACCCACACCAATCCCCTTCCTCCTCCGCCGCCTCCTCCTCCTCCTCCGCCTCCGGCTGCCGGCGGCGAGCCCGCCGGCGAGAATGGATTCCCTCGGCGTGCTACTGGTGGCACCCATGAACGCCTACCTGGAGCAGGAGCTGGACCGCCGGTGCCGCCTCTTCCGCCTCTGGGAGGCGCCGCCGGAGCCGGACCGCCGCGCCGAGTTCCTCCGCGCCAACGCGTCCTCCATCCGCGCCGTCGTGCCCTACGCCGCCCATGGCGTCGACGCCGCCATGCTCGACGCGCTCCCGCGCCTCGAGATCGTCGCCTCCTACTCCGTCGGGATCGACCGGGTCGACCTCGCCGCGTGCCGCGCGCGGGGCGTCCGCGTCACCAACACCCCCGACGTGCTCACCGACGACGTCGCCGACCTCGCCGTCGGCCTCGCCATCGCCGTGCTCCGCAAGATCCCCCAGGCGGATAGGTATGTCCGCGCGGGGCTGTGGAAGAGCAAGGGGGACTTCACGCTCACCACTCGGGTCAGTTTGTTTCCCGATTCCTATGGATTTCCGTTCTACCTAGTAGTATTATCTAGTGATTTACATACCGTTCTTGGTTTGCTTCGACCTTTCTCAAAGATAAATAAGTTGTTAGGTTTTCATTCAGGTTTAGTCGAAGCAAATATAGCACTAAAACTGATTGTACAACAACAACACAATTGTTGGCTACTATTGGCTATTAGGGTAGTACTGTAGAATATGATTGAATGAAAGGAAAAGAGGTCAAGAAGGGAGTGTAGGTAGTGAGAAATTGTTGGTCTTGACCTGATATGGCTCAAATTTTGTTTCGCATCATTGATTAATTTCCTCAGATTTTAATTTGATCATTTGAAATGCTGTTCTTGCACACCATGTGTACTATTTGACTGGGGGAGCACCGATTGGGAAATTGTTTCAGTGGTCTACGCCGAGGATTTCAGAAACTATCGAGCTACGTGTTCTATGAGTTGCAAATGCATTGTGTTTGGCTGGAATTTAAACTTGTTTTGAGCAAGTTGTAGCCTCTGCTGTTGATTTTGTCCTAGTTGTAGTGATATTCTAGGGGTCTACAGAGAATTGTCATATTCAGAAGTTACTAATCTGATAATGGTGGTTGCTAATTTTTGGTGGCAGATATGATGGTTCTTTGTTTTTCTACAGGGCCGGCAAAGATGCCTCCCGGCCAGATTTTATTAAGATTACGAGAAGTTGGTACTACATATGAACAAACAACAAACTTTAAGATATGATAGTTCTTGCTGAGTGGCTGTGGCCCATCAACATATTAGGAATTTAGGATATTGCTATAGTTACCGGAGTTTATTCATTTCTATATGCACATGCTGTTGTTATTGCGCCCTTCCTGACTCCCATATGAGACTAGAAGTCTTCCTCCATACACTTGAAATCCCATCATTAAACATTATGTTCAGACTCACCTGTGTCAAGGAAAACATACCCAGAAAGTTTGATCTACTAATGACTAATTGTTATGCATATATCACAAGTATGTTCATGGGAATAAAATGTTTGACTATTCTTATTTTTCTGCAGTTCAGTGGTAAAAGAGTTGGTATTCTCGGGCTTGGCAGGATAGGCTTAGCAGTAGCAAAAAGAGCTGAGGCATTTGGTTGCCCAATCAGCTATCATTCAAGATCAGAGAAACCATTTCCAAAGTACACATTTTATACAAATGTTGTTGACCTGGCAGCCAACTGTGATGTGCTCATTGTAGCATGCTCACTTAACAAAGAGACCCATCACATTGTAAATCGTAAGGTCATTGACGCACTAGGACCAAAGGGAGTGCTCATAAACATTGGCCGTGGAGCACATGTGGATGAACCTGAGCTTGTATCCGCACTTCTTGAGAAACGCTTGGGAGGAGCAGGCCTTGATGTGTTTGAGAACGAGCCATTTGCTCCAGAGCAGCTTTTTGACTTGGATAATGTTGTTTTAGTGCCTCATGTGGGGAGTGACACAGAGGAAACATGTCGGGCAATGGCTGATCTAGTTCTGCAAAATTTAGAGGCGCATGCATTAAATCAGCCTTTGCTCACTCCAGTCATCTGATTGTTCTGTTAGGGGTCTGGGATGAGTATACCATCACTACATTCTGTAATCCCAGTTAGTTACCTTGTTCTGTTGGTCAAATCTGCATTTAACAATCATTTGGGTCATGTTTACTCTTTTTGTGAGACATCATGTTATGAACCTTCTGGCTGTCATTCAATCAGCCATGACACTCTAAATAAGAGCACCAATTCCATCTTTGGAGAAACATATTTTCAGTTTTTCCTGCTTACACTTTCCATTTTGTCAGAGCTTGTACTATTCACAGTCTTATTATCGCTCTATTCACTTTCATAACTTCTTGTCACAAAATCATCTTTGTTTAGGTAAGTGAACTAGTTTGCTCAACATGATTATCTCACAGAGTTTTAATCCCTTTTTTGCTTGCAGTTCAGCGGAAAAAGAGTCGGCATCATCGGGCTGGGCAGGATCGGGCTTGCCGTGGCCAAGCGAGTGGAAGCCTTCGACTGCCCTATCAACTACTACCAGAGAACAAAGCAAGAATACCCAAACTACACCTACTACCCATCGGTGATCGAATTGGCAACCAACAGCGACGTGCTGGTGGTGGCCTGCCCGCTGAACGAGCACACCCGGCACATCGTCAACCGAGAGGTGATGGAGGCACTGGGCCCCAAGGGCGCCCTGATCAACATCGGCCGTGGCCCGCACGTCGACGAGGCGGAGATCGTGGCGGCGCTGGTTGACGGCCGGCTCGGCGGCGCCGGGCTGGACGTGTTCGAGGACGAGCCCAACGTGCCCGAGGCGCTGCTGTCGCTGGACAACGTCGTCCTGGTGCCGCACGTGGGGAGCGGCACGCATGAGACCCGCAAGGCCATGGCTGACCTTGTTCTTGGCAACCTAGAGGCGCATGTCTCCGGCAAGCCGCTGCTGACGCAGGTCGTGTGATCGATCGATCGATTGATTGGAAGTGTTGGTGGCGATGCTTTCGTTGATATTGTGTTTGCATTGTTTCTGTATATGATCAAGCACGAGAGGATGCTTTGTGAACATTGTCTGGGATTCAGGAATAAAATTCAT
The DNA here is from genome assembly GCA_000325765.3 of Leersia perrieri. Lineage (NCBI taxonomy): Eukaryota > Viridiplantae > Streptophyta > Magnoliopsida > Poales > Poaceae > Leersia > Leersia perrieri. The sequence goes on from CM002476.1 coordinate 6,097,450, forward strand.
TTGTCAGTGGAATGTGAAATTTCTAGAGTTTGCATTATAGTATATAGTAGTCCTTTTGCTGATGGATGGGCAATATATAGTATGCAATACATTTTGACCTTTTCAAAGTTAAACTTTCCTAAATTTGATTTAGACTATAGACAAACCGACCAATATTTTGAACACAAGACACAATGTTAGAAATATATATTTAAATTTTGATTTAATGGAACTAATTTTATGTTATATGTTACTATGTTTTTTTATTAAATGTAGAGAAAATTGGGTAACTAAAAAAATCAAGCAATCTTACAATCTGAAGTCTAAAAATGTACTAGTGCGTAGTATACTACTACTATACTAGAGCCATGTTTTTAAGAAGCAGGTGATAAGAGATCCATCTGGAACTTGAGCAGATGAATCCATTTTTCAAGTTTAGGCAAAAAGCAGGTGTGTGTTCTAACCAGCATGGCACGCTTTTTAAACTACTAAAACGGTATATTTTTTAAAAAAATTTATACAGAAATTTCTTTAAAAAATCAGACAAATCCATTTTTCAAGTGTGTAATAGTTAATACTAATTAATTATATACTAATCACGTCTCTCGTTTTGCGTGCGTCCAATAATGTATTGTGAACATCTGTTTAGACACAGGTGAGCTCGGCTGGGCTGGCCCATGGACCGCCTGCCTGTTCCTCATCGACCGCGCGGTGCTTCAGCTCTTCAACGGCGCGTGGGCTGGCAGCAGCAGCAGCACACCGCGTCAAGTTCCATGCACTCCAACACTACACTCCACCCGAGGGCAGCGCCCCACACGACACGATCGCTCCAGCCGCGCGCTGCTCTCGTCTCTCTTCTCTCCTCTCCTCTCCTCTCCTCTCCTCTCCGTCCGTCCATTCCCCTCGCCGCCGCCGCCGCCGCTTTCCTCCGCCGTGGACAATCAAACAAGAGGCAAGACCGCCGTCCCCCTCCCTCATTTTCCCCCCGATCTCCTCCCTTCCTCCCTCTCTTCTGATTAATTTGGGTGTCTCTCCTTCCGGCTTCGTTTCTTCTTCTGAGTCATTCAGGTGTCGATTCGACCCGTCGAATCCGTTCCTTCCCGATCCCATCCATCGGCTGCCTTGAGTTACACTCAGGTTTTACAATCCACAATCCTCGATCGATCGTAATCGTAATGGAGAGCGAGCGTTTCTGTCTCTTCTGAACCTTGCCTGGTCTCTTTTCTGAAACTATATAGGTTGACTTTTTTTTTTGTCTCTCCTTTTCTTTTCATCCACAACTCAAGTTCGGTTCGATGGGCTTGTGTGTGATCAGATTTCGAATGCTGCAGATGAACTCCTTATTTTTATTTTTTTTCCACTTCCCGAATTTTCGACTGCAGTTAAAAAAAAGAGAGAGAAAAAAACAATCTGCACATTGTTTTCTTTTGTGCAATGTCCCTCCTCTCGTGGTGACACTTGGCGAGATTTAAGCATTGCTGCATCGGTGGTAGCAGTGCCATCTTTCTGTCACCGTGTAGCAGCAGCTACACGTGGCATTGTCCTCCTTTGATACACCATTTTCAACTCATAAAAATGGCATGGCTTCAATTTTCCTCCTTTTTTAACTGTTTGCGAAAATCGATGTGCTGTAGGAGTTGGAGTTTGTCCCTCTCTGGGTTCTTCTCGTCACTGATGCTTCTGTTTCTTTTGTTCCAGGGAAAATCTGGAGCTGTTCGTGTTACGGAGGCGAGAAAGATGGGATTTTGATGACGTCTCGCATTGCAAGGTACAGCACACTCATAGTTTGTGTCCCATTTTCGGGTTTCTTTTATCTTGTACGTTTCCTGAATTTCCAAACACAACCTAGCAAGGCTACATTTCATTTTGGTGCATTCCTCAATCCAGCTGCCTTTTTGTCTTCATGAACAAAAATGTCTTGCTTGCAGTTGCTTACTTTTGTGGGTTTTCTCTCAATCCCCACAATCTTCTTTAAAGATGAAGATGAACTACTTTTACGCTACACACGTCAGATTGTTTTGTTTCAGTTGAGTCTTGTACACAATTGTTTCGTACATTCAAACAAAAGAAGGTTTCAAACTGAAAAGTAACATTGCCTGAATCCTGTCTCTTTGTGCAACATCTCACGCATTCACGCTATCTGCTTTCATCAGATAAGTCCAACCTTCCAATCTTTCAGACGTTTCTTCTGAATTTCAGGTCAGTTTCATCAAGGTCTAAACTCGATCAGAGCCTGACATCCAGTGAGGATGAAGGCGGCGACTTCGGAGTCCGACATGACGAGCCTGGCGACGTCATCGCCGTCGCGATCCCCAAAGGCGGCGGCGGCGTACTACGTGCAGAGCCCGTCGCGTGACTCGCACGACGACGGCGACAAGTCGTCGTCGACGCAGGCGACGCCGGTGTACAACAACAGCCCGATCGACTCGCCGTCGCACCAGTCGTTCAGCCGACACTCCAGGGTGTCATCGGCCAGCCGCTTCTCCGGCAACCTCCGGTCGGCGTCCGGCAGCCGGAGGGCCGGCCACGGCCACGGCCATGGCCGGAGGCGGATGAACGGCAAGGGTGGGTGGCGCGACGTCGGCGTCGCCATCGAGGAGGAGGAGTTCGATGATGATGATGATGATGATGGCTATGATGAGCCGTCGAAATGCTGCGTCTACGCCTTCCGGTTTTCGGTTCTTGTTCTGGCATTCACCATGGTTTGCTTGATTGTTTGGGGAATTGCTCGCCATTACAAGCCTGGAGTTGTTGTCAAGGTATATATATAGTGTTTTGGTGCATCAAGAACACAAATTCATGATTAGTTTGTGATGGCTTTTGAACTTGTTGAATTACTAATCATTATATGCTTGTGGTAACATTGTACTGAGAGTTTGTTTTGTTTTTGTTTTGTCAGAGTTTGACAGTGGGGAATTTTTATGCTGGAGAAGGTATAGACCGGACCGGGGTGCCGACAAAGTTGGTCACAATGAATTGCTCGCTGAAGATAAATGTTCACAACCCTTCTACGATGTTCGGCATTCATGTTTCTTCGACTTCGATTCGGATCTTGTACTCAGAAATTGCAATTGCTAACGGTCAGGTAATGGATTCTCTGGCACCAGAATTTCCCTTCTGCAATTGCTCTTCCATATAATCTACATCTACCTTCTAATTAAACCTGTTGATCTGCAGATGGAGAAGTTCTACCAGCCAAGGTCAAGCCATCATGTCGCCTCGGTGATTGTTCATGGCGAAAAGACCCCTCTCTATGGAGCTGGGGCAACACTCGCTTTGTCGAATGATAGAGGTGCAGTGCCATTGACTCTAGACTTGGCAGTAAGGGCTAGAGGATATGTGATCGGTAAGCTTGTGATGGTGACACACATAAAGCGTGTGAAATGCCCTGTTGTAGTTGATTCTGGTAGTTCCAAGCCAGTTAGGTTTACCCAAAGTGCTTGTAGTTACACCTGATGCAGTGCCTTGGACTTCTATAGTATCAATAATGGTTGTGAGCATGTAGATACTTTAGGTCGTTCATGACCTGAACAACCAAGAAAATCAGCAGTTTTATCTTCCAATTTTGCAGTGTTGCTATCTTTTGCTAGCATATTGCTCTATTATTTTATCAGTGTTTCATTAGTTAATTCTACTAAAGTGGACAATCATGGCTTTGCTCTTTGCCACAAGTCTTGAGTTTTAGACAATTTCAGAAGACGATTGAAGTATATACTCTGTTAGTTTCATAGATCAATGATGGCCCAAAGGGAAATTCAAACCTCAAAATGAAGTTGTCTCCTGAACAGAGTTTCATTCTAGTATTACATCTTCAGAAATCACAAAATCGTTCATCAGTTTCACTTTCTTCTTATGCTGTTCATGCACATACATTTGCTATCTTACATAACATTTTCTGATTCTTCTTTCCAAAACTTCCGAGACATGTGAAGCTAGTTCTTGTCACAGCAGAAATCCAATGTGTGCTGAGAAATTGTAAGAATTGTGATTGTCAGGTCCCTGCATGCCAGTGTACATTTATACTTGACAACAACACAAGATGGCATCTAACTGAGAAACACCATCTTGACTGAGCTGATACCCTGTCCGTACATCCCATACTGCATCTGAAGCTGCTTCCTGCAAAACCACCTCACCGGAATCCGGCACGATCGCCGGAGCAGCCGCTGCTCCGGCGACTTCCTGACAGCCTGCAAGCTCATGGAAGCAAGACCACTGCTCTTGGCATGTCCATTGGTCCTCTCGAAGCTCTGCAACTTGCTGTCGCCGTCGATGGCGATGGCGACGGGGCGATCGGGCTCCTCGTCGTCGTCGACGATGTCGCCGAGCGCCCGGTTGGCGTTCTCGACGAGGCCGACGGCGTTCCAGGCGTCGGCGATGAGGGAGAACGTGGTCTGCTTGGGCCTGACGCCGGCGTCGTGCATCATCTGGAGCACCTCCTCGGCCTTCCATGGCTGCTTCAGCTCGCTGTAACCCCAGATGAGCGTCTCGAACGTCCTGAGGTTGGGGCGCACGCCGGCGTCGCGCATTTCGTCGAACACCCTCATGGCGTTGCCCATGTCGGCGACGCTGCACCAGCCGCTGATGACGGTGGTGAACGTGACGACGTTGGGGCGGACGCCGAGGCGTGCCATGTGGCGAAGCAGCTCCTCCGCCTTGGCCGGCTGCTGCGCGCGGACGTACCCCTTGGCGAGGATGCTGTACACCTGCGGGTCCGGCTCGATCCCCGCCTCGGTCATTTCGTCGAACACCTTGATGCACCTCGTCATGTGCCCCAGCGAGCTCAGCGCGTTCAGCTGGTGGCTGTACGTCACGATGTCCGGCTTGATCCCGAACTCATCCATCATCCTTAGCACCTGCCACTCCACAAGAAATCTCATCAAAATCACATCTTTGTCAAGAGAAATCTCATCAAGCGTTCAGCTCACGTACGTCGTCGACGGCGGCCATGTCGCCGGCGTCGAGGAACCCCTTGATGAGGGTATTGAAAACGATGACATTGGGGGGAACACCGGCGTCCTTCATCTGGCGAACACACCGGAACGCCTCCCCGAGGCGGCCTTCACGGCAGTAGCCGCCGACGATGATCCCCCACGTCCTCTCGCTGGTCCTGATCCCCGCCATCTCCACCACCACCAGCTCCTCCGCCCGCCACGTCTCGTCCCGCTTCGCGTACGCGCTCGCCAGCGTGTTGTACGTCACCACGTCCGGCCCCACCCCCGCCGCCCGCATCCTCGCCACGGCTCGCCACGCCTCCTCCATCCTCCCCGCGTCGCACCACGCCTTCACTAAAATATTGTGCGTCGTCGCGTTCGGTTTCACAGCCTCGCCGCGTTCACACGACGCCATCATGTCGTCGAAGAGGCGCTGGGCGTCGAGGGGGCGGGAGGCGAGGCCGAAGCCCTTGATGAGGGTGTTGAAGGTGCTGGTGGTGGGGAGGCATCCGACGTGGCGCATGCGGAGGAAGGTGTTGGTGGCCTCGCCGACGCGGCCGGCCTCGACGAGGGCGTTGATGAGGGCGTTGAAGAAGATGGAGTCGGGGCGGTGGCCAGCGAGCTCCACCTCGGCGAGGAGCCACGGGATGGCGTCGAACGCGCGCTGACACGTCAGCGCCGTGAGGAGGGTGGTGAACGTCACCAGGGACGGCCGGTGGCCGCCGTCGGCGAGGCGGTGGAACGCCGCCTGCGCCTGGTGCGGCTTCCGGGCGGTGATCAGGGCACGCATCTGCCTCGTCTGGCCTATCACTGCTTGACACGTGTGCCCCTTGCTGCACGCCGTGCACTCGTACTCTTGCTGCTGCTGCTGCTGCTGCTTTGGCTGCCCGTTTGATGGCTGCAGGGCGCCATTGCTGCCGCCTTCATGCTTGTCCTGAAATAAAAAATCGAAGTTTTCTTGCTTAGTTTCAGAAGACAGTCAGAAAAATGGGAGCTTTTTCTCAGCTTCTAGTACATAACATGCACGAAACTCTTGCATATCTGCGGAATGATAAGCAGACATTTACACAGAAAAGAAATTATAGAACAAGAAAAAATTGGATTCTGATGGTTACTTTGAGATGTGATCCATTTAGCCCATCTCCATTGATTCTTATCTTGCCATTGTTCTTCACGGTGGAGGTCAACGTGAGCTGCACACCGTTCTCTACCATGGTAGGGGTACTATGCTTCTAGCTGCTCAGCCTGAAGAATAATTCTAGAATTCAGATTGGGACAAATTGAAAGGCACTTGAGGAGCTCAATTTCTGCAATTTCCCCAACACCAGCACATATACTGTATATACTGTTGTAGTGCAGTCAGTGGGCAACAATGACAAGCACAAATACAAGTGTTTCTAAACAAAAAATGCTGCATATTCCTGAAATAAAAAACTACTAAGAGTAAGGCATACATGATATAATCGTGAACTACTTCTTCAGATTTCATGGAACACATGTCATATCAACAAATCCAAGGCTCAAAGCAGTTGATACGCACTGAAACTATCAGAATAATTAAAAAAAACAGACAGAAACAATAAGCTAGTTCAGGATCTGAATTCTGAAATTATAGGACTATAGTCCAATTCTACAAATGCCATCACCACAATTCACAATCGATCATACCAGCAACAGCCGCAGAGCATCAGTCGAGAGTGAAGCACATACCAACTGAGAATCAAGAGGCCAGCAGCGAGCGGAGCGGAGCGGAAGAAAGCTAGCAGCGACCAGCGTTCATGGGGTAGCTCATGGCCAGCAAGAGCTCTCCTTGCACGCACGCCGCCTGCGCGCGCGTGGCCAGCCAGTCGTCAGTCACTGTGAGCGGACGTGGAGGAAGGAGAGGCGCAGGCGGCGTGCGCTTTTTTTTTTTCCGGTGGAGTTTCGGTTTCAGGGGTGGAGTGGAGGCTTTTTTTTGCTTTATCCGCGGTGAGGAGCGATTGAAGGAAACGTGTGGCGTGGGCAGCTTTGGCGCCTTCCTTCTTCGCCGTGTCTTGTTGCCTATCCCGAATCCTTTCCGGCTTTGGATCGGTGAAGTTTTTTTGTTATGGGCCTCAAGGCCTTGCACTTGCACAGCTTTGGGCTAAGGCCTGCAGGTGCTTTAGGCCTTTCACAGTCAGCTTACGTGGATCGTTCCTCTAGCCCACCATGTAAGCAAATCCATGCCACCGAGGCTGTGAGCTGCTAAGGACTGATCGTGTCCGTTGGATCGGGACTCGGTAGATGACACGACGTTTTATCGACCTCTTTTCTATTTCATTTCACCAAAAGCACCAACTTTGCTATTTGAGGACAACTATCGAACGGATGTCTGCCTAAAAATCATGTTCGCTGCTTCCTTCGCACAAACTCGTCGTTGCGTCTCTCTGCTGCCGATCTCAACAAAGCTCACCCCTCGCGTATCCTCGCTTGCGTCTCCATCCGAAGTCTTCTCGCGTATGTCCTCGCTGGCTTTTTCAATCCCACAACCTCACAGAAAATCTCCTCACATGTGTCCTCGCTGGGTTTTTCAGGCTTTTTCAATCCCACGACTTCACCGGAAAATCTCCTCACGTATGTCCTCGCTGGCTTTTTGATGTAAAGTTATATACATCAAAAAATAACTTTATTCTTAGCCTTTAGACTGTTTCAAACATACACTTAGTTTAAGTTTATAATTAACTTGGAGGACCATATTGGCTATTCTTCCTGGGAGAATAACCAATTCGGTCCTTTAAGTTTTGCTCTGGGTCAATTTAGTCCCTGATGTTTCAAATGGTCCAAATGAGTCATTAAAATTTATCTTTTGGCTTAATATAGTCGTTGGACCCACCAAAACCACCACATCGACATGCCACATCATCCACCATGCAATGTTAATAATCAAATGACCAATCTAGCCTTACATATATACCATAATATAAAAAAGAAAAAATAATTATAATGGGCCGGCCCAATATTTCTATCATGTGTTTCATACGCGAGCCGGCCGTCTTCAAGAGTACCCAAAAAAATAGCGTGGCAAAATTCAGTATAAGATAGACCGTTGAATATTGGGCGATCTTGGGCTATCGTCTGAATTAAATATGCATGGAAAAAGTTCAGCTGCGTACGCATGAAAACCCTCTTATTCAATCAGCTAAAGTTTCAACGCAAGGTTAAATTGGTCATTTAATTATTAACCTTACATGTGTGGATGACGTGGCACACCGATGTGGCGGTTTTGGTGGGTCCAAGGACTACATTGAGCCAAATTATAATTTTTAAGGACTCATTTGGATAATTAAAACGTCAGGAACTAAATTGACTTTAGAGCAAAACTTGAAGGAACATATTGGCTATTCTCCCTATAATTATACAAAACATCAGTTGCGAATTTTCAGATGTTAAATAATTTTAAACAAAAGACATCACATCTATCATGTAACTATAATAGCTATACTAATATTATTTTTCTTCCTGAAGATACGCTCTCTATTCAACCCACATGTGAATCAAACTATATTCTTTGACCTGAACCTCTCTATTCTTATCTTCGAAATTCCCATCTGTTTGCCTTCAGCCACCTTAAAAAATGGTTCCAACCACCATTGTTCCCACCAAACCCTAACCTCAAAATTCAGAACAAAAAAAAAACAAAAGGAAACGAGTGGGAGACACGCCCTCCCTTCCCTTCCTTCCTTTCCTCTTCCTCCCCTCTTCAGTCAATTTCTCCCCTTCTTCCTTCCCCCGTGGGCATGCGGCGGCTATGGCGATGGTACCAGCAGTGCCTGGCCTCCCACCCCGTGCGGACGCAGGTGGTCAGCTCCGGCATCCTCTGGGGCCTCGGCGACATCGGCGCCCAGGCCGTCACCCACTACGCCGCCCCCGCCGCCCGCTCCCACCACCAGGCCAAGAATCCCGAGGTAGCTAATCAAACCTGCCGTTTTCTTTTCAGCCTGAACTGATCCGAGGATTATCTATGGTGGTGCTTTGGATGCGGGTCTTTCCTTGCCTGCGAGCTGTGGATTCTAGGATACCTAGTAAAGGGGGCTTTTTTAGGGCGAAGCTAACATTGATAGGCTATCAAATCCTGTTTGTTGGGGATGAGTCGGATTTTTGTTTTGTTCTGATGTTCTCTGACCGGTGAGCTTTCCTTCCTAGAAAGGGATGGGAATATTTTGGTGAAGAACGGCCATGATAGTGATGGTTCAATGACATAAATGGTGCAGCTTTGAGATGATGTTCTTCTTTCTGGAGTCGGAGGATCTACTTTGAGGGATCATGGTGTCTGTGTGGTCTTTGTGGTTTGATAACAATCTAGTCCTCTGCTGATAGGGCACATGATTTTCTGTTACTAAAAAGGGCACGGTTGGTTTTGTTTTTCTTAAGTAACAGTGTCAATTACTTAAGTCCTTTAGCTTTAGATGTGGTTTCTTTTTCAGAACTGAGGTTGGGCAGCTGGTGTGCTCGATTCAGTCATTACCCTACTAGATAGGAAGCTCAATTGCTAATTACTAAATATAAGCTTTAATGGTGTAGCTAGTTTGATTTCCAGCAGTGAAATAACTTTTTTGGTAATCGTTAATCAGTCTTTAGATGAGAACATGTATCAAAGCTGTACCATGGATCGATCCTACAATTGGGTCATGATCAGAAGTACTTTTCTGGTTACCTTTTTTGGTAAACAGTATTTATGTGGTGGCATCTAAAGAGTTGGTTATGTTGCTATGAACAGGAAATTTAGTTGAAATAAAGATATTTATTGCTGTTCATGGTGCCTTTGTTCAACTAAGAGATTGGGAAATCTAAGGAATTCAGACCTGGATTTTGTTTGAACTATGGGGATGGGTCACCTTACAAGTGATCCAGGAGCAGTTTCAACCTTCTATTATTTCTTAGTATCTCTTTGAGTAAGTTACCTCATTCTACAATTTCAAAACTGTCATTTTCAGGATAAAGATAAAGAGTTCAAAATTAATTGGAAGAGGGTGGCCATCACAAGCTCATTTGGATTTGCTTTCGTTGGACCAGTTGGACATTACTGGTTAGTTCCATCTTTTTCATATTGAGCATGAACAGATGATATCAAGGTCACTCTTGTTTATGGATTCCATTTTTCATGAACATGAACTGAAACTGGCAAGATGTTTTGGAGTTTTTGCATCATTAACATCTGAAAATATGCTAGCATACTTCATCCCCCCTCCCATTCCAAACATACAGTTGCCACATGGTATAGATAAAGGCAAAAGAAAGATAGGAAACATTGAAGACATAATCTCCATCCTGTACTGAGCTTTTCCATTTAGGTTTCATATCTAGGCAATGGTATGATTCATATGATTGGCAGTTTATGATATTGTTATCTATGGGTTCAACAAACTGCTTATGAAAAATTGAAGGTATTTAAATATCAGATGCTTTGCTGGAATATATCGTGGTCCTTTTTAGTTCTTTTAAGTTTGGATATTTACTATTATGAATATTGATTACTGGGTGTAATTAGGTGCAATGGGTGCCTATCTTGTATAAAGGGATACAATGAGATAATTTTTTAGCATAATAAAAATGTCATCAAACTATATACATGCATAATGATAGTGCTACAATGGCTTGCTTACTGAATCTTGTGTCATTATCTAGTTGTCTTGTTAAGAAAATGACTTGTGTCACACAAGGGGCATACATTATCTTTTGGAGTTATATAGATACAGGTGCATTTTGCATCTGTAAATCATTTATATGTTCATTTATCTGCTTAACAATACTTCAACACTGGCTTATTTTCACCATTTTCACATAACTTGTTACATCTTCATGCTTGCGCACTAGACATATCTAGTAAATATTCTTCTCTGGATAGCATTCAGTAATATATTAATTGATTGCAATCTTTTCAATTGGTAAAACGTTGGCATATGAGACCATTCAAACACTGCAGTTCTTTCTATAATATGCTGTACTATAGAAAAACTGCAAATGAACAATATGGCCATATGCGTCCTTTTTTTAGTGAAACGGGCTTACAATTAATTGAGGTAATAGCTTGCTGATCGACTTGTACTGTTGTCTCGTACATTGTTGTGTATTGTTTTGTTATGAATGGTGACATCACTTTTTCATCTTACTAATTTCTGGTACTCTACTCATAATGAAAACATTGGCCAAGATATTGTGAAATCTACTACCCTGTTTTGAAGCAATTCTGTGAACAATCTGTTATATAATTTGTGCTCATTTTTGTCACCTAGGTATGAATACTTGGATCGTTTCATTCTGCGGCGTTACCAGCCTAAGACCTTCAAATTTGTTGCCTCAAAAGTTGCTGCAGATGGTCTCATCTTTGGACCAGCAGATCTTCTCTTGTTTTTCTCATATGTGGGTCTTGCCTCAGGGAGGAGTGTAGAGCAGGTGAAGGATGATGTGAAGAGGGATTTCATTCCTGCTCTAGTTTTAGGGGGAACCATCTGGCCAGCTGTGCAAATCGCAAACTTCCGCTTCATTCCGGTGCGATACCAACTTCTTTACGTGAACCTGTTTTGCCTCTTAGACAGTTGTTTCTTGTCATGGATTGAGCAACAAGGAGATGCACCTTGGAAGCAATGGTTCACGTCGTTCCAGAAAATTGAAGGCCAGAAAGGCAAGGTTTGATTTGGATCAGGTATGGTCCTGGATTTGAGATACAAAACACTGGACTTCCCAGAGAACTTGTCTCCTGTCATTTGGATCAACCTTTGCAACCTTTGTATGCTTTGGATGATCCATAAAAAAAAACACTGGAAAAGAGAACACTCACTCGCTGCCATGGTTGCAATTGTTTAAAGTGCAATTGCTGTGCCAAGCAGAACCGAACAACAATATCTGTGTAGAGATTTGTTTCATGTTTTAAGGCCAAGGAAAATATTGCTCAAGTTCTTCTACCTGTGTCTGTATCTCTGTATCACTATGCTTCACATTTGTGCAAGCGGTCCTGTAACTTCATGTGGTTGAATTATGTGCTTCAAAAGCACATCTTTTTAAATGTTTCACACTTCAAACTCCGTTCATGTACTTAGCTGTAGGATGCGCTTTGAGATTCGTTCGGCCACAGTTGACAAGCGCCACGCGTCACGTCTCATCGTCGGCTGCAGCCCCAGTTCCCAACTAGTTCTTAAGAAAAGCCCATTCAACTAGTCAAATTTTATAAAAAAATCCATTCAGCTCAGCCATTTTTAGGCCAGCTCAGCCAGCCGAACATGGCCGATGTTTGGAAATGGATAATCACGCGCTGCACAATCTGGGGCAAGAACTGAAGAAAGCATGTCAGGCATACGGAGGTGAGCATGTTCTAAAGGATGGCCGGCAAGGAAGCTCACCAGGATGGGAAGAACGCCGTCGAGCACTCACCGGAGACAGAGAAGACGCTCACCTTCCTGGAGATACCGAGGAATCAAACTACTTACCCCGGTGGTCTTTTCGCTGCTTCCAAATAAAAAGCAAGAACTGTGCATAATGGTCTATCCTCCACCTGGATACGAGACATACACATTTTAATGCTCACGATGGCTGGCCACCTAAGACAATATGTTCTTCTGTGGAACTTGATCAGATGTATGAGCCTTTTAATCTTAATCCCGGACACCATTACTTACAATCTTTCTGTTAATGGCCAATATTCCCCAAGGTTGGCTTATCGTCAGCAATTCTTGGGGGCGGTGAAAATACTTAAACCAGACCATCTGAATGTGCTAGTCACTCCCAAAATGCAAAATTTTCTTCCGGCTAATCATCCAGGACAAGATTTGGACTGCAAATAGGCTTAAAAAAAGAGTGTGCAAAACCAGAAAAATATGTACGCCTATGCTGAACGGAAGATGAGACGGTGCTACACCTCCTGACCAAATGTAGGCTCTCGAGGAAAATCTAAGAAAGAGTTTAAAGGTGGACAATTGCGGACCTCCATATCGGTGATTCATTGCCACCCAATCGAGGCCTTTGCATCTTGGCTTCACCAACCTTGCCACAACTACCTCTAAAGTCAATTACCATCCTTGTTGCCTTGGAGTTACGATTAGAATATAAAGCTAGAATCTTTAGAAGAATAGCCTCGACACCAGATGTCATCCTAGCCAAGATCAAAGAGGAGGCTAGATCATGGGTCAAAGCAGGAGTGGTTAAGCTCACTGAATTAAATCCTCAGGGAGATATCACGTAATTCTAGTTTTTTTCGGGCTATTGCCGCTTGGCATAGCCCTGTATTAATTTGTACTTATTCCTTAACTTTTGACTTCTTTAAATAAAAAGGCAATGTGGGTGAGAGAAGAGACCAACGTTGTGATCTTTTCAGCTTACAGGCCTAGCTATTTTCTCTTTTTTTTTCGTAAGCAAGCTTTTCCAAACGGCTACACATTGCATTTTGGGTAAAGATTTTCTATACAAGTTTATTTTTAAAAAATCAAATAAACCCATTTTCAAGCTATAATTGTTAATACTTAATTACTCGTGGGCTAATGGTATTTCTCATTTCGCATGCCACAAATAATCCAAAATAAAAAAGCAGAATTGAATGAAGCATAAGTAAATAAGGCATTTTACAGAAGTTGATGATTTTCTGGCCTTAAAAGACTAGATCACACTACTTTCATTACCATGACTTATACAATTTTCCTTTCATTTGTTTAAATGCGCATAAATCTTAATATATATGAGATGCATTGAAGAGCTAAAAACAATCAAAACAAAATATACACATGAAAGAATGATCCTATTATTTTCCACATTTTTGCTCATAAAGAATATGTGGGCCCTCCGGTTGTTTCTCTCTACAACTTTTGTAAAACCTTTAGGGTACTACGCTTCTAACATGTTATAATAGGTGGTCGGTTTATTAGTCTTTTTGTTTTGATCAAGTCGTATAATTTTGTAATTCACATTTATTAGTCCTATAAACCTTCTAATAATTTGTTGTAGCATTTTTTTCTGAAGTAAAGGATAGAATCAATTCCATTATTAAATAAAAATTCCATACACCTCCATCCATGCTACTACAGACAATTAAAAGGTAGGGAACATGGGAACCGGATCACCTGACTTTAGACCCGAAATGGCAGAGGTACACAGTAAAATAAGTGTTATGCTACAGTGATCAACAGTCATTACAGAGTAAAACAGTAAAAAAGTAAAATTATTGTTAACTGTATATGTTCATCGATACTGTGCTGAATCCATCCAGACCGTTCATCTCAAATTGCATGGCTGAAAATGAAGGAAAGTCGACCTCTGACTTTCCTTCCAAAGAAGTTAGAGAATCTCATTTCAAGGAGGAAACGGCTCCTCTGCTGTGCCTTTTGGCTATTTTCAGCCGTCTGATTTACAGCGAGCAGACAAGATTAATCAGCTACTGTGTAGATAAACAACGATTTTGCACAATATATTTACTATTTTTTACTGTATCTATAATGATTAAATATAAAACACTATTTTCTACTGTAGTTTTAGGCTCATTTTTCTGTTTCCCTCTTGCCTTTACATGTGAAAGGCAGGGGAGCCGTGTCCGCCTTTGACATGCTTGGTACTGGTAGACTAAAGTACCGGTATCACTACCATGTGTTCCCTTAATGAAGGGGTATGATTTCGTACTGCCTACCTTAAAGACTTTAAAAATCTCCTAATAAACAATGGTACATATTTTCTCATCGAGAAAACAAATTAATGGCACACTTATATATTGATTTGCAACACGCCGCAACCCAACAAACAAGCATTCATAATCATAGTTTGGCTCGATCGATAAATAACATCACTTAAGGTTGTCGAGGTACTCCTCAACAGTGACATACTTCATATCCGGATACAGCACTGTCGCCTCCACTCCATCATCATCAGATGCATCATTGCTGACGGTGATCTGCTCAAATTCTAGCGTCTCGGCCAGGAACGTCCAGTGCACCATGGCCAACTGAAAGTTGAGCGGAAATGGGGATGCTACATCCATATGCACCATCCCATATTAAAGATAGGACAGTTGACCGTAGAATAAAAAACAATTAATCAAATATATCTTAATTACCTTGGATTTTTCCTGTGAGCTCTTCCTCGGCCACATAGCATTTCTCGAGGTCGTTACCAATCTTCTTCTCCCACAGAGAGACGAGCTGGTCCAGCGAGCACAAATTCACGGCTGGCCTCACGTACAATATCTTGTGAAGTGTTCGTGGGTCGTCAATGGCTTTGATAGCCAACGTGCACATGTCCTTCTCGTTAACGAACATGGCTGTCATGTATAAGGTCCATCAAGCACGTAGTTTATGGAGATATCAATCGATCAATTGTTCTAGCTATATGCCATAATCACTTCTATACATATGTGCATCCATGGAGGATGATATCTTTTTTAGAAGAAAAAACAAGCACCGAAGCTCTGCCGGCAGATTTAGGATTAAGAAATTAACATAATGATGAAAATCAAACCAACCTTGATGTTTGCCATCACCGTATACGGTTACCCTGGTGACCGGGGGCCCATACATCTGCTTCAGGATCTCCAGCTTTGGGCAGCAAGAAGCCATGAAGCCAATTGTTGCATATGATGGTGTGAGGAATCCCTGAAGCTCTCAGAGCTTTGCGGACTCGAAGCTTGGCTCCCAAAATGCTTCTCGCTGGCTCCAGCATTTACTCCGCTAGCTCCACATCACAGCCATATTCAGATGGCATGAACCGCTGCATGCATTCGAACTTTTCCCCTTTTTTACGGTTCTTCAGAATCAAGATTATATCTTTTTACAGAAATTAACAAAGCTTAATTTGTTTTCCTCAACTTCAGGAATCAAAATTATGCAATCGTATGCAGGGGTTTAACTTCAGGCGCATGCATATCTGTTCACATATACTAAAATAGTACTAATTATAAGTTGTTTAAGGCAATGATCCCTAATAATATTGTATTATTGCTCCTACTAGTGAACTACTATATAATGGAGAAGTCGACAAGTTAAAAAATCACCCTTATTGTCCATGTAGAAAACTGTTATATTCTTACGAAGGGATCATTTTCCTCATTTGAAAGTCTTCATCCTTCTCCCACTCCGACCAGAAAACTTGACTCACGTTTTCATGTTCCAATTGAAAATTTTCATTTTAAATTATCAAGGTAAATAAGACATAACCTTAACCACAACTTCTTACATATAAACTAGTACAATCACAATAAACAATAATCCCAATAACCCAAACCTACCAGCGCACTACTGAACCGGCATCCTTAAGGGTCTCTGCAGTAGTAAAATTAAAGTTGACATATATATGTAGAACTACTACGTGACAGTGCAATATATACTCCCTCCACACTTTTTTATACACGTTTGACTGCTCTTCTTATTCAAAAAATTTACGTAATTATTAATTATTTTTATCTCATTTGATTCATCATTAAATATACTTTTAAGCACATATATAACTTTATATATTTCATAAATTTTTTTAATAAGACGAGTGGTCAAAATTATGTCAAAAAGTCAACGGTGTCAAATATTTAGGGAAGGAGGAAATATGTACATTGACATTGCCGGAATCCTGGATTGCCTCCATTATCATAAGCTGGCTCTCCACCACCTCCGGCGAAGTGTGACCGACGGCGGAGATCACCACGTCGGCGTCCTTGATCGCCGACACCAAACTCTCGCGGTCGTTGATGTCCCCCTGCAGCGATCGATCGATGCACGCATGCAGATTTTCACATAGTTGGTCGATTAATCATGAACCAAGATAATTAATAAATCTGATCGGCTAATTAAGAGTATAAATATATATGTACGTGACAGTAATAACATATAATGCGTTTTCATTAATTAGGCCTATACGTACGTAGACAAGGCTAGCTCCATTGTTACAGAGAGTGTCGACGAGTTTGGCCTTGACCGGGTCGTCGCAGGCCGGCGGCCGGACGAGCACGGCCGTCGGGTGGCCGGCGTTGATGCTCGCCGCCACGAGTTGCTGCCCGACCATCCCCGTCCCTCCAATCACCAGAATCCTACTCGCCATCCACGCTAGATCCCTTGATTAGCTATAGCTAGAGCTAGCGTTCTAGCTGACGATGTTCGTGTGTCTGGATTGGAGCAGAGGTTTTGTGTCTATATATACTCCTAAGAAATGTTTTTTTCATGGTGTACCTATGGTCAAATATTTATATACTGGTCTCGCGTAGGAACCGACATCTATAAATGCTATGGATCTGTTTTCTTAATTTGTATCTTTGGTGTTATTTTTTAACCAACATCAATGACTCGGAATCATTGGTGACGCCAAATTAGTGCCGGATTAGTTTTCGACAGATATAATAACTTTATAGCTGCCATTTTAAGGGTTTCTGTAGTGGTGATCGGGCAGACCCGTAAGTTCATTCAACTCTCACCATCCACCCTAACTGTCATGTGTTTTCCATGTTGTCATAGTCATTATCATGTTTCTTAGGGCCTGTGTGGTAACTTTGGGGAAGGGGATTAGAAGTTTAGATAAGGAATTTGATCATGAGATTAGTAAGGGAATTTGATTTTTAGTCCTAATCTCCTGTTTGGTAAGGTGGTGGGAATTAGTAAGGAGTTTAATTAGAACGCGGATCTTAAATAAGAATTTGTTCAGATTTGTTCAACATAATAGAGAGGGAATTCCCACCCCACCCCAGTCACAGGTATTAAAATGGTGGGAGTTGCCCCTCTTAATTCCTATTTCTCTTCCCACCTAAAGTCTCATTCCCTCTAACCAAACAAAACAATTATTATCCACATCCCTCTAAACTCCCATTCCCTACTAAAAATTTCCTCCAACCAAACACACTCTTAATGCCATCTCCATAGGGCGGTGGAGCCTAGAGCAGACGCAAGAGGCGGCTGGATAAAGGGGATTAGTTTTTGATAAATTGAGGACCGGTAGTCTTCTCCAGTGGTCCATCCAGCATTCCAGCCTAGGAAATGACTCCTCCCTCGCTAATCTAGAAACGCCAATGAGGTAGAAACAAAAAGATTTAGTTTTCTGGAGATGAAAAAAATAAGAATAGTGTTTGTATCAGGACTGTACAGAGAGCAGGCTTCAAGCAACAATCAACTTAATTACTGTAGTAGTATTAAGGTATGCTTGGAAGGCCAGAACTCTTAAGATGAGTTCATAAAAAAGCTCTTAACTTTATCCTGGTAAATTTCATATAAACATATATAACCATGATTGTTCGGTCGAAGCTATCACTTTCCTGCTACTTGCGGCACATTCAGAAAAATACAACAATTAATAGCATATGATTTTATCACAAAGATGCCACTTTATCTATAGTAAATTCGGGTCTACACACCGTACACACATGGATACTACACATTAGGCCAACATGTCATACACACGTATAAATATAAGTTGGGGGTGTCTTATAATAAAAATCTGTTATAACATACGGACAATAATTTTATAATATATTTATAAGCATATATCGAGAGGTGTATACGTTCTGCTGCATACCCCTTCTCTTATAAAAATAAAAAATAAAAAGCCACACCTTTAGGTCACTATCTCCGTACTTCAGTCATCAGAAAAAGAAAAGAAAATCATTAGTGCCACAAACTAGCTAGAATACACATCATAGACATCTATGCATACCACATATATGTATGTGCATGCTTTTCATCGAGTTCCTTTACCTTACTTCATACTCACTCCACCATGGCTGCCAACAAACAACTTGTGCAGAAATACAACATTGATCGTCATAGACCTTTTCACGTCCAACTGGGACGATGGTGCATCTGTCCATATGTGGTGGTTGCAAATTCTGGAGACCCCGAACAACCCAAAGAAACCACTCAACACTCATTATTTAGGTGTCGTGGGAGCTGTGATGTGAGCAAAAGGCATAAAGCTTCTATGCCCACAACCATAATAGGGAAGATGAAATAAGAGGCCTTGGCTAGCTTAGGTAAAGAAGGGAGCAACGAAGCTTAGAGAGTTAGCCCGAAATATCGACTAATTGTAAAATTTTGACACACGTTTACATTATGGGAGCTGCTTGTGCATTTAACAATGTTTTTCTCCCCATCTACTAACATATGGGAGGCAAAGCTTTCGCTCTTTGTAAAAAGAAAAAAATGGTGTTGGCAAAAGGCAAAATTTGCTATAAGACATTTAAAGTATGTGGTTTGTGCTACTAGACATTAAAAACTTGTTCTTGTTAGAAGACACGAAGATTATGATGATTTGCTAGACACTAATAACATTAAAATAGTATTATTCTTCTAGTTAAAAGGACTCATCCAGTGTACGAAATGTCTAATTTATCGCTCTATTTTCACTCTATTTTTACATGTTCCTTTTCACATACCGATATCATGGACACTTTCACCACCGATGCTTGCTGGCATTATCTGAGTTGTTAACCATGCTCTGTTCTGACAACTATTGTGGTGAAGTAGAGTATGAGGGGACAACTAATGTGAAGGTGGCAGTACAAGAAAGAAATCAATCAGTAGACTAATGGCAACAAGGTTATTTTGTAGGGTTTCTTCCTCCCAATAGGTTGGATATAATATTTTAATGGTTGTTTAGTGGTAAATTATAATAAACTTTTGATGTTTTAGCAAAGACAAGTTTTTTGAGTGTCTTGTGCAAAGACCATAAACTTTGAGTGTCCTGTAGAAAATTTTGGCTTGGCAAAAATAAATAGTGGACAGTGACTATTGATAAAAGCACGAATCTTGCCACTCATTTGCATGGTGATCACTATAAAAAATTGATTTTTTTCATACACATCCCCTAAGATCGCAGGTGGGCTAAAACACAAACCAAAAGCGGAATAAACGTAGCTTAAGTGGTTAGGTATCCAGTGGAAAAACTTGATATGCCAGCCTGGTTATTGGAGATACTCATAGGGGTAACGTGTACGTGTAGGTATTTATAGGATAAGTGTCCGTGCGTTTATAGGTGCCCTGTCTTTATTTTTGTTTAACTTTAAACTTAGATAGATAGATTATTCCACTAGGTATCTAGCTAGTAGCGAGTTGAGCTACGCTCACTTCGCAAATAAGGCCTTCATGCAAAGAAACAATATAACATTATATAGATACACATTTCTGTACATAACATAATGATATTCGTTATTGCTACTCTTATAAACTATAATATGCTACTACATATAGATTAATTACTTCTATAAAGAGGCCTTTTTATTTGGAGGCCTTGTGCGAATCTTAACTAAGTTTTACTACTAACCTAACATGTGTCTGTGAGATGAAACAAAATAACAATAATGTATACTTCATGATATACTCTCTTATATATTTTTTTTTTATTTTTGACGTTGGTTAGTCTAAAATTAAACTAACCAACATCATAAAAATGCAACTGAAGGGAGTAATTGATCATAACAACATAAAATAGAAAAAAACAATATATATTGCATACTTCACACTTGAAAATACCATTCTTTTAATAATTCTTCAACTAAAATCTTCAATAATATCTTCAAGAGCCGGTTTATAGAAAATATGGTTTGAGATAAAGTTATGCACATATATAGCATATAGATAGAAAATGTGTGCATCCTAGATAAATCTATGCACCAAAAATAGGAAACACTACACGAGAAAGAAAAGGAGATGCTTGTTATTGTGCCGCGGTGCTGTTGTGGCTTGCTAGTTGATGCCGTGCTGTTCTTTTCTCCTTGCTGTTGCAGGTAAGTAGGTAACGGGTCCTGCACGGGGTAGCCGGCAAGCAACAGCGACGCACAACACCAGCCACAGGGAAGGGACCGAAGCGCCGAGCACAGACTCGTGCAGAGAGAGAGAGAGAGCAGTGACCGGGGAAGGCGGACGCGCGATCCATCGAGGCGAGAGAGAAAACCAAGGGCTGGTTTGGTTTAGGGCCAAAGCTGGCCTTACCAATTTTTGATCATTTCAAAATTTGGCATGTTTTGACATGACCAATATTTGGTAAGGTCAAGTGATGTTTAGATTGAAGCCAAAATAGTCTATTTTACTATTGAAGTGGCCTAATTTTTGAAGACATGCTAATATTTGGCCTCAATCCAAACATAAGTAAATACTATTCAAATTATCAAATATTGGTAGACCAAAGTTTGACTTAAAACCAATCTGGCCCTAATCGACGGAGAGAGGAGACGAACTTTTCACGCATTGTTCCACTTCCACTGCCCGATGGCAATGTACAGGTATTCTCTCCGTCTTAAAATATATTAAAATATAGAGACTTATATTGTTTTTTAAGAGATTAAGGTTGAAGAAATAGAATATTGTGATTGATCAAGAGAAAAAGATAGGTGAAAAGCTTAAATAGAGTGATTGTGATTAGTGGAGATGGGGTAGATAGGTGTAGAAGTAGTTATATTTCGAGACAAATTCAAATTGTTTAAATAGTTATAAACTATCAGAAGAGCGAGGTCTATGTTTTCGGGGTCTCTAAAGAAGAAGAACTGGAGATTGCTGATATGCTGAACTGTAGGGTTGGAACTATGCCTTTCACATATTTGGGATTGAACATAGGTGTGGAGAAAGTAGGGATGAGAGAAATCGTATCCATCTTACAGAAGGTTGAAAAAAGATTGCAAGGATGGAAAAGTGGCCATCTAACATATGGAGGGAGAGAGATCAAGATAAATTCATGTTTATCCAGTATCCCAATGTACACAATGGGCTTTTACTTTTTACCTGAAGAGTTCCATAAGAAATTAGATTCCATAAGGGGTAATTTCTATTGGCATGGTTTGGGCAAGAGAAAATACCACGTGGTGAGATGGGATGCTCTAAGTAGACCCAAAGATTTCGGTGGCTTAGGCTTCCTGGATTCTAGGTTGATGAACATTAGCTTACTTAGTAAATGGATTTTCAACCTTGAGAATGGCAATCCTGGGATGTGCTATGAGGTTTTGAGGAAAAAATATTTGAACCATCAAAGTTTTTTTCCAAAGTTCTGCTCAGGGTGGATCCCAATTTTGGAAGGGTTTGCATGCCTGCAAAGAACATTTAAATAGACTGGTGATTAGAGATGTTAAAAAGGGTGACAAAACTCTTTTATGGGAAGACACTTGGATTGGAAATGCCGCCCTAAAGACCCTTTTCCTAGAGCTTTATGAAATCAGCTGGCAACAACACGAAACAGTATCTGAGGTGAAAGCTAGTGGTGAGTGGGATCTCAGCTTCAGAAGGAATTTGAACACATAGAAGTCTAGGTTGCTGGATGATCTGTTGATGTCAATCAAAGATGTCTGTTGGACTCAGAGGGCTCTGATAGATTGATATGGCCTTTTGACAAAAAAGGAGTGTTAACCAGTAAATCAATGTACAGACAACTCTCCTTTGGCGGGGTAATAGATAGTGAGATGATGCTTTTCTGGGGCTGCAAAATTCCCCTAAGAATCAAACATTTCCTTTACATGGTTAATAGAGGCAGACTCCCATGCAAAACAGAGCTGATAAAAAAAAGTGGAAGGGGGGAGATGAGTTTTGCAAATTATGCAAAAAGAAGGAAACAACAAAACACATAATCTTCTTGTGCCCTCTAGCAAGGTTCACGTGGTGTGTCATTAAAGAGACTTTCAACATTGATCAACATATTTCCTCTCTTCTAGATTTCCTGAGAGTTAGGAAGGGTAAAAACTCGGCACAGGCCTGGATGGTTTTGTGTGCTGGTGTGTGTTGGGCGATCTGGACGGTTAGGAATAATTAGGTTTTTGAAGATGTGCTTGTTAAATCTCCTATGCAGGTGTTCTACAAGGCCTTGGCGTTCGTGCAGAAGTGGAGCATACTGTCCAGGGAAGGAGATCAAGCAACACTGCGGCAGTGGAGTGAGGAGCTGATGGGAGCTCTCAGGCGTCTGAAAGAGATTCATCTACCTACCTCGCTGGACTTATGAAGTCTATTTTGTTGTTGATGTTTTGTGCCCAGCTGAGGCTTAGTCTTTGGGATGTTGTTATCAATCCTCATGTAAAACTGGAGTCCCCAGTCGCTTTTCTTTTGTTTTACTTTGTAAAAACTCTGTTCTGTTTTTCCTGGGCTTTCTTATAAAGCCGGATCAAGCAATTGATCTTCTATAAGAAAAACAACAGTTTTTAACGCTGACATAGCGCACAACACGACGTGTAAATACATGTACCATGGTACGTACATGGAGCTGACAAACATGACAGTGATGGCACGACGAGGAATGTGCCACGTACTCCCTCCATCCCTAAATATTTGACGTCTTTGACTTTTTGACACACGTTTGACCGTTTATTTTATTTAAAAAATTTGAAATATGTAAAGTTATATATGTGCATAAAAGTATATTCAACGATGAATCAAATGGTAGAAAAAATCTAATAATTATGTAATTTTTTGAATAAGATGAGCAATCAAACGTATATAAAAAAGTAATGGTTTCAAATATTTAAGGAAGAAGGGAGTATATACGTAGGAGAGGAGTACATTGATCGATCGATCAGAGGATACCTTGGAGGAAATCGTCGACGGTGAGGAATTCCATGTCCGGGTAGAGCTCCGTGGCCTCCGCTCCGACGTGCGGGTTGATGGCCTGCTCGCACACGCATGCCACCAGCGTCGAGTGCACCATGCATGTACAATTGATATGCATTATTATATGCCATTGACATATGCTATCATCTAAATAGCAAAATATAGCTATTTTCATATGTATGGATGAAATAAACAACGAATCTAGATTCAAATTTAATGATTTATGGTGTGTTATATCCATGAAAAAATCATTTTGGAACGGAGATATACAGAATGAAACTACTCATATTAAGCTAGCTACTAGTTAATTATGTACCTCGGATTTTGTTGGCAGGCTGCTGGACAGACACGTATCATTTGTCGAGGGTTTTGCCAGACTTTTTCTCCGAGAGACGGACGAGTTGGCCCAACGACAGCTTGTTTGCCGGCGGCCGCACGTACATGATCTTTTTTTAAAAGGAATGCGCAGAAGTTATGCACATCTTTGTATTAAGAATCAGAGAAAGAGTTTTTGCCAGACAGCCATAACGGGCTTATAGGAACGCGATATCTCGCAACAATTGAAAAAACGACCAAGTGAGAAGAAATCCTAGCAGAGAAAGTTTAGTCTTCCGGCAGAGTTCCACTCCACGTACAGGATCTTGTTCACTGCCCTCTCGTCGTCCACGGCCTTTATCGCCACCGCACTCATGTCCTTCTCGTCCACGAAGATGGCTGAAAATAGGATCGACATGTTACACAAATATACATTCATTTTATTATTATACCGAAGTAATGAGATAATCAGCTTAAATTTGCAGATAATTTATAGCTAGTGACGGTTTTTAATACGAACTTTAAAAATTTTGTGAGACTTTCGGTAATAATCTGACATGTAACTACAGTACAGTATATACAAATTACAGTCTAATTATAGGATAGTGAAGTGTAATTATAGGTGTGTTTACATTTTTTAAATATATATTACTCAAAAATCCGCCACAAGAGTTTTAGATAATCACTTTATTAAGGATTTTATTTACCTCGTTGGGTGCCGTAATGAGATGAGATAATTACTCTATTTTTATTTTAGTTTTGCTAATACATATAGTAATATAATTAATATGCGTCTTATATTTTGGATCATAGAAAAAGATGATTGTATCTTATATTTTAGAACAGAGGGAGTATCTTCTTCTCTGTTGTCAACCGGCCAGTGCCCTTACTCTCTAGATATCTCCCATGTAGACATACATCAAATGCACAGAACAATTTGAGCAACCGTACAATGTCTGGCGATAACTTTCTTTTTCTTACCCTCTACAGAATTTCTTCAATATTTATGTAATTCTTCAATTTAGCATCGTCCCAATCCCAAATTAAGACTATGAAAATAAGAACATTATGTCCTCTTCTGGCTAGCTCACAGTTTTTATTCTTCACCCTTTTTAAGATGAAATGTTCTCATCTAGGATATTGTTGACTGCAAACTAGCGGTCATGCCCTTTGATCATAACAGGGAGAAGGGGAAATAGAACATATAAAATCGCAAGAAAATAATCAAACTAGGAAGGAAAAACAAAAGAAATATTTAAGAAAATATAAACCAGAAGGTAAAAAAAAGAATATCAATGTAAAACATAAGTCATGAGAAAAAGAATAACGATGTCCATCTGACATACTCGCAAGCGTCAGGGAGTAATGGTTGCACCACTCTAGTAGCGTCAGGGAGTAAATTTTCAAAATTGGTAAAAATCACCCGTTAGCCTATGGATCCTAAAACATGTGGTAGGCAAAGACCTTAGCCGATTTTAATTTAGATTTCTTTTCAAGAGCGAAGTTATACTTATAGGGACGGTTTTCCCGTCAGTCAAAGGTTTTTTAGCCCAATGATAGGCAATCGGCAAGCTTTCGATCTCTAACGCACCCTATTCCGGAGCTATGGACAACATGACAAAAACTCAAAGCATTACATTGATGATTCAGTATAAGTGTGCTTCTAGGAACAAATCTGGCCAATAACATCACAGATTTATACAGAAAACACACACGACTCGAGCACCAATTTGTGATCTTTTCAAGTCATACACACAATTCTAGGCCCCATTCTAAAGGTGCTCGCAAACCATCGGGGTCATCTAACTTAGACATACAAACATATATCTGTGGAAAGGTGGTCCGCATGACAAATTAAACCAAGACTAACTTTATAAAGTATAAAACCATGCGATCAGACGATCAGTATGCTTTATCATCCACGTATCTCCATTCTCCCATAACATTAGGCTGCTTCTTGTTGATTGCCAACGTAGGATTTCATGAAGTGGTGTGGATGAAAACGTTTTCATGCCTGAAATATGGTAGCAATTCATTAATACATAGGAGTACATGGCAAGCCTGTACAATTCTCTGTACTAAACCATAGCCTGCTTGAAATGGATAAAATGAAGTGGAGCTGCATAAACGCATAGAGAAATTTCACAGTCCATAAAAGATACCAAAATTTTTAGTGTAAATTTGGTACCTCCTAGTTCAAGAGGTACCAAACTTTACGCTAATAGAAAATAAGGTACATCTTAGTGCCTACTCAAGGACTTGTAGGTTTTTATTGGTCGCTTTTAAAAGTGGAAACTGCATGGAATTAGCATGTAGCCTGTTGAAATTACAGTTCTGCACTTCTTTGATCACTCTGATATTTTGAGTTTTTTTAATGGAAAGAACAAACACTCCTAAATGTTCAAGTTCAATGTCATAATAAAAATATACTTGAAAAATAGCATTATCCCATTACTTTCTAGAAGTGGATGGATAATATGGAGGGCTTTGTTGACCAAAATAAATAAACAATTACTTTCAGAGAAGATGCCAGTTTTGACAAAAGATAGCAGGAATGTGGGTGAAACATTACGATCTGAGAAGTCCAGTGACTGGAGCATTGCAAGTGGGCTGCACAGTTTAAACTTTATTAAGTTCAACCATAATGGTCTTAGAAAAGATATGATTGATCTAGGAAAATACACTTAGGTCTACGAAAACATGGTCAACTTTATCTTAGACTATATTGGTCAAAGAAACCTTTTGGCAATAAATCTTTTAGAAAAGGACTTGTAGGAAACTTCAATGAGCAATTATACACATATTTACATTTTTACAAACAATAGTAAAATCTTCAATAGTTTATTAGATTATTGGAATTTGATTATATGCTCCATGCTTCAAAGAATTTTCTCAAAAAAATTTCTTCTACTGTAGTATTATTTAGACCACTTGTTTTAAGGTATTTGCTAATTTTACTTCTTAAAATATTCAATTTATCCATATAAATAAACAGACAATCTGCAACGATAACCCACCAAGTAATCTAATCAAACATGCTCCTCTGTGGCCCTTTCACGCTTCACTGTTTGCCGATTACATATTAACCCCCAACAGTTAAACACGCAGACTATTGTCTTGTTCACACTATGAGCCACCCTGTTGACCTGTTCTTCCACGGCTTACTATGCACAAGACCCTTTTTCTCTCCCTGTGCAACAATTAGCACCGGTACCTTACTCAGTTCATATGTGACAAAATCTCTCTTCCCCTGGCTTCCCATGTAATGACCACTAACTTAGATGGCTTAGAAAATTCATGGTCTTAATCCCTTCTCTCGTGTTAACTAACTTTCCCCTTGTCCCCCAAGCCACTCTAGAACCACCGATTTTAACCAGTTCTAACACTGCTCCTGGTCTCGATTGACGACATATGCCCAATCAGTTACCCATTGTTCTGTATCCTGAAAGTTACGGCCAATCTCATTTGGGATCCAATCTCCCATAGTTCCAATTCCAAATCCCCAACCCCAAATTATCAGATCAAAGTCAACTTCAAGCAGAAGTTCAAGCTAGATCTAGTTCAGTCAAGTCAAGAGTCTTCATTCCAAACAGATCTAATAAAGTACTCAAGCCAACCAACACAAGCAAAACAGAGATGATGCAGCTAGGGTTCAAGAGCATACCAAAAGTTGCCGTCATCATCATCATCAAGGGGCCTCGCGGTGGACGAAGAAGGCATAGAATCCAGCGACGATGGTGCCAAGCCCCATCCCCCACACGGCGACGGCGCCCCAGAGCGGCATGATGGCGGCGACCTTGAAGGAGAACATGAGCGTGAGGAGCGTGGAGAGCCCCCACACCGCCGCCTTGAGCAATCGGCGGTTGGGCCCCTCCCGCGGCCCCGCCGGCGCGCGCTCCAGCAGGTGGAGGCAACGGAAGAGGGCGATTAGGGCGAGGTAGGCCACGACGATGAACGCCACCGAGGAAGGGTCGCTGCTGGATCGGTAGATCGCCATGCCGCAGTTGAAGCTCAGGAAGGCGAAGCCGATCGACGGCAGCCATCCCGGCCGGCCGCCGCGATCCATCGCCGGCGGCGGTTGATCGGATCTCACGGGTGGAATTAAATCTGGCTATGAATTTTTGGGGCACGGATGCCACGCCCACGCTTTGTTGCTGCCGGTAGCAAAATGTAGCAGCTTCACCTGGATACTTAAATTTTTTGAATCGATGGAGAAATTTCAGTGTTTAAATTAATACGGTACAACGGCTAGTTTATTTAGCACTATGCTGAATTTCGAAAGTTCAAATTATTTGTCTGTTAGCAGAGAAAAAAAAAGGTCAAAGGTGAGTCAAAATTTTACCACCGTTACGAAAAGGGACTATACAAACACATACTAATACATCTAAAAAGAGGCCCACATGTCACAATTCTCACATGGGCCATATTGACTGGCTGATTGGCTTTCCTCACGGCAGATGTATTTTTCTGCTAAATATTTTCTACATGCCCATCTAACAGTGACCCTGGAAAATGTTCTGTGTACGATACTCGGCGGACCCATAGCATTTCCTGGATATTTTAGTGGGAAATCTGTCTCGTTGTAGGGCCCACAAGGCCACAAAGGCCGATGAGTATATTTGAGACGTGTTTGCGTTGGTCTAGTCCAGTCACAGAAGTTCGGTTCCGCTAGTCCGCTTATACAGGCCAATCAAGTGACAAGGCCCATGGATAGATGGGAAATATTGGCCCAGTAAGTTTGAGGCCCATACTTGGTACCACACGTGCTAAATTATCTGCTCAACTTTGCCGTTAGCCCGTAACATATTTACACCTGGATGGCTCACACTGCATTTCATTCACCCATTCCAAAATCTGACGTGGACATTTTAGTTCGGTCGTTATAAACTTCTGGACCAGGCAAGGTTGGGTCTGCGTCTCTATCTCGAGTAATTGCAAAGCTGAGCTTTTCAAGGTTGCATTGTAATTAATTAAGATAATTATATTAAACCCACATGAATCATGCGATTGATGCATCGAAGGCTTTATTTGGGGCCAAAACGTGTGTGGGCACGCTCTTGTGTAACACCCGGCAGTACATATAGACGTGCTATATATATTATGGATAGATACCGTCAAACGATTATCCAGAAGAACTTCCGTTAGAATGAGCACGTTCGGTCTGCCTTAGGCCTCGAACACAGTGAATTGGATTATTTTGGACACGCAAAACGAGAAAATACATTAGCATTAACTATTGAAAATTAGAAAAGTGGATTCATAAGAATTTTTTAAGAAACTTTTATATAAACTTTATTTGCAAAAAATACATGGATAATCATTTTGGGAAACGTGCTAACAGAAAACGAGGCAAAAAAATCATTTGCTACCATGAATCAAACGACGCCTTAGACTCGACGGGCAAGTTAGGATGGTCTTTAACCTTGTAAAGATGAGAGAAGACAATCAATTACAGTTTTGAGAAGAGAAGACTTAATTAGTATAGATAGGAAGGTAGAAAAACTTAGAACTAAAAAGTTGTAAAAAGTTGTAGGATATGGTCTGACCATTGATTGGTGCTGATTCAACAAGCCTTGGCTTCCAATATGAGAAAATTGCCTATTTGACACTAAAAAAA
>CM002476.1:6133389-6151677 GCA_000325765.3 Leersia perrieri
GGGGTGACTGACTCACTGTGCTTTTTGTTGGCCACTCGGCCTCTCGGTGTGTCGGCGCGATTTGTTTTCTTCGACCGGGCGCCGGATTTGGTTGGCTGCGAGCGATCAGGTTGCGCCGATCTGTCTGGATTGGGAGATGATCGGTACTCTAGATCGTTTAGGATTTATTTTGTTGCGTATTGAACAAAATCGCGGAAAGATAAGCGAAGTGGGTGGAACTGGAATGAAAGGATTTTTCATTTTCCTTTTTATCGAACCTGCTGCAATGACATCGATTCCACGGGGAATGTTGCGTGCCCTATATGTCAATGTCTTTACCCAATTCGTAGAATTTTGTCCAGCTTCAGTAGTGTTGTTAACAGGTGGTCTGTTATGATCGAAACATTTTTTTTCATTGACAGATGCTAGTTTTTTCTTCTCTCTCCATTGTAAAATTTTAGGTCATGGGCCATGGGGCTCTGCATCTAGATGGTGATCTCCCGCTGGCTAGTGTTGCTTTTGTATTCCAAAGCACTCCCTCCGTTCAACATTCTTCTTCATCTTTCATCTAGATCCACCAACATTAATATGAATCTAGACACATATATGAATCACATACTTCGATTCATGCATGAATCATTTAAAAGCTAAAACATCTTATGATGTGAAACAAAGGGAGTGATTGGTTTAGTATAGACGGTGTTTGGATTATCTTGACACACCTTATTTTGTTGCAATGTGATGTATCCGTTTTTTATGGAAGACATGCACAAGGAATTGGGTCTCTGATGGTATATCCCTGATGAGCTACATTGTTGCCCACGCAGTTGGTTGCTTGCTAGTGAAGAGAGCACCAATTCACTACCTTTTGTTAGTCCTTTTTGCTGTATTATTCTGAACATTAGAACAAGTTGAGTCTTATTTTGTATTGTCATATGTCTCCTTTTGAGTCCAAATGAGGTTATTCTATTTACTTTTTCTGAGGGAAGAGTTACGAGTTCTGCATTCATTGTAAGTAGGATAAGGTTATTCTACTTTTAGCTCGGACTTCCTGGCTTAACTAATATTGGACAAATGAAATCAAATGGCTCTGCATTTTTTTATTTCTTTTTTGTCATTATCCCAATGAGATGCTATTTTCATTGTACATCCATGAAAGAATTAGTGCATATTATCTGATCAATGATCTTGCTACATCTATTTCTTTTGTTTGGACAAAGTCCGACTTGCTATAATTATAGTTCAGTTCTTTTTTCATCCAATGTCATTGCTTTTCTGTTTTGTACACTGAGTTTTCTAACAAAACTGGGATTTCATCTGCTATAAGTGTGGAAGTTTGAATATCCTATATCCATACTGTTATAATTGATCCACAAATGGCATGACTAGATTCAAGGATTAATCACATTTTAAAATGAAGTGTTGTAACCTCAGCCTATTATGTTGTTAAGTAATCATTTTGCGCTGCACTGTAATTATTTGTAGTTAACAGCTCATATGTTAGGATCCCATGATCCTGCTGCTTGTCAGCTATTCTTGTATGGTCTTTTGGGGTTGCTTTATATATATATATATATATATATATATTTAAAAAATGGATCAATCTAGGAGGTAATAGATTGGTTTTATATTAAGAAGAAAATAGGCACCCAAAATTACCTTGACAATGATTCTAACTTGGGTGGTCTAGCCGTCTAGGTGTAACACCACACCACACCATTGACTGACTGAGCTAGGCTCAGTTCCTGCTTTGTATATTTAGTTATGCAATATTTGTCAGTTAGTCATGCTATTTGTCATTTGCACAAGTACAATTCTTTGGGTTTGCAACTTTATAGTCTTGGACATATTCATGTTTTATGAGTTACCTTTTTGTGGCATGTACTGATATACTCTTCTACTGTACAGTTGACTTGTTGAAGGTTGGTGCCACAGTGATCTTGCGCAATGCTAAAATTGACATGTTCAAAGGCTCAATGAGGCTTGCGGTGGACAAGTGGGGGCGTATAGAGGCTACAGAACCTGCCAGCTTTACTGTTAAGGAAGACAACAACTTGTCACTTGTAGAGTATGAGTTGGTTAACGTGGCTGAGTAATTGCCGTTGATTTGCGCCTTGTCCTGCCATAAAAAGGAAGCATGATGACAGAATATTATGAACCCTTCGCTAAGCATGTTTATTTGGTACGGTGGTAGTAGATAAGATCAAGGTCGTATCACTTGGGTTAGAACGTTCAATCTATTGAACTGAGTTTATCCATGGTATGCGTCTACTAAGTGGTGATTCCTCTTGTGGCCAGTTACTGCCTGTATTGCTGTGATCGAAGTATGGAACAAACTCAGCGGGGTGACATGTTGCGAGAGAACCAGTTATCAATGAAATTAATTGTCGTGAATCCTACATTGATGAATATTGCCAGTTTGCCTTTTGAGATGAGCTCTTGTCGTATTTGTCTTGTCTCCAGAATGTCAATTACGGAGTATAAATGAAAGATGCTCCCATGCTAGTACTAGTATACTACCCCTCTGTTCCAAAATATAATCAATGAATGCTATAGAGTACTTACAAGTTTCACTTCTGAATCTTGACTTTTTGAATTTGCCATTTGGCATCGAATAGTGATACTGATAACGTTTTGAATCAGATCAAAATTGACATCTCCAAGCGTTTTCAACAAAGTTCAAGATACAAGTCCAGTTTGCCGCTGGGTAGCAATTACACAGGATAGAGTGTTTGTAGAGAAAGGAAAAAAAAACATGGGGCCTATTTGGTTTGAGGCCCTAACAAATTATTGGTAGTGCCAAATCTTGGACATGTTTTGGTACTATCAAATCTTTGATAGGGGAGTGTTGTATCAATACTATTGATTTTGGCAAGATTTTGGTTTCAACCCAGATGATCATCATGTGCTATTCAAGTTGCCAAAGTCTTGGTGGGCACAAATTAGCATCAAACCAAAATAGTCCATGGTTATGCCGTTACGGACATATGGGCCTCGTTGTCCATAGCACCTATCTTTGATAGGCGAGTGTTGTATCAATACTATTGATTTTGGCAAGATTTTGGTTTCAACCCAGATGATCATCACGTGCTATTCAAGTTGCCAAAGTCTTGGTGGGCACAAATTAGCATCAAACCAAAATAGTCCATGGTTATGCCGTTACGGACATGTGGGCCTCATTGTCCATAGCACCTACATATCAATAACCAAGTAGAGAAAAAAAAAGTTGGATAGGGAAAGGAATCCACTATTAATTTAATTAAGAGAGAAATATGAGCGTGCTAGGATTTGAATACGGGACCTCAGGGTTGAAACCACACACCCTTACCACTGCACCAATAAGCAGAGAAACTGAAATCTTTTTTGCTCCTAGTCTAATGATCACGAGTGACAGAGTTGCCACGACAATCCTTCGCCAAGAAAAGGAAAAGGAACCCATGGTTATTACTACCATGCCTATAAAAAGCCATGCTTACGTGGATTAGACGGAGGAGGTGAAGCTGATAATAACATTCTAATCATCATTTGTTTGTGGCTGTTGTTGATTCCCCCTGCACAGCATGGCAGACACCGCCACCGGCGACCGCTCGTCGCCGCAGGAGCATGAACCGCTGTCGGTGGAGGCGGCGTTCGCGGGGCAGCCGCCGCCGCCGTGGTGGCAGCAGGTGACGGCGAGGTCGGTGGCCGTGAGCGCCGTGCTGGGCACCATGTTCAGCTTCATGTCGATGCGGACGGGCCTCACCGTCGGCATGGTGCCGTCGTTCAACATGTCGGCGAGCCTCCTCAGCTACTTCGTCGTCAGGTCGTGGACGCAGCTCATGTCACGCTGCGGCGTCGCGTCCAGGCCTTTCACCAGGCAGGAGAACGTCGTCGTCCAGACCTGTGTCATCTCCTGCGCCACCTTGTCACTTTATGGTATACTGTCCTGTGCCTGTCTGGGATTTTTTTTTTTCTGTTATGCATATAGAGAGAAACAAACGCTGAGGGCATTTTGGGGTTTCAAAATTTGCCGTTCGGACTAACGGGGTGAGATCGATGGAATCGTGACGGTGATGGCATAAGTGGAAACCAGACACTTGTGCTATGTTATTTGTGGGAACTATCTCTTGTCCATGATATTTCTAACAATCAAACATTTATTGATGTTATTTGTCACGTCTGACGGTTGGTTTGTCGGACCGACCGTTGGATGCGTGATTTTGGATAATGTTTTTTTTTTTCTTTTAATGAGGGAACGGATGTCAATCCAGGTGGTTTCACAAGCTACCTGGTGGCGATGACCCCGACGGTGGCCAAGTTGGCCGGAGAACCAGCCGACGGCCAGGATGTGTACGCGTTGCACGCCGGGAAGATCATGGCGTTCTTGTTCCTCGTTAGCTTCTCAAGCGTGTTGTGCACTCTCCCGCTGAGGAAGGTGCGTGTGGACGACGCAGTAAAAGGTAGGAAAAAAATAATCTTTTATTAATTATCTCCATGTTGATTTCTTGGCAGATCATGATAGTAGAGTACAAGCTGACGTACCCAACAGGATCGGCCGTTGCCGGCATCGTCAACAGCTTTCACACACCCATGGGAGCAGTAACAGCCAGGTAATTCAACTAAACACAAACTAATCAAAACCATTTCTCACGACACTTAATGCAAAATTTGCAAGGATTAATAATCACCAACCATCATATGCCTATTTCCCCCAATCTTAATCAGACGACAAGTCATGGCTCTGTTCAAATCCCTGGCTGGGAGCTTCACCTGGTCGTTCTTCCAGTGGTTCTACACGGCAGGAGACGGCTGCGGATTCCAGTCTTTCCCCCTGTTTGGGCTCAAGGCGTACCATGAGAAATTCTACTTCGATTTCTCGGCGAACCTCGTCGGCGTCGGCATGCTCTGCTCTCACCTGGTGAACTTCTCCATGCTCCTTGGATCCATCGTTTCTTCGTGGTTCATCTGGCCTGCGTTACAAGCGAAGCAAGGGACATGGTACACCGAGCCCTCTCCCACCAGCTTCAAGGGCCTCAATGGATACAAGGTTAGACGAACACAAGAAAAATTTTACAGTTCCGGCATGAGTACTAATTTTAAACTGAAAATTTTGACACCTACCTACTAAGGGCTGTAAAATCGCTGTGAACACTTATATCGTATAGTTTCTCACCTCAGCTCTTCCTTTTTTTCACTAAAAAATAAATGAGGACTACATTTCGTGAAATCGTAAAACAGGAGGTCCCCTAAAGAACACACCACATATACATGAAACATCTAAGCCAAACACTAGTCGTCCGGGGTTAAACAGCCTAGGTAAAAGTAGGAAAAATGTGTCTGGTATTACCGTTTGTAGCGCCTTTATTTTTTGCGCACCTAGGCAAATCAATTATAAGCGATAAATCTCAATATTCTTGTATGTGTATGGTTTTTGATTTTCAAGTGTGATCCAATGTAAAACATCCAATTGACATTTGACCGACCAAATTAACAGGTGCCCATGGGGATATCCTTGGTGATCGGGGATTGCCTGTTCCAGCTTGGCACGATCATCGTCAAGGCGACACGTCACTACTTAAAGGGGCGACAGAATGACCCCGTCGGCATCACCGGCGACGGCGACGACGCCGACGCCGACGAGCACAAGCTGCAGGCAAAGTACGACGAGCGGCGAAGGAACCAGGTGTTCCTCGGCGACGGGATCCCCGACCACTTCGCTGTCGCCGGGTACGTCGCTCTGGCCGCCCTCTCGACAGCCCTAGTCCCCCGCATCTTCCCGGGCACGATCCGCCACCAGCACGTCGCCGCCGCCTACGCCGCGGCGCCGCTCCTCGCCTTCTGCAACTCCTACGCCTCGGGCGTCCTCGACTGGTCCCTCGTCTACGTGTACGGCAAGCTCTCCATCCTCGCCATCGGCGCCTGGGCCGGCGGCGTGGTCGCTGGCCTCGCCGCGTGCGGCGTCATGGTCGTCATCATCGGCAACTCGTGCGAGCTGATGCACGACTTCAAGACGGGCTACCTGACGCTCACCTCGCCCGTGTCCATGTTCGCCAGCCAGGTGATCGGCACGGCGCTGGGCTGCGTCATCAACCCGTCGGTGTTCCTCACGTTCCAGCGCCTCGCCGGCGGCGCCGACATGCTCGGCGAGCCCGGGTCGCCGTACCCGGCGCCGACGGCGACCGTGTACCGCGCCATCGCCGTGCTCGGCGTCGAGGGCGTCGCGGCTCTGCCGCGACACGCCGTCGCGCTCTGCGGCGCGTGCCTCGCCGCGGCGGTGTGCCTCGACGTGGCGGCGGCGGCGGCGAGGGCGAGGAGGTGGAGGGTCGGTGGCTGGGTGCCCAACCCGATGGCCATGGCGATCCCCTTCTTCGTCGGGCCGACGTTCGCCATCGACATGTGTGTGGGGAGCTTGGTGGTGATGGCGTGGAGGAGGCTGGACAAGAAAGGGGCGAGCACGATGGCGGTGGTCGTGGCGTCAGGGCTCATCTGCGGTGATGGACTGTGGGCGCTGCCGTCGTCGGTGCTGACAATGCTCAAGGTGCAGCCGCCGATTTGCATGAAGTTTTTGTCCAGCAACCAGAGTCAGGAGATGGGACTGCACTTCGTGCCCACACCGGATGGACACCTCGAAGTGCCCATGAATCGATGATTTGTTACACTACTATAGGAGATAAGGAGAACATATTACTTTTGTTTGTTGTTTGTGAGGAGGCAGGACAATTACTTGACAAGGTGGTGTTTAAATGGAGATTGATTCCTTAAAATTGCTGGTGTTGCACAAATCAAGCACATGAAAAAGAAAACCGAGCGGATTAATTTACTACCAAAATTCAGGTGGTTTTAAAATGGCCACCCATATGTTTGGTACAAAAATGAGATAAGAGCGTTGCTGAAAATGAAATGTGAAACAAAGTTTTAACATGATAAAATCAACTGATATCACAATCTTATCAAAGTTGTTTATTTTGGATCCAATATGCACCAGAACAAATCAAACACACCACATAAGCATATGATCCATTTCAGTAATGCTAAAATATGCCAGAATGTCTTGCACCATGAAAGCATTTTAAATCACTTGATCAAAAGGGAATAAAGCCTTTGGTACTAACATTTTGCAGTACCTAGTAACATAGGCATTGGATCCTCCAATGGTTTCCACTACAAAAGGATCTGGTTAATGAAGAGGGGAGAAAGGGTCCGAGCAACATCCAAAGTTGTTTATTAAGTAAACATTTTTCAGAGTTCACATAAAGAAAAAGAAAAGACTGCTTCCTTTTCTAACTAATTCTCTGCAGGATCACAAATGAACTTGACGGACAGAGTCTCCTGGTTCAAGTAGCAGGCCGGCATCATGCTCCATCAGTATCAGCTGTTGTCCAAGAATATTAATTCAGCATAATCCATCAGTTTCAGCTGTTGTCCAACAGTATTAAGTCAACAGAATTGTACAATGAATTGAAGCAAAATGTATCTAAATATACTGCTGTTAGCTTAATTCACGATCAAATGCCAATTCATAAACTCCTCCACAAATGAACGGAAATAGGTAGGTAAACAAGGTAAAAGCAAAATAATCTTCATCTTCTCCATAACATAGAAACTATTCATCTTTCATATATATTGGAGCTAGGTTTGGCGATAATCTACAATTGTAAATAACTAAATAACGTAGTAACATTCACAAACATCTCAAAAAATTGTGGGTACATTTTAGTGTTCACCTTTCCCAGTTGGTATTCATCTAGTTTCATCTTGTCCTACAACAAGAAATGGAAAGAAGAATAAAAAAATGTCTCTTCCATCAAACAAACTCGAAACAAGATTTCGAAATCCTATCAACAAAAGATGACAGACGTCTGACTAAATAATGAAAACATGTCTGTATTTGGATCGGTTATGCTGGAAGAGTTGAAGTATTGATATTAGGATACAGAAGTTGAAGGAATGAATGAAATGATACATCAAAATCTATGGCCCCATTCGGTAGACATGACAGTTGCTGCCGCTGCTGTGGACCAATGTTAGCCAATACTAGTACAGCAGAAGCACATTTCTTCTGCGATTTAGGATCAACTGTATGGCCTATGGCACGATGTTAGTTTTTAGCCGGATTATCAACGACAACGACCACAGAATTGTCAAATGACTCACAATTTCACATCAATAAGAAGAGGACAACTGGAACTTATGAATTAGGAGCATTATACATATGAAGACGTGATTTTCAGGTTTTACCTTCCGTGAGCCAGCCGAGGCCTTGGCCGGGAACGGCGAGCATGGACGTCATCCTCGCGGCGGCGGTGGCGCTGTGCAGAGGCAGCAGGGACTCCACGCAGACGCTCAGCTCGAAGGGCGACCTGCGCAAAAACCACGACGCCGACGTCATCACTCACTCCATACCTCACATCGCTTGGGGTTGGGGCACGGGCACGGGTCGTACTGTACCTGAGGATGCGAGGGGGCGCGGCCAGCGCGCGACGGAGAGACGGACGCGCAGAGGCGGCGGCGGACCTCGCCGGCGCGGCGCGGAGAAGAGAAGCCGACGAACGGAGCAGAGACCTAGCGGCGGCGGCGGCGGCCATCGAGATGGGGTGTTTGGTTTCCGGTTAGCCTGTGCGGGTGTGCCCCTGGCCATCTCTGCTGCAGTGGCAATATTGCAAATATTCGTGGATTCATCTGGGCTGTCCATTTGGATGGGCTGCTTGGGCCTGTAAGGCTGTAACGGCCCAGTTTGGTTCTTCCTTTGTGAGTTCTGCGTATTGGGCTCAATACAAACCGCGTTGGGCTGAACACAAACTTTATCAGGCCTAAAAAGAAGGAAACGAAAGCCTGCCTCTTTCGTCTCGTCTCCCCCTCTCTCGATTCATTCATTCATCCCTCCTCCTGCGGCGGCGGCGGCGGCGGCGGCGGCGAGGGTTTGCGCAGGACGCCGGAAAGCTAGACGCGCCGTGCCACTTCGCCTTCTCCTTCGGATTTCTTGAGCCGTGGGCAGCGTCCGGTGGTGTCTCCTGACCCAGTAGTGAT
Source organism: Leersia perrieri (assembly GCA_000325765.3). Classification (NCBI taxonomy): domain Eukaryota; kingdom Viridiplantae; phylum Streptophyta; class Magnoliopsida; order Poales; family Poaceae; genus Leersia; species Leersia perrieri. Next base: position 6,142,375 of record CM002476.1, read on the forward strand.
TCAGGCGGCGGCTGTGTTGTTGGGATGAGGGTGAAGGTGATATCGCGTTCCACCGATGAGTTCACGCGGGAGCGCAGCCAGGACCTGCAGGTGAGATGCGTCTGTGTCTATCTTGGCTGTTACTGTTGCTGATTGTAGGTTTGTTTGGTAGCAATCATGAAGTCGGTGGTTTGGTCTCAAGCCGCTTTAGTTCTATGGTATCGTCGTAGGAGCTTTGTTGTTGCAATCTGCTAGTAGTTTCTGAACCTTGAATGTGTGTGTGTGTGTGTGTTCGCATGCGGGAGGGGGCATTTAATTGGTAAATCTATGTCTGGTTAATTTCTTTTTTTTGCAAGATGTCTAGTTAATTTCGTGTAGCTGCAAATTTTGAAGGGGCTAATTTGCTCTCTTTTTGCTGCAAATCTGTTGCCTTTCTCGAATCAATGGGTACCTAAGGGCTATTGCAGAGTTCCCTTTTTTAAGTTTAGTTCTACCTGAGGTTAAACGAAAAGCTTTTCAGATATCTGGGCAAAGTACTATTGATTAGAGAGATGTCTTGCTGTTGTTTGCTTTCTAGGTAATAGTAGATATTAACCATTCATTTTCTCAGTTAAGCAAATAATTATGAAATTGGGCTTTGGATCCTTTTTACCCCTGAATTATATGTTGGTTTTATGAATTCCATGGCCAACACTAGGTTCAGGTCATTGAAAGTTTGTTCCCTCTCTTTCTTAGGGCTATACAAATATACGGTTACTCTGGTTCCAGCCACTGACATAGTGACATCTATCTCATTTTTTTTACTCCCAACAGAAAGTATTCCGCAATTATGATCCAGCACTTCGTACTCAGGAGAAAGCTGTCGAATACACTAGGGCTCTTAATGCTGCGAAGTTAGAGAAGGTTTGTGTGTCATTTCTTCTCCGTGTTAAATTTCTCTTTCATAGTACAGATTTTGATGTGAACTTTGCACTGTTTGTAGATATTTGCTAGGCCATTTATTGGAGCAATGGATGGCCATATTGATGCTGTGTCATGTATGGCGAAAAACCCCAATTATTTGAAAGCAATATTTTCTGGCTCAATGGATGGGGGTAATTACCATATCTTGCTAGGCTTCTGCTTTTCTCTTCTGATATTCTTATGCATTCTTATTTGTGCCTTTGATAAAGTAGTTCAATCAATGGAGTAGGCCATACCTGCAGACCTTTAGTTTTCTCTCTTTTGAACCTTGGGCTACATCAGATGTTTTGCCTCAGTACATTTCTATAGCTAGTTGCTTGTGAACTCTTGTCTTCTGAGTCTGATGCACTTAGAAACTACATCATGAATCTGAACATTTATCTGCATTTCCTGTGGACTGCTTAAGAGTACTTATTTGATTGATAAAGAGGGTATCAAATGCATATATTCCAAATGAACTGCTATTTGTGTGCATCAATTGTATCAGATGATGCAAGGAGGCAGTTGATGCTAGCGTTATAACATTTTTATGGTCATAATATTACCAGGAATTGACTTTTATAACATATTGTCAGTGTGCATTTGTATGCATTTTTATGAGTATAATCTGATTGCATCACATTTCAGTATTGATGCTGTGGCCGTTTTATGTAATTTTAGAAACTGTATTTGTTTTTTGCTTACTTCTTGCTATGTTGAAGAAGATGGTTTTCTTCATTTATTCAAAACAAAGTGACAATTGTGCACTGCTTTGTCATCTTTTGTTCAAGGTTATGTTTGAATCAGAAATATTTAACTGTAGCTTCTGTTTTTGTGGCAGATATTCGGCTATGGGACATTGCTGCAAGGTACTAATATAACGGTGTTCATACTCTCGCCAGAGGACCATTTTTTTTTCCACTATATGCCCAAACTCATGGAACCAGTTTGTTCATCTATGCAAATCCTTGTAACTAGGAGAGTTTTTTAAATTATGCCTCTTATGAATGTAATTTTCTTTGTGTCGATTGAGAAAAACAGGAAGACAGTCTGCCAGTTCCCTGGACATCAGGGTTCCGTGAGGGGTTTGGCGACATCTACCGATGGCGATCTTCTTGTATCTTGTGGTGTTGACTGCACGTAAGTTAGTTGAATACTCTGATGTCTTTTTTAAAGGCTTGTGTGGCAATGCAGAGCTTAAAGCTGCCACAAGTTTAACCCCAACTAAACAACTATTCTGTACAAGCTTGCTTATATGGTTTAGGGGCCATTTGTACTAATAAAGGATTAAAGATATAAGCTTATGGTGCCTTGGCATATAAGTAAGCTTTCATTGGTTACACATGTATTGATCAAACCTTTGCAAATAGGCTCTGTTATTAATTTTACTTCATCAAAGTGAACCTTCTCAGCATATGAAGTGAAAAAGTGTAGTTGAGGAATACTAGTTGTCTGTGTTCTTACTGTGCACACTTGTCCTTTCACTGCAGTGTTCGACTATGGAAAGTCCCTATGCTCAAGATGGTAGACAGCAATGATGTTATTGGAGATGCTAATCAGGTATACACTGGATGGGAAATTTCTAGTAGTACATTATTTTGCCCTATCCTGGCTATATCTTATTTGATTAACTTGTCACTGTTTATAGCCTTCAGCGGTCTACACCTGGAAGCATGCGTTTTGGTAAGAGCATGTTTTTTGTTGTGCTCCAGTATTATTTGATCATACTTTGAAAGTACAGCCTATAGGTTCCCAGGTTGACCAACAGGTTTTCTTTCTCGTTATTTTCAGGGGTGTTGACCACCAGTGGGATGGCAATCTTTTTGCAACTGTAGGTGCTCAGGTGGATATATGGGATCAGAACAGGTAATATTCTAGGATTCGCTTGTAGCAATATTTTGTTTTGTTTGATTCTTTGCCAGCACCAACACTTTTCTCATTATTATAGGTCAGAGCCAATAAATAGCTTTGAGTGGGGTAAAGATACAGTTCTGTCCGTGAGATTTAATCCTGGAGAACCTGATGTTCTAATAACATCAGCGAGGTAAGTTTAGTTATATAGGAGAAATAAGTAGTAAATAATTTTAATAAGTTTTATGTTCTCTTTTTGATTCTCTGCATGCATCCAACTCTGTGGACACCTTTTTATTTTTTATTATTATTATTATTATTTATTTGCTCAATGACCATCATCCCATTTTTGCCAACCCTATTTCTTGGCTGTGAATGTGATTGTTCATTGTTTTGCCCATCAAAAACTTCTTAAGACACTAATGTGGGATGGTATAAATTTTGCAGTGATCGGAGCATAACACTTTATGATTTGCGCATGTCATCTCCAGCTAGAAAGCTAATCATGAAGGTTTGTTAAATTATATTTTACAGTGGATTATTGTCATACCTTATGTAACACGTGGGGCATTTCTGGTTCTGTCATACCAAAAAGTTTACTTTGTTCTCGTATAAAAGGTGCCTGTGATAGCTAGTAGTTGATAGTGAATCCATCTAATATTTTGTGCTGTAGCAGTTGTATCATCTATTCACTAACAAACGAAAAATATAGGTGAAAACGATTAGCTTATGAGGAAAAAAACTCCTTTTCCATTTGAGAGTGGGTGGTATTTTTTTTTAAAAAAAATGCTATTGTTTTTTGTTTTATTTTTTCTGGTCCACCAGCTTGCTATTTGAGTTCCTTCAGAACTATGAAGAAGCTAATGTAACTTTTTCTTTTGCAGACAAGATGCAACTCAATATGCTGGAACCCCAGGGAGCCTATGAACTTCACTGCTGTAAGATTTATATATTTCCTGTATAATGCTAACTGTTGCAATGAATTATTTGGACTATATACTAAGTTCTGGAGCTGGAATACCGAATACCTATCAATCTTTCCTTACAAATAATGCAGACGTAAAACGATGTTTATCATTTAGTAACATCTGTCCTGATGCTTTTTGTTGCTAGGCAAATGAAGATACAAATTGTTATTCCTTTGATGCTAGAAAGATGGATGAAGCTAAAGTTGTTCACAAGGGCCATGTTTCAGCAGTGTAAGTAGTATTTGGAAGCAAATGTTTTTTTGGATACTCTGGTTTCTGTAAAGTAGATATATCTGCAAATATTGATCCCTTGGAAAAGAACAAAAAGATAAATTTGCCCATTAGTTGCCATGGGTGTTAACTCAGAAAACCGACATTTTTTTTATAAATATCAGAAATGCATACATATATGGCATCCCGTGAATAGGCTATTGAGAATCTTGGCAAAATGCTTGTGCATGAAATCCAGTCCTCCTCAAAAGATCCTATAAGTATGAAACATATTCACAGTCAATATCCCAGGCAATTGATCTTTATACCATTCCTGTTATATCCTGCATCTTTTGTTACTCAACTATTCTTAATTCTGGGAAATCATTCTTACATGAACTGAGTTTATTCACAGGATGGACATTGATTATTCACCAACAGGGCGTGAATTCGTTACGGGTTCCTATGATAGAACAGTATGTGAAACTCCTGAAGATCCCACAATGATCTTACATTCTAGACATGTACTGGTGATCTTTATTAACAATTTTGTTGTCAAATACTTTTTTGCAGGTACGTATCTTCCAGTATAATGGTGATCATAGCAGGGAGATATACCATACCAAGAGGATGCAAAGGTTCTTTTCCATTATTTCATCAGCATTCTAGCTTACATTTGCTGATGCTACTTTTTAAGATCAAATGTCAGAATGTTCTTAGTCTAGTGGACAAGTAGGTCAAATATACATTTAACCTGCAACTGCTTACATATAAGGGCCTGTTCTTTCTAGTTGATGGATCATGGATGATTCTGACTTTATGATAATTATTTGAGGACACAAACAAATGAATTAACTACTACAAAGTTGAAAATATTTTTTCTGAAGTATTCTAAGAAACGTTGATGACGTAAGTTTTTTTTCTTGTTGCAAGTATTGCACTGTTTATGTGCTTGGGAATCGTGCCCATGATAATCCATCATACATGATCCCATAATCCATTGTTACTTGTTTCCTGTCAGGCAGTTAGCTATCTCATTAAACAGTTTTACGGGATTTCCACTGCATCAGTCTTATCTGAATCAGTTTACCCCCTATCTTTGCAGGGTGTTTTGTGTGAAATACACACACGATGGAACCTATTTGGTTTCTGGCAGTGATGATACGAATCTTCGGCTGTGGAAGTCCAAAGCTTCAGAACAGTTGGGAGTTGTAAGTTTCTAACACCATTTGCTGTTTGCTAGTTGGGGCACTGCCTTGGCTTATTTCTTGCTACATACATCCTGTGATTTGCACTCACCCTCTTAAATTGGAAGTTAATTTAGACAAGGTTCTTGATAACACTGTATAACACAGATACTTAACAAAGTAACATGCCAACAACCAGTTGTTTTTAACTTGCTCATAATTGATTTTTTGCGCTATTATCATGCTCATGCACTGCCATCAATCAAAATGTCATGCTGAATTAAAGATGACAGATAACCACCAGAAAAGGTTGGGCATGGCCCAGAGAGAAGGAAAAAGAAACTCATACAGTTTTGTTATTGTTATCTGTAAGGAAGTGCAGTTTGGATCTGTACTCTGTAAAACAGAAACTCCTAGGCCAGGTTTAAAAAATGAGCATGTTGTCTAATATAATTAATGCATGGTCACAATTCACAAGGAAATTGTCATATGTTCATACCGAAAGACAAAAATAGAGTGACTATCTGTCAACTATTGCGTTCGAGATTTCCTGCTGAGACTATTTCAGTAGTTGAGAATTTGTGGCAAGGACAACTCTAATCGATTGCATGGAATACGTTGTTTTCACAATGTTAATTAAAAGAAACAGAGTAGTAATGTTTCTGTTAGTGCACTCTGTTTTGGCCAAAATATGTTTCTGTTCAAGTTCATTTACAGGAAAACTAGAGCCTTGCTGAAATCTGCTATGAATGATTATAAGTGTCCTAGGCTGTAGTGTGTTCTTAGGTGCCAGGTTGGTCTTGAAAGACTAGTCCAAATGCAGATCTTGTGAGAAGCAACATGAAGACGCCTGATCCACTGCAATCTTGGACTGGCCTTGTTGTCTGAGTGCATGCAACTCACTGACTGCTTTTCTGTTTCAGTAGCAATTCTGCCTGGTGCCCTGGTAGGAGCTGAGTTGTGCCTTGTTCTTTAAAAAGAGCTGTACCACTTGGAAGATGGTTCTGCATGTCTTATTTCCACTCTTTTGCTGTTTTATCATTTAATAAAACAACTGATACCTTGTGCACTATTGTTTTATATTTGTATTTTACTTCAGTATAATTTTCTAATGCCTTTTGTTACTACCAATTTACTCTTAGAAATGCTAGATGATTAAACAAATTCCTTTTGCAGCTTCTTCCAAGAGAAAAAAGAAAACAAGAATACCTAGACGCTGTCAAGGAGCGTTACAAGCACCTTCCAGAAGTCAAGCGGATTGTGAGGTAAATATACTGCTTGGCGTGGGGAAGTTCCACTTCCTATAGATTATCTCGTTTTCATCCCCCTTTACTTGTAACAATGATTTTATTGACGGTGTATGGATGGTGTTCTACTGCAGGCATAGACACTTACCTAAGCCAATCTACAAGGCGGCCAACTTAAGGCGTACAATGATTGAAGCAGAAAACCGTAAAGAAGAAAGGAGGCGCGCGCACAGTGCCCCAGGGAGCATGCCTGTGCAGCCCTTCAGGAAGAGAAGAATCATCAAAGAAGTTGAATAGAGTATGGAATCCGTGTAGCACGATGCCGAACGCAGTGATATGCAGGTCCAGCTAACTGCTGTTCCTGTTGATCGCCAGGATGGAGACATGTTTGTCTATCATGCACCGGAGAGTGATGTCTGTTACAGCAGAGAGTTGAGAAAGCAGCCAGCAGTAGGAAGTCGAGTTTACAAGTGCTGATATATTTTTTTTCTCCTACTCATTTGTTGTATCATTTTGCCTTTTGATGATCTACGAACCTTCTCGTTATGTATCTCGTAGTATGATTGTTTTTTTTTTAAGTAAAACGGATATGGCGAATTGCCTAGCATGTCTGCAACAGTATGTTCAGAAGGTTGGCAAGCCTGTTCTCTACAGATCTGTGGCAAGAATCGCAGCTAGAGTTTAAGCTTAAGTTCAAGCTTCGGAGCTCATATCATTGGCAGTTGCAAGTGCAGGAAGTCAAAGGTTGAGGCCAGAATGTTGTCATCAATCGTTGGCATCTACAGCCATTCATGGTGCGGTCCGGCTCGATCCACATCATGGGTCGTCACATTCGCGTACGATGTACGAGCGGTGCTACTCGTCAAAGGTCGTACGTGTCGGGGCACAGTGTGACACGCACTCTGACACTGAAACGAGAGTACGAGTCTGGCATTTGGGCGGTCTATGTATGATTGAACTGAACCTGTAAAATCTGATTCTCGATGCCGATTAACTCACAATATACTCCGTGCTTAATTTAGTTTTCTTGATAGAAAACAAAATAACACCCATGACAAAAGAGATCTCCTTAAGGTAGACCAAACTTAAGTGTAAGTCTCTTGTGGCTATTATTACTGATTTGTCATACCAGTCCAAAATATAGCAGCCCGTACGTTCCATCTCAAACCATATATTTTACACGCAACTCTCAGGTAGGCATGCATTGCGTCTCTGCATGCACATGCACGAGAGCAAAAACCAGAGATCGATCGATCGATTGTCAATGCACGGCAACGTGCGCATACTGGAGGTTTACTCTACAGGTCGAGCTCGATCGCCTACATCCATGGAGACAGATGCACACAAATCATCAAATCACACTGACGAATCTACAGCAAGTCGACGAGTTGATGGCCAATGAGTGATCGATCGATCGAAGTTGTCGATCAGCCGATGGCGGCGCCGCCGCCGCTCGCCGCCGGTGGGACCTTGGGGATGCCCTGCTTGTGCAGCTCCGACATGACGCTGTCCAGCGATGGTGGCTTGAGGCCCAGGGGAAGCGGCAGCCATGGCTTCACTAAAACATCTCCGATGGCTGCGTCTATGCTCTCCTTGGACTGCAAAACCACAAGATCGATCATATATACACACAAGGGTTACAAATCGAATAGGAATTCAACAGATGGGTGTCATTTCTGTAGCAGTACTATCAGACCGATTTAAGATCAATGCTTAAATACCAATAGTATAGCGTGACAAGTACATCCTCCGTTTTACGTATATGCAAGACGTTTTGACTTTTTTTAATATAAAAAAATCAAACTTTCTTAAGTTTAATTGAATTTAAAGAAAACCCAGCAACATTTTTAATCCAAAACAAATATACTATAAAAACATATTAAATTTAACATTATAAATTTTGGGAGTGTTCGGCAACCAAATTATTAGCAGCCGCTGCTCTGTAGGAACAGTAAATTTAGCCCTACTTAGTTGTAATTTATTGCAGACGCAGCGCTACAGCTGTACAGTACTGGCCTCCTGAACACAACCTTTATATTTTAAATGTTGCTACTTTTTTATAATTTTACTTAAACTTAAAAAGGTGAAAAAAAGTCAAACGACTTACGTACATCCTAAAACAGAAGGGATGGAGTATTTAGAAACTCAAACAGTATGAGATTAATGGATTTATTTGTAGCGTCTGCATCTATCTGTTTAAGTTTGTGTATAGCTAGAAATCAAAAGACATGCATTGATGCACAAACATACCGGCTGGGCGTCAAGCTGAAGTTGCAAGGCGGCGAGTTTATTCCCATGCGGCGGCAGCGGCGGCGGCGGGATCGGTCTGTACATTGGATGCGGCACCATTCCGGGCACCGGCGCCGCAGGAAACCTCTGCAACTGCATCAAAAAAAATCAGAAACAATTCGAAACCAAAAACAAAATATCAGAAACAGTTGAAAAGCTGTTTTCTACTACAATGTAGTAGTAGTAGTAAAGAAAGAATGGTGACTATATACGTAGCAGAAGAGAAATATTGAAGGTTAAAATTACCATGGCAGCAGGAGGCATCGGTGGCGGGATACACGGCGTCGCTGCTGTCACTGCCTGTGGGCCCCATTTCCTCGCCGCCTGCAAGCATGCACGAAATCCCAGGCGTCAGCTCAAACACAAACGGAGCATTCACCCGTCCAAATCATCCAAAGCAAAAGCTAGTAAAGCATCGCTGGAAAAAGCTATAGCTAGATAGGTTCACGTGCACCGATATATAGGAAACAAATCTCTTTTTTTTTTTGTACGCACGTACGTTATACTGCTGCTGCCAGTACGACGCTGGGTCCATCGGCGTCTGGTGGTGCGCCCACGCCGCCGGCAGCGGCGGCGGCGCGAGGTGACGCGGCCACACGGGCAGCAGCTGCGGCGGCTGCGGTGTCACCG